>JASJUZ010000141.1:0-582482 GCA_037159825.1 Tupiocoris notatus | reverse complement strand
GATTGTACAGTGGTTTATTATTCCTTCGCTTCAATATTGATTTAGAAAGACCATCCATTTGTGATAGTAATTATTCCGAACATTTTTGTGACGTTCCCACCGAAAAACAGGGAAAAATCCGTAGCAACTATAGTAATTTTAATCAATTTTATTTTTCTTAATTTCCCAGTTAAAAACTAAATTTTTTGCCTAACGGTACAGCTGGAGAGAGTGTTTGACGACCATTCCAATGATTACAGAACGATTTTTATAGCTCCAAGAACTCTCGAGTTATAACCTCGTGTCAAATTTCTGAAAATCTCCCAAATTTGGCACAAAAGCTGCGATAACTCGATAACCGATAAAGCTATCGACCCGGCGATGGTCTCATTCGATTCAGCGTCCAAAAATCTATAGAAATTTATACCAAATACACATTTCTGAAAAACCTTGTAAAATATTAATTCTCTAGAAAATTCCCCCTCAAAACCAAACACTCCAAAACCATCCAAAAATACCCTTATAATTGAGCTAGCAATGTGGTTCAAGAATTGGGCCGTCGTAGGACCGAGATTGATTTTTGAAGAAAATTTCAAGAATTTAGCTATTATAGTTTGGCTTGAAAAGTGTTGACGGCGTAGGCGCACGCCTTGGACAGACAATTTTTTTAATTGGATATTTTAGTAGATATTCTACATGCCTTGAAACGTAAAACATCAACTTTTGTGATGGAAAAAAATCTTCTTGGGTGATAAAAATGGTTTATTATTGAATAATAAACCAAAATTGTAATCTGATTTTTAAGGGTGATCATAAAACATTTCCAACTATTCTTTTCAGGAGCTGTACGAAACATACATATTACTCCAAGCTGTAGCAACAGAGACTATAGTGGGCGGGTTTGAAAAATTCCGATGTTGCTAGCTCGTTTGTAAATTGGGCTCGTCCCGTGCATGTAGGTACAATGTTCTCCACCAACATCACCATTAAAGGAGCTGTGGTCGAGCGTACCATGGCTAGGATACTAGGCAGCAATTGGCGGTTAACGTTGCCACCAACTGGCGGTTAGAGGACTGAACAAATCGGGCCGTCGATTCGTTGGGGTAGTCTTGACTCCCAAAATGAAAGGTCCTCTTGCATTCTTTCATATCAAAACCTATCGAACTTTTTTGGTTGCGTGAGTGCCCACAATGTGCTCTCGCTACTGTACAAAAAAATATGAAGATACCACAAAATTTAAAAAAGAGAGGCTTAAAGAAGAGCATTCGTTTTGTATGGTTAGCAGTTACATGAGTCAGTAGACAGGAAAAAAAATCATTCAGTTCACTAGCTGTATAGCCCCCCCCCCCTTATTGAAAAAGAGGTGAAATTTGCAAGGAAGTGAAATGAAAATTAAGTGGAGGTTGGAAGGAAGTGAAAGAAGCATTATGGTAATGTTGAAATGTTAATATCCGTTCACTTCAGATGTTAAATTGATTGCTAAGCCGATCCACGCCCTCCTTCCCTCTTATTTCCATCGCCCCCTTTTCCAGTTTAGACTTCCTCGTTATCGTTTCCGAGGGCGCACCACAGTAGCCCCTCCACCCCAGAGGATCCAAACGTACAGCCTTCAGCAACCTCTCCAATTCTCCGCTTCGACCTTCCTCATTCTTCTTCTTCATCCAGCAACACCGCCAGCAGTGTAAGTTTAGATATATTTTTTCTTGAATTTCTTTCGTTATCTCTGGGTTGGTGACTGGTGAACAGGATGACGTAGAAAAGGGGTTAGAAAGGGGGAGGGTAGTCTCGGCTCCGGCAGAAGAATACAAATTAGCCTCATTCAAACAAGCGAGAAAAATACGCGGACGTTTGGTATGGATGTAGAACGGTGGCTGGGTGAAAAGTGTTATTAAAGGACGATTCCCCCTGTACCCCTCCTATCATTCAGAGCCTATTACACCTCCTTCTTTTATTCGTTCCAATCCCAAACGGAGAACAGTGGCATTAAGTCGCAGTCTCTTTCTTCCTCTCTCATTTGCTTCCTGCCAAGGTAGTATGAACTCGGGGTTTTTTTTTTTTTTTTTTTTTTTTTTTTTTTTTTTTCACAAACCGACATTGAATAACTCGTTACATAAACAGCTCTACGTGCGCCTTTTTTCCATTGTCCCCAACCCGAATAAACCGGATGCTATATCTACTCTTCTTAACAGACGGTAGACACCCGCCCATGAACATCTTGGGCTTTCGATTCGCATCGGATACCGGTAAAAAGCGGACAGAAAATTTAATACAGGCCGCGTTGAGGTAACTTAGCCACCGTTCAGAGGAATGAGTGAGGCAACGAAGCGGCGTCAGGTTCATTTGTATTCGGAAAAGGCGGAGCTGTCCTTTGGAGGAGCAAGAGGTTGTGCTCGGGTAAAACTGCCAACTTCCGCTAGGCGAGAAGCTCCATTCTCCCTTCGTCGTCGTTTCTCTTTGAAAGTAAAGTAAACCTACTTCCAGCGGGAGCAGTTCTTCGCCGTAACATCCGGAATCGTAATTCGGGTGAGCGAAGCCCGCACGTGTGCGGCGGCGGCAGTAGCAGAACGAAAGCAATCTGAATCTCTTTACGACTTTTGAGCAATGTGCCCAGCCAATCTCTTTTGTTTCGATATCGTTGCTCTGTTGTCGGTTGGCTCCAGCGAAACAGCAAAGCTCCCTCTACGAGCCTTTTACGCAAAACCATGGATCTTCATATACATACTCCACAGCCAAAAACTGGATTTGAGAGAATCAAAGAGTTCAAACGACAAAAGACGTAGAGCGGAGCATTCAACGGATCCTGGTAGATTTAAGTTTCTGAAGTCAACGCCTTTCCATCCATTGTGTACAGTGAACGTACACAACCAACTCTGAATAACCGAAAACCGCCGTGAATCACTAGATTGGTTTTTCGAGGTTTCCCATGCACACAAAGTTGTGTAATTTATCGCATTAATTGCTTTTGGTTTATTAGGAGAATAATTTAACTTTTACTTAATTAGATAACTGAGGAAAAACAAAAATAATTCAAATTGCGGTAGTTGCTCAGGAGTTTTAACTTACAGTTGGTCACGATAGTTGTCCAGGGATAAGGATTGGTCATACTTTTAAAGTTGAAACTTTAAAAGTATGAAAATCGAAAAAAATTCGAAAAATATTAAATAATCGTTCGATTTTGTTTGTTTTCACTTTAAATTCGAATTCTACGTCTAATTTCCTGTAGGAATCATTAACTAATCAAATTTGAACAGTACTGTAAGTATTTGCAACGGAATTTCAAAGTTGAAAAACGTAGGAGTGGCGTAGTATTAAACTGGAAAAACTGATAGTTGCCGTGAAATTTCTGCCGTTTTGACGTCATATTCGGATTCAGCGTTAAATTTCCTATAAGAATAGCTTTCAAAATCGCTTTGAAACGAAAATTTAATTTTTCACTATTACGGAGCTCGGAATCTCGGCCGGCGAAAAACTCGATTTACGGAAAATAATTTCTCTGGCTCTGTTTAAATTTTTTTCACCAACTTTTTTGCTATGTACGTATGTAAGGCGTTCGAATGAAGACTCCTGCATAATAAAACAATTGATTCGCATTTATTTTGACCCCGAAAATCACGGTTAAAGTCCAATTTTCGAGCTTTCAAAAACCGATTTTTTTGGACCACTTGCAGATTTTTCCGAGAAATAAAAAAAATCACAAAAATACATCATGGTAATACACAACTTTCCTGAAAATTTCAGATTTTTATCTGTATTGAGAGAGGAGTAAAAAATCGTTAACTGTTCGGTTGAAAAAAATTGCAGGGGGACCCCTTGGATTTTTCGCGAAAAATTTTTTGCAATGGATTTCGCTCAAATTCAGCATAATGATAGTTGATGATGTGTACATCAATAATATATGCTTCATTCTTTGTTTCTTTCGTACTAAATAGATGAAAAGAACGTTTAAAGTTGAAAAATGTCATGTTTTCGTGTATATTCCACTAATATTGTTGAATAACGCAAAAACGGTTGAAAAATGGATATGTACATTACATTAGGAAAATGTGGGCAATTAAATTACCTATCTTTTGGTATACTCAAACATCTGAATTGACGACTTTTTGTTTGAGTTATCCACTCTGCAAGTTACAAATCTTGGAAAACATACAGTTGTTATGTCTAATTTTGCTCCTACTTTGCTCCAATTGAAAAACACAATACTTTATGGTACTAAGTACGATACAATCCCCACCACCAACATACCAAATTATAGCAACTACTACTAAGTACTACCCACTATAATAACTAGAAGGAGGCAAAATTTTCATAGTAATCAAATGGAGATCATTGCCCTCTACCAGCCAAGCACGTAAAAAACAGAACAATTGCCTTTTAATTGAATTGTGAGAGCACGGGCGGACATACTGCTACATTCGTTCCCAGTTCGTGTCTTTTATTCAGTGTGGAATAATGGAGTTACCAATATCGAGACCAACTGAATAATAGATGATATCCTGATACTGGAGCTAGATTTCTAAAAGTGCTTTAGCAGATCGTCATGCAGTTCGGCATCATTCTGAATGGCCTCGCTAACACAGTTTAATATTTTGTTTCAAACTTGTATGTGTAACCCGTCCTGACCCTCCAATTTTGGACGATAAAAAGTCATTATCGGATAAATTCTGAAGGGCATCTGCAGGGCGAATACATTGATATGAGGAAAAAGAAGCCCGCGGTACTTTTCAGCTGACTTCACAATCGAGGTTCGATTATTTCTCAATTGTACGTATTGCCCGCTCGCATTTCTCTCCTGTAACTTCAATCGGGGTTTTTCCCCGTGTTTACGTAGTAAATGGAAGTATAGTGATCGCCTGAAAAGTCGAATTCGGAACGAAGGTGAGTTTGGAAGAAATTTTCACTGTACTATAATACTCAAAAACACTGAAGTACTCAAAGAACAAGGGTCTTTGTGCCTGCGTGTCCGTCTATCCGTGTGCCTGTGGTCAGAAAGTGATAGAAATTGTCTTACCTCCGCTAAAAAATGAATGAAACTCAGTGAAATTTTCAAAAAATATTCCCTCAGTCAATTTTCAAGATTATCTAATATTGATTTTAGGAAATCACAGTTTTTTTCTGTTTTGATTTTTACAGGCCACAAGAGAGATTATTTTTTAGCATTCGAGGTCTTAAAATGTTCGTTATGGCGAAAAGAGAGGAGACGTTGCAAGATTTTTGATCGATTGGACAACACACCGTACTTCCAAGTTATGAGCTTATTTCACTAGAGCGAGTTTTTATTTCGATTTTCACAGGCCTCAAAAATCAATATATTTGAACGCTCAAGCCAAAACGGTTTGGACGGCGCCAAAAAATATCAATACATTCATGCCATCGTCGTGATTTTGGAGCGTTATTTGTATCTTTCATTTGCATTTTTTGTATTTGTGTCTATTGGCTAGGAAAATGGTCCAATTTTTATATGATTCAAATCAAACGATCGGATCAATTGATTTCAATGAATTCAATACATTGAATATTTTAGCGAAGATCTCACCGATTTTGGTTGTGTTTGAATTGAAGACTAATTCGACGGAGTTGAAGCGCTCCTTGGTTAGACACGCAATTTAATGTTATCATTTTTTCCATGTGCATGAAAGGATCCACGTAGACCACCAAGAATTTTTCAAGTTCGTCCTAATCAAGACTTTTTAAGTCCTAATAATGGATGGATGCGTTATTATTAATTGCACGAATTATATTTAATTCATCACTTTGGTACTGATATTCATTCGATGCAATCGATCGACCTGCTTACAGTAATTTGAACCTGTAGATTACATCATTTTACGATCGTTCACTGAGATGAATTTTAATTCTTGTTATCAGCGATATCGCTCAAGGTGTTCCCCAGTTTAACCCAGTTCATGATGCGCTCTCATGAAGGGGAATGAATGGGGCATCCCACATGAAGGATCCGCTTATATATTCCCTCTGTCTTTTCCATCCTATTGCAGAGGGAATACAGAATGGAGTCAGACTGAGGTAGCACTTCTTCCTTTATGGACCGTAAACGTTTCCTCCTCTTGCCGCAACATGATGCGCCTGATCCAGGATCCCAACCGCGGTGCACCTGAACTGTCTTTTGAACCAATGGACGGTTTCTGTCCGCTTACGTTCCACGCTTCAAATAAGTCTCGTTAAGTAACTTCAGATTGAAATGCTACTACCAACACTATCGTTAACGGCGCAGAATAGGTACACGCGCTAATGATGAACCGGCCGATGCAAGACAAATACGGCTCAGAATACAGTTCTGGTTTTGTCGTAATCGGATTAAAGCATGGAACCCTAGTTGTAATAATATTACGTTGAAAGTCAAAATCTTCATCCTACGCATTTCACACAATCGAGGAAAATTGTCTCTAGCTTGTTGTCTCAGTTTCAAGGTTTTGAAACATAATTATTGACATGCAGCTGGGATATCAAGATCTAATACGGTAGTATCTATGTCGTCGTACCGTTGGAAAGCCAAATGTATACAAATAATGTAAAAAATAAAAAATAAATAAATAAAATGAGCTATTCAGCAAGCTCATGATTCTGCCGCTATGAGATCCTCTTCTTAATAGAACTGTCGTCATTCTGCAATGCAGCAATCAAAAAGAAAAACACAAAACTGGGTTTAGTGCACAGCTGTGGGCTGAGTGATTGCCAAACTGGATAAGACGCTGCGTAGTTGGTAAACCTGTTTCGTTATTCCAATCCTCTCTTCTGATACATCTGTACAGCCAATCTGCCGTTCGCACTGTTAGCGCGCAACTTTCTAAATGAAAGGCGATTTATTATGAGACGGCTTGTAAGTTGGCGAAAAATATTTATGCCCAGCAATTTGAAACTGTTGAGAAAAGGCTGAGAAGCAGCAGTGACTAATCACAGCCAGGAGAAACTCTTCGTCCTAACCTACTCCCGCCCTTTCGTTCAGTCTTCTGTCTCACTATCTCGCTTTGTCTTTGTTCCTCTTAACATTTTCTACCACTTCCATCCTCCATGACCCTCTCCTAAGCCCTCCCTTTGCCAGCTAGCAGCATGTTCTGTCTCGTCGTTTCGAAAGCCGTTGCCTTTCCTTAAGCCCTCATCGTCCTCATTGTCCCACCTCCTCTTTCACCGTCTACTTCGCTCTATCGCTAGTGACAATTGATGGTCACCATTATGCCCTCTTAAAGTTTGCTTTTGGGTCCTTCACCCTACCCCAGTAACCGCCTTTCCTACCACACTCCAATCCGCCTGTTAAACCTCTTAGAGCTTCTCCCTCTGTAATTAAAAACACCGAGCAAAGACGATTTATTCATTTTCAAGTTAAAGCGAAAGGGATTTTCAAACCTGCTGAGGAACAAGGGAGTGAAGAGGGGAAACAACAGAATGAGGACAGGTCTAACGCTGGGCAACGGGAGAGCGGGATACCTGGTCGATGTTGAAAGAGAACAGTAGCAGTAATGAACGAGTAAAGATGAAGAAGGGCAGCACCAGAGAAGTTAAGTATGGATGGAGCAGAGTCTTCATCCGTCAACGAGATTCGCCCTGTTTCGAGATCTTATTCATGTCGTAACATATTAAGCTTCTGGAAATTATTCATCAGCAAGCTAAGGGCAAGACGTAAAGTGCAAAAATAGAATGATAAAATAAGACTCAAAAAATTTCTTCATCAAAAACGGGTTTTGCGTTTAAATTAAACAATCAATTAAATCGAAACATTAAATAATGAATGAAATTATTTACAAGGGATATTTTAAATTTTGTGAAAGGTGAAAGGTACAATTGACTGTTTACTGGTAATATTAAAATCGTGCAGATTATTAAAAAAAAAAAAAAAAAAAAAAAAAAAAAAAAAAAAAAAAAAAAAAAAAAAAAAAAAAAACATAACTGAAGCAAAGGTTATTGGGAATAATGAACTTGACGATTGAAGAGGAATTCGCTTCTGTTTTTATTTTTACATCAACAATATGGGAATTATTTTCGCCAAATTTCAAAGTATATAGTGATTGTAGGGAATTTAGAATTTCTTTTGCTAGTAATGAACAACTTTCATATTAACCCTACGGTGTCTTCGAATTCACTTTTTAAATGGACCATGTTCTAAAACATTCTAACGATGATTTTATTCCTTTTAAGGTGTATAAACCTGAATCAACCCTGGGCAAAAAAAGGGAAAAATAGCTGGGCTGTAATGGTTTAAGAGATGGAAGCAGCGAATTAATTCGTATACCACCCGGGAACGACTGAACGTTTTTTCGTCGACGCGAAGCAACGTGAATGCTGACCTCAACTCTTCACGTTGGGGTGCTCCGGGGGTTTGAGTCGGTACACAAAGCGTCAGTATAATGAAAAATGTGCTCCTCTGGGGTACCAAAATGTGCTTAATCCAATTATGCTGCCAACCTGACATTCTTGACGTACTTTCAGTTTATATCATACTGGTCTCAATTGTTAGTTGGAACACAGTGTTTCCCAAAAGTGGTGGCATAAAGAATTCTGTTTCTTGCACTGGAAAGGTTACGCGTTTAACGATAAATGAAATAGGCGAACAATGCTGTACTTGAATGGAACTAACTTAACTGGCTATCACGGCGACGATTGGCTACCAATAAAATATCTCGCGATTCGCGACTCCTCCCATCACCATATTATACTCATTCTATTAGGTTTAGTTCAAGTATCGATCTGACATACACAACCGCAATTGTTTTCACACTCGTATTCCATTTAAAACTCATCAAAAATGCTACGTCTCTCTCAAAGTTGCGTGATTTATACACTTTTTTTATCCGTTCACGGTGAATCAGTATTCTGAGGAAAGAGTAAATGCATGGGTAAATTCTCAAAAGTTTCACCAGTAGTCATTTTCGAAACATCGATGGCTCAATTTTTCTGCCTAGATTGCAATTTGGATTCCAATAGGGCTATTTTTTTTTTGTCATTGGAAGGAGGTAAATCCATTTATAGCACAATAAATCCATCATGGGTATTGATATGATCGATATCGACGGTTTTAGAAACACAAACCAATACACAAATAGACTTTACAGACAGTGGTTTTATTGACAGACAACACAGACGACATAGTCCACAAAACGACGGACAGTAGAGAATAGATACAAGAACAATGTTGCCAACTCAAATCAAAATCCCTTCTTAACATATATCCTCCCCTTTGAAAAAAAAAAAATATGAATCAAATCTCAACAGAACATTGTAATTAACATCACGTATTGGGAAGGAGCTTGAAACATCAAATAAACACAACGTAGTGAACACAATGAACCCAAAGTAGCAAACACATGAGTCAAACATCAACAAGTAAATTTTGTAAACACACAGTAAATTTGTCAATTAGCGTTTTAGCAGATAACCTAATAGTGGAAATATTCATCACGTGAAAACCTGACTGGAGTGTGAACAGCCCTTCCGGAAGATCGAGAGGCACTGATAGGAATTGTGTTAGTAGACACCGATTTTGTGGCATTAAGTTGAGGCGAAGGCAAATCTGTACTGGGTGGAATTGAGTGATCAGGCCCAGCACTTACATCTGAGCCAAAAAATGGGAGCTCATTCAAAAGATCAGCAGCAGGGTGAGAATCCTGAAGTTCATTCTTTCTTAGCTGACTGAGGTGAACTGTGCGTATAACATTAGAGTCTAGCTGAACAACATATTTTGTTGGATGAACTCTAATCTTTACAATACCCGGAAACCATTTTTGAATATTTTTAACATGCTTGAGATGGACCAGAACTCTGTCACCAGGCTCAAAACTGACAGGCGCAGTGCCTGTTGGGTGGAAGGAGTGATTCTTGGGGGAAAATTCGTTTAACGGAAAACGAGGAGTATATCCAAGCAACAAGGAATTTGGTGATCGTTCAGTGACTGAAGTGGGGGTGAACCTGTAGGACATCAGGCAGTCATCTAGTCGCTGCTGAATTTGCATTGATGGTCTAGATATCATTGACTTTTTCAGTAATTGTTTAAAAGTTTGCACCCCACGTTCGGCAATGCCATTCGATTTCGGGTTGTATGGGGCAGAAAAGACTAGTTTAATACCCCGATCCTCACAGTAGGATGAAAAATGTGCCGAGGAAAAGGGAGGCCCATTGTCACAAACGAGTGTCTTGGGATACCCGAATCTTGCAAAAATACCATTTAACACTGTGCTCAACGCCTGAAACGAAGTTTTTCCCATTGGAGAACATTCAATCCACCTAGTAAATGCATCGACCAGAAGAAAAAATAACTGACCCTCGAGCTCGAAAAAATCGCCATGTAACCTCTCCCAAGGTCCCTCCGGGACAGGCCAGGGCTGACGTAAAGACCCATCAGGAACTGAATTTCTAGTCACCTGGCAAGTTCTACATTGGGCTCCCAGGGCCTCGATGTCCGAATCCATATTGAACCACCAGACGTACGACCTAGCCAACAATTTTGCCCTCAACACTCCGGGGTGTCCATGATGAATGATGTTCAGTACTCTACTTCGCAAAGAAACAGGTATAATTACCCGGTCATTAAAAAGCAAACAACCCCCAGAGAGTGAAATGGAATTCCTGACTGCAAAGTATTTAACCAGCTGTTTGTCTTTCTTATCTAACCCCCTCCAATTTTTCTGCAATAATTCCATAACTTTTTGGAGTGTTGAGTCTGTACTTGTAGCTTCTGCAACTTCTTTGAAAGAGACAAGAGGCGAGTTAAGGTACAAAAAATTACAATCAGCCACGTCACATAAAGTTTTGTCTGGCAACCGTGAAAGAAGGTCAGCATGTGGAATGTTGACACCTTTTTTATAATGAATTGAGTAATTATAGGCAGACAAGACTAAAGCCCATCTAACTAACCTAGCAGACGCTTGATGAGGAATGGACTTCAGCTCAGAAAACAAGTGCTTCAGTGGTTCGTGATCACTATAAATTTTGAAGTTCCGTCCATATAAATATTTATGAAATTTTGTGACGCCATGAACACATGCCAATGCTTCCTTGTGCAGCTGACTATAGTTGCGCTGAGCAGAATTCAGGGTAGCTGATTCAAAGGCTATAGGGTATTCAGCACCATCAACCTCGTGACTTAAGACAGCGCCAATGCCATATGCACTGGCGTCAACCGACAAAGTTATAGGCTTGCTAGGATCATAGAGGACGAGTAAAGCCTTGTCAGAGAGCAACAATTTACTATCTTGAAACGCCCTCTCGCAATCTTCATCCCAGACCCAAGGAACATCTTTCCTAAGTAGTCTGTGCAATGGTTCCAGGACAGTGGAAGGCATCCTAAGAAAATCCCTATAGAAATTCAAACATGAAAGGTATGACTTCAATTGTGAAATATCTGTGGGGGCAGGTGCCGAATGAATTTTCTCTACTTTGCTGGAAGAGGGTTGACGACCCTTACCAGAAAATGTGAATCCCAAAAATTCCAATTGCTGAACGAAAAATTCACATTTTTGCAAGTTTATTTTTACATTAGCCTTTTCGAGTCTATCCATAACCAAGAATAAATTTTTCTTGCATTCATTTATGTCCTTGCCTCCAAGAAGAAGATCATCCAAATAAACCCCACAAATAGGTTCAAGACCAGCCAAAATTTTTTCAATAATCATCTGAAAATCAGAGGGTGAACTGGCAAGCCCAAAAACGAGACGATTATATGTATAAAGGCCCCTAGGTGTGTTTACTGTAAGAATCTCCCTACTATCCTTGGCTACCACAATTTGCAAAAATGCATTGGAAAAATCCAGGCGACAGAAAACAGAACAGTTGACAAATTTGTTCATTAGATCCTCCGGCCTTGGGATTGGATATCGATCAACACAAATTTGGGGGTTCACCGTCATCTTCAAGTCGACACACAATCTTACATCACCTGACTTTTTAGGCACGACAACCAGTGGTGACGCCCAATCACTATGGGGAACAGGGGATATAATACCTAACGAAGCTAACCTATCAATCTCGACATTCACTTTTTCTCTCAAAGCATATGGGACGTTGTATGCTTTTCTGAAAACTGGCCTTGCTCCTGGTTTCAAATTAATGTGCACCGAAAATCCCTCAATGGGTTTTTCGTTATCTAACAGTGACATAGCCCGAGGATACCTCTGCTTTAGCTGAAGATGAATCGGAGAAGAGACTTGAGCTACTGATAAAACGGACTGTTTTGCTGGAGCCAACATACCTCTCAATACATTTTCCCAATCAGGACACAATATGTTCAGCGAGTCCCGACCCAATATGCCTTCATGAGAGACTCTATTAACGACCACAAAATTCAGTGTACTACAAACGTTTCCAATTTCAAGACCTGCCTTAATAACACCCAACACTGACATTGGTTGATTATTTGCAGTTACGAGCGATCCCCAAAATGGTTCGAGTAAGCATTGATTGGAAATTTTTTCAAAATGATCTTTGCACAACAAGGAAACGGCACTACCAGTGTCAACTAGAAATGATACAGTACGACCCATCAATTTACCCATCACCCTTAATGGGAGGGTATTTCCTGAAATAAGATCACAAGTATAAGACACTACATTGCTACTTGGTATTTTGTCACAAAATTTAGAAGTATGCCCATACTCATTACAAAAAAAACAACGCCACTTACTGGCGGGGCAGTGCTTAACATCATGACGTATTTTGCATCCTGAGCACAACCTTCGATTTGAATAGTCTCGAGACGCAGACGATCGTGAAGGAGACGGAGAACGAGACGGACGATACAACGACGATGAAGCATGATACGAACGGAACGGAGACGACGAGCGTGACGGACGGTAAGGTGACGGAGAACGAGCCCGTTGGTACATAGATGATGAAGAAAACGACTGTTCAAACTTCCCTTCTCCTCTCCTGAAACGAGGGCTCGAATCTTCTCGCTCGTTACCAAAATATTTTTGATGACGAAAATTCCTCGAAGACGTAGGCTCATCACAATTTAACTGCGGCCCTTGATTAACCATACAGACTTGATCATTACTACTGATTTTGGATGAGTGGCCTAAACCAATTTTTGAAGCGCACTCCGAGAGCTTTTCCAAATCAAGGACAATTTTACAAGCATTCTCAAACGTCAACCCTTCATCTTCTCCCAGTAAACGACGAGTCATGAGTTCGTTGTTGATTCCACAAACGAGGCGGTCACGCAGAGCCTGATCCAAAAAACTATCGAATTTGCATGTCATTGCCGCACGTCTAAGTTTTGCAATATATTCGGAGACTGATTCAGTCTGATGACGATAACAATTGTTGAAATTGAAACGCTCAGCTATTGTGCAACTAGGAGGAACAAACAGCTGCTTAAGCTGAGATATACACTCGTCAAATGAACAGTCAGTAATGAGCTTAGGCGCGAGCGATTCACGAAGGCGCGAAAAAATCTCGGCATCGAGCGATAATAATAGCTTGGAAGCTTTTTCCGAATCATCGTATTTAGAGCCTCGAAAATATAGATGAAGGCGATCAAAAAACGAAGAAATACTTTCATGTTCCTTGTCGTACTTCGGAACTGGGGTTGAAGATACGGCATCGAAAAAAGGTTTGAACGCCGAAGCATCGAGCTCGCATCGCTTGCCTTTACCTTTCCCTTCCGCCATAGTGAGAATAGAGACGACCCAACGTTACAGCCCAACGTAGGCTGCGAGCGATGTTTTCAACACGACGAATAAGACGCGAACTAGGACGAAGATCCTCGTCGCCAGATGATATGATCGATATCGACGGTTTTAGAAACACAAACCAATACACAAATAGACTTTACAGACAGTGGTTTTATTGACAGACAACACAGACGACATAGTCCACAAAACGACGGACAGTAGAGAATAGATACAAGAACAATGTTGCCAACTCAAATCAAAATCCCTTCTTAACAGGTATAAATAAATCCTAATGGATGAGACGTTTAAAAATTGATTCCTCGAATAGTTCTCGCTATGAAGGTATTTATAAAGCTATAAAATCTTTCTATAGTCATTGGAATACTCGTCATGAATTTTGCTCTCATGTCTCAATGTGAAAACTTGACATGATATCAGCAGTTTAAGAATCATACAAAAGGCATTCGTAAGAATCAAAACAAACAAGAAAGATGGAAAAAACAAATGGTTGTTGCAGAGACAACGCATCGAACTATGATCATACTTACGACGATCATACTCGTACATTCAAAAAAGTTCAATAAAAATATTTTTTCGATTTTTTAAAAATATGGAGACCTTACTTTTGGGACAAGCCTCGTAGTATGGTTTCTTGAATGCGATCATTATATTTTATGTCCCATGTATTACCTTTAATTGAGCATACTGAAATAAAACTCGAAAGAATGCTAAAATAGCTAACTCACCTTATACGAAGAGCTGGTAAGTTCTCTGTTGTCTCGCCACCAGGTGATTTTTGCAGGCGGTCGAGAACCAGCGCTTACACATTCGATCTCGTATTCACGGTCGGCAGACAAGGGCTGGTAGGGTGTCACTATTTCGACCATCATCGGCTTAACTGCAACACAATTAGACAGAAAAGTCGTATCAAAATCGCAATCCACATTTAGAGTTCGCTTTTTAAATCCTAGTACAACTGGAAGCAGTATTCACACTCTATTCAATGAAGGTTGTAGTCACAAGAAGTAATCCAAACTTCAGGCATCGATTATATAACAATGTTCCAATCGAAAATTACCAATAACCAATTTTTCTATTCCCTGACTTTTTCAGTTTTAAGATCATGAATCATAGGGATTCAACCAAGAAGGTCGTATTCGCAGTAACCCTATTCATGGACAGAGATTTTCTTTCGTAAAAGTATGGTTAAGCATCTGGATCACGAATATCAGCACTGTCCAATTGCGAGTAAAGCATCTCCTGTAAGAGGAGGAAGCTAGTAAGATAAATTGGAGGTAATCAATTTATGCCCTCTGGTTGTCTTCCAAATCATTTATTTTGTTTTCGCACGATGCATTTCGTTTCATTCACCTTACCTTTTAACGTGGGAGAGTTGGAAAAATATGCAACCTGAAGCGAGCGAGGAAAAGTCATGCAGAGTAACGACTGGAACGGAATGTCGGATGAGGTTGGAGGAAATGGACAGTTGATGAGGGTGAAAATGGACGAGGACAGGACGAGTAACAGAAAAGCAGTCTGGAAGGAAGAAATAAAGGATGATAGGGTGACTGGATAGTAACAGGAAAAGGTAGACTGTAGCTCCCAAAGTGTTTGTATAATAAATCAGACAAGCCGAGTTCCTCTCCTAAACCGTGAACCCTTCATCAACATCCACTACCGGCCCAGATGTACAACGCACCACATCCTTCTGGCACGTCAGGGCCTTAAGGGATCTCGTCATATGTTTACGAGGCATAGCGCCCAGCTTTTCCCTTCTATTACTCCACCAAGACTATCTCTTTCTATTCACACTCCCACGGACACAGCGTGGGCTATACTAACACATAACTACACAGTTTCTTCATAATCTTGACTCCTCTTCGTGTTCGTCCTATCGCATCCCCAGCTACTTATTCATTTGTTCTCATTCCTCGCTCACTCAGTCTCGGAGAAAAGGATGCCCTATCCATGATTTACGTTTTGGCCCTTTAGTACCCTATTACTCTACAACGGGCTTCCACCAAGTTGATGCTTCTTGTTCAAGCCTCACCTCAACATCACGACACTAACCTCTGAACAAACAAGTTATCCTCATCACTACGAACACAATATCATTTCCACACCCCTCATACCCAAAACCCTTGAATCCTGGAAGGAAACGAGAGTGGAATCCTTAGTCTTCCGAGCGTAAAATTGGAGGAATTTCACAGTTGGACTAATGAGACCATTTATTATCCTTAATAATAAGGAAAACATCGGTCTGCCTCCTCGGATGAGGAATCGGACGGTATTTCAGCGTACAGAACGTGCATGTCCATGCATGTTGCGTCTGATGGTGGCTTTAAACCCCGCATTGAGGTTCCGTCCTCAGCTGAACAGTAAATGTACCTAGAAAATGAAATGGCCTAATTTTATTTATTCACTTGTAGTGAGTTTATTGAAAGTGTTAAGTTTAATCTGAAGATGAGATCGAAGCTCAAGCGAAACATGGGTCGTTATAGGTTCTTAGCACTCAACAAACTACCGTTGGATTGGGTTCACACTGTTTCTTAATGAGCAACCAAATTAGTTGCAACTGGCGAATAAACGCAAATACTTCGACCATTTTCAATATTAGTGGGTATGTCCCCTGGAACGTGACCTAAGCGAAATACTGCAAGCAAAACCAATAAACAGTAATTTGCTCGTAGCCGATCACATCTCATGTATTCATAGTAGTCTGTAAGACATATTTACCTTACGATTACCTTATCATTCCCGAACGAAAAGCGTTTTGTTTTCCATATCTAATAAATAGATAGCACTAATAAAATGGGTACTGTAACGTGATTTTTTTCGCTGAGTTACTACAAGTTAGTTTAGATATGAGCTACAACTGTCAAAGCTGAGTCCTTTATCAAGCCGTATTTTAATACTGCTTCACTGCCGTTGTCTTCCATCTCGCTCTTGAGACTCCGTCCTTCTCGGGGTACATTAAAATTACAGCTCGCCCGTGAATTTCCCCATTTCTTCTTTATGAGCGGTGAACCTCGTCTCTATCCCGTGATCCCGTCTATGAATGAATACTACTGATTCGGTCTGATATTTCGATAGTGAAACTATCCATGGAGCATAGTTATAGTCCGACGTGAGCGAAAATATAACCAGTATAATACTCGTGACCTTAGCACGGTTGCTGCTTTAGTATCGTGTTGTGGATCGCCGCGAAAACACTGCGCTTGAGGAAGATCAATTTTTTAAACTCATTAAAACTGGAAAAAGGGTCATTCTGGAATAAAAAAACGCTGCAAACTATTGTACAGTGGTTTATTATTCCTTCGCTTCAATATTGATTTAAGAAGACTATCCAACCGAAAAACAGATGGTAACTTTAAGGGGAACCGTAGCAAATATTGTAATTTTAATCATTTTTATTTTTCTTAATTTCCTAATTAAAAGCTAAATTTCTTGCGTAACGGTACAGCTGGAGAGAGTGTTTGACGACCATTCCAATGAGTATAGAACGATTTTTATAGCTCCAAGAAGTCTCGAATTATACCCTCATGCCAAATTTCTGAAAATCTCCCAAATTCGACACAAAAGCTGCGATAACTCGAGAACCAATGAAGCTATCGACCCAGCAATAGTCTCATTCGATTCAGCGTCCAAAAATCTATAGAATTTGATACCAAATACACAATTTTCTGAAAAACCCTGGAAAATATGAATTCCTCAGATTTTAATCTAATGGAAACCTCACTGGCAGTCTTACCCAGTATTACCTCTGTCTATTTGAGGCAATGGAAGTCCGGAAAGATCCTGAGCAGAAAGGAGAGCGGAGAATGGAGAGAACTTGTCTCAAGAGATAGATTGTAGAGCCTTGACAAACGACCGGTGGCTTGTCGTACTGCAAAATGAGGTTAAGAAGGTGAGAAGACGTACCGACCCATTCAACAGTCGAAACGTACCCGTAAATGCTGAACTGCTGCTATGTGAGGAGAAAAGAATCCAATAAGAACTGTAAGAACGTTTAACAAGTAACTTCAGCGACCAACCACGGTGCATGCGATTGTAAACGAGCGGTGGGTTCATTTTGGCGTTGCGCGGCTGCCGAGGTGCTCAAGAGCTTGTCGGTCATCGCGGCAAAAGTGTCGAAGCTGTAGATAGGCGTCAAATGAATACAGCAAGACAGCGAGGGGCAAGGTGGCAAGCCGCTCAGTGACGTTTTCTCTCGGACACGTACGTGTGAATAGAAAAGCCATCTAGAATTTGAAACGAGATAGGACGAAGGAGATGCGGGAGGTTTTTACATTCTCTTACACGTTCACACGCGAGGGAACTCGTGCGAGAGTCAAGATGGAAGCAATACTTCAAGCAGCTGTTTGTTTCGGCAAGGTTAAGCTTGAATGCTAACCACGTTGTTGTTTGTTACATCGCCGCCGTCTGTATCGGTCGAAGAGGCAAGAGGTGTTGTAGCATCTCAATGGAATGGAAAAACTACAGTCTGAACTCGACCTCGGTTTACTTCACCTCCGACAAACCCAACACATCTGCCGAGCAGCATCGACGTACTCCACGTTATCATTCCCTTTCGATCCACTGCTAGCTCTGTCCTTCGCCTAAGTCTCAACACAGCCGTTTCTTTCTGTTTCCCGTTCAACATTGGCTGCTTCTTTCGGAACCCATCGCAACATCCCTGGCCCTTCTACTCACTAAAACAGAAGCAGTGACACGCACACGTTCAGTTTTCTTTTACTATTTTCTCTCTGTCTCTCCTTTCCCTTCTCCCACTTGTTCTCCTTTTGTAGCCAACCGAAGCCGGCGGATCCGTCGCTCCTTCCACTCGCTAACTCTGATCCATGCCCGACTTAAGATTTCGCGATACAATGCTTCGCTCAGAGGTCTGTCCGTTTTCTTCCTTAACAGAGTAAGGATGGAGTTATAGAGGGAGTGGTGTTAAGAGGTGAAATGTTTGATAGTGACCAAGAGTCCAGTCTGAAAAGAAAACAACACGAGGGCAGCTCTCGAGATAAAACTGAGAATAGGGTTTTCTAACCCCGCAGAACACTCCTAAATGAGGCGAAAAAATAGAGAGCATTCTTAAGAACATAATTACGGCCAAAAACACACGGAAGTTGCCCAATCATCAAAATTCGCCGGCTATGAAATCACAATTCAAATGTCCTAAATAAGGTTTGCACAAAGTGAAAAATTAAAAGTAAAAAAAAAAAAAATCCTTCTGATCGCAAAAAATAACTTACTTTTTTGAAGCCTATGAAATCTCCTTTTGAAATTTGTCGAGCACAGCAGTGTACTCTAAATAAACATGGCAATGACTACTTACTTGCAACTATTTAAAAAATAATACGCGCTAATAAATAAAATAATTCAACGCTTCGGTGAAGTTCACAGAATATGTGACAACAGAGGTTAAACGGCGTTTGGTAACATTTGCTGAATTCATTTCTAATTTCGAAATTATGCAAAATGACTTTTTAGTCCATAAAAATTGCATTAATTGTCTAGATCTCCGGTCCATAGCTTCATTAATCGTCCATTAGTAACCGAATTGCCCAATAACAGGTTTGATAGATCAGTTAATAAATTGAAATATTGTCAATATGTCTATTAGTGCGGTCTGAACCTGGTGGTTTATTTTCTTTCATCCAAATTAATTCAGGTCCAAGTATTCAGGGTTTCTAAAAAAATTCAGGATCATGTTGTTGCTCAATCAGTGAAGATGCGACTATGTATATTGAAAGATACAGCAAGCATGGCGATCGCTTACGGAGAAGAAATGAGACAATGAGAGAGCCACCGCAAATGGCGGCAATAATTTTCCCCGGAAGACCCTTCATCCAATATGACAGGTAATTAGTATCAATTTTGCTGGCCCGTCGTCCTCCTGAGCCAGCTGTTACCATAGCACCAGCTCTTGTTCCGTTTACCACGCGATACATTGCCGCATTGCTTTGTTCGCCCAAAACATTGCCATTGATACAGACCTAACATTCCCTTGCCCCAACCTCATTAACTCACTCATGGTGTCCATCGCAACGGATGCGCCTCATATCAGGTGATCTTTTTCTTGCTTCCGAAACTCTACGCAGTGGAGCGGAAGCCTTATAAATCGTTGCTCCAACTCATCATGGCAGCAGATTACCACATGTTGGGCATCTAAAGCCATGGGGATGCGGTAAAGGATGTGTATTCCCAAAAGAAATATTTGGTTACCAAACGTCGATGAAAAATGTTCCTAATCCTCAAATTTACGATTCAATCGCTCATTCATAAATATATTCACTCCGACTATCGTAACATAGGATTGACTATGCGTGATAAAAAAGAGGTTAAGGTTTAATACGTTGTTTAAGGTGGTCCTTAAGACGCTCTTCTAACGATGAACTCAATATAACAGTCGCTGTGCTTTAATCACTCGAGTCTTCGTTTGAGAGTTATTTGAATTCAAATCTAATAGGGGGACTCAACTTATGACTCAATTTAAAATCAATCACAACCAGATTGATGAACTCTTCACTCAAATATTTGATTGATTAAAGACAATACCTGCTTAAATCGTCCCATCGCGAACAAAGAAATTAATTAATCTATTATTTGAGTAAATAATTAATAATGTCAAAAACGGATCTAACGTGGAAGTACGATGTGTGACCCAGAACGATATTCATCAAGCGTAATTTTCACGCCATCGAGGCATTGAGAGTTCAAATCAGTTGACATGCGAAAAGTATTCCTGATGGAGTTTTCAAAATGATATTTTTTCAAATGCACCTCTGTTTTCAACTCGATTTATCGGACGATCCAAATACATTTAGTACTAAGTGATCATGGATGTAAAAAAGTAATCACGTATTACATCAAGATTTTTGACACCGAGACTCTCGTGTTGTGACATAAAATTCTTCACTGAAAGGAGTGGTGACTGCGACATTTTTAAGAGCTCATTTGGGATCGTTTCCAAACCGGCCTCTATTGACGACAGGAACTATGCATTGAATTTCTTAAATTTGGTACTCATTAAAAGTATTACAGGTTTAACCACGGCGGTTTTAGTCTACTAAGGTTTTCGAACGGACTTGACTGGTCAGACTTCGCAAGAAATATGTTTATTTGTCTACAAAGAAGAAAACTACTATTCGCTACTATTTGCTGTAATTCTTGCGGCTTATATGATGTATTGCGGATGGCCCATTAACAAACCTCCCTGTTGGCCAATCTTTGCTCCAGTGGGCACCTGTTGAACAGCCAGAAGTAGAAAAATCTCTAAAGGAGAGTTGGAGAGACCTCCCTTGGTTAGTTAGGGTTAGGTAACTCCGAGCTCGCTTTTGCGCCCTCCATCCTGAGTTAGCAGGTAGCTAACTGCCCCCGCTGCGTCGGCTCCGGAAGGCTAATTAAAAACGTATACTAGTGATGTATGTTGGAAGTATTCAACCCCCGACTTAGTCCCAGTAGCCTAATGAAAATTACCACTCTTTCAAACCCTCACCTAGTCTACTTCATGAATGAAATTAGTCTCCTATATCTTCCAAGTTCATTGTTATTACGTCCTTAGGCTTTAAATTGGCTTCGTGTCCCTCGTCTTGGGATTTTCCCCCTATCTTCAAAACGGCCTAATTTTGTATTATCAACGCTTTCCCGGTTACTGGCATTTATTTCACGAGTATTATTACCAACTGCGTAAATTACCTGAAGTGAAAAGTACATTTCAGGAAAAATATTTGACTGAGCCACGTATCAATTTATTGTTACACTACCTACCTTATTTCAAGCCATAAAGCTCACTGTTTCTCTCGCACGTATTCTTTTTTGCTACCCATTGTGGGAAGTTCCGTGCGTTTTCGTAGCTGCTGTTGGCTGAGCCCTCCAACCTACCAACTCATCCCAATCGATCCCACATGCATAGAGATTGGCACTTACCCAGGTAATCTATCATTGGCAAATTGAGGGGATTTATTTACCTTTCTGAATCGTTGGCGAGAATGCTAGCACCCCGTCGGTGTACAGTGTAGCTTTTGGCACAGCGCCTCCTTCCAGCTCCCGCTCTCAAACCATATCAGCCACCATAACCTTTTCCGCACAAAACCCATATCCCGTTCTGCAGATCCCCTGGAAACGAATCGCGTATCCTCATCTACCACTCACACGAAGCAATTGTCATGCGAGTTCTTCCTAGCGGTTCACTGTGCTCCCTGCAATAGTCGAGAATCAACCTAACTGTTTATCACCCAACTTTTACTTACAACCAAGTACGTAAATGCAGATGGCTAAAGTATTGAGATTACCGGAAGAGATACTTTCAAGGCTTATACAAGCGTTCTTTTACAATTGTTATACAGCTGGCGAAAAATCAACGTTTTGGATGATCTTGACAAGCCTGCAATAAGCACCTGCAAAAAGCTGATAAATTCCAGCAATTTAGCGCAAAGTGACAATTGTGTAAACCGTTGACACCCTTTGTTCGTGAGTCAGAATGCCGTAAACGTGCCAAAAAATTCGTGATAATGAGGTGAGATCCCTAAACGATGGTCAACATTTTTGATCACCGATGATAGAATACAATTATTTTATAGAGAAAGGTAATTTAAATGGAGTCTTGGCCACAAATTAATAATAATACTATACGAAGTCACTATTCACGAATCCAAAAGGGCAACTATCACCTACAAATTATTTCAATAGTGCTTTGGATTTAGAATGTCAAAACTAGTCATGCCACTGTTTATGAGATCTTAATAAAAACATTACTTCACTAATAGTAGGTAGATATCGAAAAAAAATTTAGTTGGTTTTGGCTTATGGGATTGGCTGTACAAGCAACAACAACTAGCAAGTATTGTTTTGTCGTTCTAGCAGAAGAACGTGTTGTCGCTGGTTACATCGCTTGTTGGCACTGCCTGTACGGTTAAATCCAAGGTCTAACTCCATCTTTTTGTGAAATCCATCATTACTTTACTGAGAGAGAAATAAAATGCTTCACTACTATACACTGAGTACTACACACTAAGTGCAGTATTCTGCGATTTAGTTCTTGTTTCTCAGTCATCCGAAACATCGCTCAGTCCTAATCTTATCTAACTGTTGAGGATGTAAAGTACAACAATAGCTTGATAGAGATGTAAAATTATTAAATTGTACCTTGTATGCATTCTTATACATAAAAACATTTTGACTGTCAACAAAATGTACAAGGTTAATGAAGGTGAAAAGTAATATAACGTTCAAGCTTTTCAGAATCCCACGTTCACTGGTAAAACTATATTTCTTGATGCCTACATGAGTCCTTCCGAGAACATAAATATATTCATTCGCTAATATAAAGCTATATCCATACGCGGCTACAATTCTGTTTAAAATAACCTCTTCCACTCGTTGACGGAGAGGTATCGTATCTATATACTCACCTAAAAATTAAGCCGTGCACAGTAATCCTGTTATTTGCAAACCCTGGGATTCCACCGTTTGATATACAAATAACTGCATTTTCCCGGTGTTCAGAGGTGAACTATTGTCATTTATGATACTACTCGAATTCGTCTCCAGATTAGCACATTCACGGAATCGCAGCGACGGCTGAAATACTCAGCCGCACGTGGTTTCGGAAACAGCTATGCTGCATGACAATATCGGGACGCCCTTTTGTCGTGACATCTAGCGCTGCGAAAAGCATCCAGGCTAGACGCTTGTTGCAGCGTTGTGGAACAATCAAATTAACTCGAGGCAGGTAAGGTACGTTTCACGTGGTTACGAGTGAGTCTTTTACACTCACTATGGAAAATTGAATGAACAACCGCGAGAAATGGTACGTATGGGGTTATAATATAACGTCATATTACGACGTATACTATGTGGATATGTTTTGTATCAAAACTGTTGCTTCAACTAAAGCCTTCGAAATATATTCGGAAAAATATTACGTTTTGGTACCATCTAACTCACAGTTCCTGTATTTTACACGAGACCCAACTTAACTGCTTTCTGCCAACAAAAATCTGGGTAGACGGTGCGACGCGAGAATCTATTTTTATTATCTCTAATGATAGGTGAAAGATTTAACGGAGCTGATTTCAACGGGGACATCGATACACAATGATAAAATAGAAAATATGCATGAGTGCTGGATTACGTGGGTTTTTGGTAAAACTGCTATGATCTCTTGCAAAATGCTAGCCTCTCTAGTCAATCGAGCTCAAGTTGCATGTAGTGCCTGGTAAAGCACTAAAGGGGTGAGTCGAGTTCCTGGTTCCAACTCCAAACTCCGCCGACTTATCGGATTCCCATTTGCTAAATTCCTTAGCCAGATGGCTTAATCGATTTCAAGGGTTTGTTTTAGGTTCTTTTTTAAGAGGGGGATATTAATATTTTCTTATGTTTTTAGAACATATATGAATTTGGCATCCATTCAATAGATTTTCAATGCTGAATAATTAGATCATAACAGGGTTGATAGCTGTACCGGTGTATGAAAAATAAATGGGTCGGCCATTTACATGATTATTCAACACTGTTCTAGACGAAATCAGTCTCGCAATTTTATTGAGATGAACTACATTGAAGCACATCTTCGAAGCAGATGATGATATACGATCTGTTTATAAAAGTTATAACCAATGATGTTCTATCACGTTCTCCAATCCTGACCTCTGATCTTACCTTATCATAATGAAATTGTCACTGTGCCAGATCATCATCTATTAATCGAACGAACTAAGAGATGAAATGTAAGGAAACAATGATTGACAATGTCATGAACCGTCAGTCATCTGAACAACGAAGCACTTCTTCGAGTTCACGGTCACTTTCCATCTCAGTTCTTTCTCCGAACGTGCCAATACTGAGAGGCTACAAGGTTCTTCCATTACGCGCGAACAGCAGGCCAGGATTGTGTAGTGTCCTTAGGCGGCTTACGGAACTGTAACTACGTGCGAATCCGTGTGTTCAAAATTCGACTGAAAGGGATTCTCAAACGCGGAGCTATGCAAGGGTGAGAAGTTTTGGTGCTTGCATCTTTCGACATACCCAGGGCCATTTTTAGCCCCTCCGAATCTTAGCGGGTCGCTCTTAGCCCCTCTTGAATATTCCCCTTTGACGAAGCACCATCCAATTTCTTAATCGGTAAGGAAGTAAAAAATAATACCAGTGCTCGTCAATCACAAAAACTTCAAACTTGGTAAAAAATTGATAGTAAATAACTACTTGCACAATCAGGTATTCCACGTTATTGATGTACGCCTGATTGAAAGGCAATGTTTACATATGATTTTTTTCAAATCTCAAATATTGGTTCACTGAACATTGTACTGTAACCAAATGATGTTACACCAAGAATATTTTGGCTTTAAACATTTATTGAAAGTTTGATCTTGTAGAAAAGATTAAGTTCACTAACTCATTACATGAGAATGATACATGAGACGTTTAGGCATGAAGAAATCAGATATGATATATGATTAAAAATTCTATTCACGAGAACAACTTTGAATAATCGATTGAAGTTGATCGAAATGCATATCTACTCACGGTGCATGTCTACGGTGACGCGGGCGGAAGCCGGTGCCGAGATGTTGTTGTTGGATGCTTGACAAATATAAACGGCACCCTGATGGCTCCTGTCCAACGATGGTACGACCAGTTGGTTGTCCTTCACGTTGGGGAAACTCGTATTTGTATCAGTCGAGTCGATCATCGTACTACCCCTCCACCAGCGAATTCGAGGAACCGGCCGACCTGGCAATCAAATGGGAACAACGATGAATTTATCATAAACGCAAACACTGTGGTAAAATAATAAATGAATGTATTCTTGATTATTAAAATACGCAAATCTACTCTTTCTCTATTTAGTCAAGTAGTTATAAAGTTACATTTAATCAAGCTTATCCACAATTACATTGAATGAGAGAATCCGAACAAAATGTCAGAAACTTACCAAACGTTAGTGCACAATAATGAAAATATTTGGTATTCAATACATTATATTTATTGGCGATTTCATGATGAATTCAAACCTTTAAATTAAAATACTATTGCGCATGTAGTTTTTCTATTACTGCAGTAAATTTAACATATATAATAGAATATAATAAATAAATTGTAATATATAAAACGTGATTTAAAAACATTTCAAAAAAGTACCTATTTAGTTTTAGTTCAATCAATACCAAACCTCGAATGTGCAAACTAGACTCAAATTTGACCAGTTTTCGTTCGGAAGTGCGTCTCGAACAGAGGCCTATAAAATGGTATCACGGAAATCCGAAAATGGTATCACGTTTTTCGTTACATTTTCGTTTCTACACGCCATATCAGAAATGACAATTCAACGAAATGACAAAAAATCGAGCAATTTTATCAGCCTCAACAGTTGAAGAATGAGAATAAAAATCTGAAAAATTATTTCGGAGTCCCTAAACAGCTTTGTGCACTTGAGTCAGATGACTGACTCAGGCCCTTTTCAATATGCAAGTTGAGTTTTGCAACTCTGTGGTCTAATTCTACGGCAATAGTTCTGAAATACAGACGCAACAAGGACTACCTACTTCTCATTACTTCGAGAAAGGAAAGTACTCTTTTTCCAACGCGCAGTTGTTCAATGGCCACAGGCAACCGAATCCGCTCCCTCAGTTGCACCCAAAGGATAGCGGGTCGTCGAAGTGTAGTCGTGTATTATTGAGAAGTTAACAGAGAGAAAGAGAATGGTAGAGTGAGAAAGTGGGAGGGAGAAAGAGAGGAAATGGCAAAACAAGGTGGAAGGTTGGACGGTCGGAGGTATCGGAGGTCCACTCCCTCAAAGAACCCGCTTCCTAGTCGCCCCATTCACATACACAATAAACGCGAAGCATTCTTCTCCTTTTAGGGTTTCTTTTGCCGACCTCTTTTTTCCGGAAAATAGCTTGTTTAAGGTGAAATATACCCACTACAAGAGAGGCACTGTTTTCTACCTTAGCACAGCATCAGTTTGAGCAAACATTTTCCTTTTCACCTTTTCACTTTGTTCGCATCTCAAACGTCAAGAAGATATGCGGTTGAACGTCGAGGGAGGTGGGTTCAACTTCAATCTACCCAACCGAAGAAAAAGCATCGAATGAAATAAACGAGTTGGATAACTCCGGAGGAGTCAATCGGTACTTTCGCCTCCAGCACTCGTAAATCATTGGTTGGGGTTTTACCGAACTATTTCATGAACTGAGCGAATCGCAGCAAATGAAGTGTTCTGTCAGATGAACCTCTTTCAACCGCATAGTCTATTTTGACTGCGTTTCATCGGAATTATTTGCTAGTATAGACAAAATGCTCATTATAATAACGTATTGATGAAATGAAAGAATCTTCCAAAGCTTTTATTCCATTTTTATTCCTTTCAATTAGTAATTTTATTTCTTTTCAATCCAACCAAACATTGGCCAAGCAAAATGATTGAACGATTTACGGCAGATAGCAGTTTTGTGACTACTACCATAATTATATTTCCAGTTTGTAATTCCTGTTGATAATCCGTTGGTTATCGGGCTAGGTTCATTATATTTAAAAAAAAAAAAAATATCAGGATTCATCCCGGGAAATTGAGATTCTGTGCTACGAATAAGCTGAGTTTGTTTGTATTATTGCTTATTTCTCCCAGACATGGAACTACTCAGTGATATAATACATTCCGAAGTTTCTAACCATTACCGTGCTGAGCGACGATTGAAAGTGATCAACTGCTAGAACTCACCGACGGCTAACATCAACTCCGACAGCTGTAGCACTATAAGTAGTTCCTACAGAATCCGATGGGCTGAATTTGTTTGAGGCATCCCCTCGCTTTCACCACTCGTGACAGTTATAATTACCTGTAGCTCGTTTCTCTCTTGCACTAGTGAGATTTAACACAGATTTCGACCTTCAATCGCTGATGGGCTCAGTTTGGTATTGAACAACGAGTTCACTGAACTGTCAGCGATTTGAAAGGTCATAGCATTTAATGGATTGGGTCAAGTCCCTTCCGTTCCGCATTGATCGAGATGTACTCAACCACCAGCATCGGTTTTGAGGTGATATTCAACCTAGAATCCTGTTATAAGTATATTCGTATTAATTTTACAGCTTGTTACTACAGAAAATTGCATTGCAAACAATTTCCTCTCCAATTTTATCATACACGGTGTCTTTGAGTAATAGTAAGGTAACAACTAACAGGGGTAAATTGTGAAAACAACGCTGGTTACTGAACCTACTTGGTGATTAACAATGACAGTAAGTTCACAGCCAGAGACCGACTGCTCTTTCGAGAAGCTTAAATTCTGTATCAAATAATACGCACAAGGTTTAAAAATTATGGATCGACATACTGTAGTACTTGTAGTATATTTGACTACAGTACTAAAAGCATATTCTATAAAACGGCCCTTCGGATGATTATCAGGGGATTCTTTTTGATCACTGAGATTCAATGGCAAATCACTCTCCTGCCCAGGTTGTAATGGCTCTCGGTTTCCTGAAGAGGTGCTGGCCCTGGGGATCCTCGGTCGTGCCAACCCATCAACAATGCCAACATCATTCATACTCAACGATGTCAAAATTCTGTAGCTAAGTAATGTGTGACACATTCAAGGCACATGTTGCGAAGATACTAAATATACGATCGGTTGATAGGTGAGTGGGCTGAGATAATCTTTTATTACTACTAGCTCGCGCATCCATAGCCATTTCTCAGTTTTTCAACAAATCCCCAACCCTATTTCCTATAGATTTTCACTCCACCGAATAGCTGGGGCGGTACGGAACATATATCTGTAAGTGCCACCCTCTTTGTGATGTTATGTACAACCCCTCTGCCGTTCGCCACGTAATGTAAATCTTCCCTGTAGTCCCACCCAGAGGCCATTTTTTTTTTTTTTTTTTCAACACTATTGAAGGAACAATTTTTTCTTTAGTTTCCGTGTATTTACTAACACCCACAAGCCGTTGTTTCCGCTAACTGTTTCCGTTTGCCACGATTCTGTTTATTAAATTAATAGATGGGCAGCCTTCATTTTTCAAGGATAAAAGAAAAACGTTAGGCTTACCGGAAACTTCCCAGTCTCGAGCGCGGTATGCATGAACCCATTGGTATTTTGAGAATCCAATTAATATGATACGATAGTTAACGTGAATTCACGCTCGAAGAACGGGTGAAGTTTTCGAAAGATTTCCAACTCAACTTCCATGCATTCCGTTCACGCACTACCTGCCTGTTCTTCTCTTCCTCAAACCAGCTTCCATTTCTGAGTCTCGACGCCTCTCCAAGTTTTAGCGGAACCAACCAGATAACGGTGGCGACCATCCTAAAAGTTAGAGTAGGGTAACCTCCATTCGGCATGGTGTGCATATTCGGTGGTTGTTGGATCCTACGCCGAAATCGTCTCTTCAAGAAAGGAACATCCTTAAACCGTGTTCCCACATGAAACCTCTGCTAACATTCCCTATTTACGATATTCCATCGAGCCCTCCCTGTACGGGAAAATCCTTCATGTTTCTCTACGAGGGAAAACAGTTAAATTTGTTGCGCTGATTGAAAGAAGCAGAAGAAGGTGCGAGGAGGAGGATTTCGGTTCAGTGGGGCGGTTTAATTAAGGCGAAGATGCTCCAACCTTCACGGGCTGAGCTGGGCATCCTCATAGTTTCCACGACGGTGGTTACGACGAGCGAAGCGGTGAATTCCTCTAACGAGTTCTTCACCCTCCGTTTTGCTTCTGAGCCGATGCTGAGGTGGCAACGAGAGTTTACTCAATTTCCTCTTGGACTTGAGAATGTACTCATCGGCTGAATTTCTCTCTCGTGCTTGATTGGAGTTGAGAGCCGACTTTTATGCCATAGATTGCGGTGATTATATACAGGGGAATCGGCAACTTGCAAATGTTATTAGAGCGCGAACAGCTGCGGCGACAAACGTCAGAGTGGAATTGTCACCATACTCATTAATTCAGTACGACTGAGGGAGATTTCCATAACAGCTCCATCGGTTCGGTTTGGTGAACTGTTTCTCTCCACTGAACCCCATTTATGAAAGACTGTTGACGGAACGCTATTATCTTTATGCCAGTGAGGACAAGATTTTTTGTAACTCTAAACTCTCCGACAGCTCACTCCCAAGCCTGTTGCGTGGAAAATAACAGTCACAGGAAATGTTTGCTGGATGTTTTGCGAACTCGATGAAATCGTTTTCTTCATTGACCTCCCCCCACTGAAGATGATTTGTAAAAGTCAGAAGTAACATATTAATGAATCAATGAGTTCCTCCAGAAGATCAGGGGGAATACTCTGCAGGGATCATCGTACATCGCCCAGACATGACTGATTCGAGTGGTAGTAACTCATCATTTTGTCTGTGAGTTGAAGGGAGAATGACCCACTGGGAACCGGAGCAGAAAGGAGGCATTGTCTTTACGGTACAAAAAGCTTTGTAATCGTCCTAGCGTTCTAAATCTCTATCTTCTGAACCCACTTTCAAAACTGTTCTGTGTCAAAACTTGATGAAATTTTCGGTCCCATGACCGCTGCGTCGGCCGGTCGGCGTCGTTCTTGTCAGTATCATGACTCTTTCAATTTTGGTACAATTTTCGGGAAGCTTACACGAAACACCGGGAATTCGCATAGATTGTTTTCGAAACATGCAAGCCAATAAACGACTGATGGCTCAGAGGGTGCATCTGTGAACATCAGGGGGAACGAAGGTGGCTCTGACGGAAGGAACGAGGTCTACGTGAGCCTACTCAGACAACACGCTACGTGGTTTCGTGTTCCTCTTTTTTTTACGTAACATTGTCACACATTTAGATGAAAATTTCAGGAGCCAAGATGGTTCCACAAAAATGTCAACATGATCAGATCAAAGGTTGCCACGGTGCATGTATTTTTACGATATTTCCGGTGTTTTTCAAAAGTAACCTTGTTCCCCAGTGTTGCCACCTAAACTCTCAAAAACTAAAAATTAGATAACTGTGGCAGCCATGAAATGCTATCAAGTGGCATTATTCATAAATTTTTCAGATACCTACATTAAGATGTTTCTGTAAATGCAGTGAGAGTTAACCCAAAACAAATTGATCCATTCAACCAATGGGATTTTATAATTTGAGTTATGGTATGGAATTTACCAGTCGTGGAATCCAATTAGATTTATTGGTCCTTCAAAATCGTTCTGAAACTATAAAAATTGTGACTTAGATTTGGTCCCGTCCTTTAATAACAACGCTGGTAATTATTACGTAGAACTTTTTCAAATAAATAGACCAAAGTAAGCGACGAATAATTATTTTGAAAAAAATAATCTTTGCGAATTATTAAACGGAGAGTAGTTACAGTGTTTCTTTCTTGCAGTTGGCAAAAGCGGAAATCCTCTCCTTCTAACGCAAACAATACGTGCTACTGTACATAAGATCGCTTCTATGCGATTGGGATACCTCCTGGTAATTTATCTCACGGACAGGTTAGAAGAAAGGATAGCCCCTTTGACCTCCAGATCGGCTTCGCTACTCAGACAGGTAGGGCAAAGGAACTATAGATCACAAAAGCGCTTTATTCTCCAAAGTTCGGACACTACTAGCGTTGTTTTCACAAACTAAATTATAAGGTGATTGAGCTTCGTTTGTACGCAGGTAAGCCTCTCTCACTGAGCATAGTGTCAGTCGGTTTCTATGATGCTCCTGCGCCGCTAAAAATTATCGCACCCTAAACAATCAATGGTTTTTTTTTGCTTCCATGTTTATTTACTAAATGGAAGTATTGTGATCGTCTGAAAAGTTGAAAATGGAACGGAGATGAGTTTGGAAGAAATTTTCACAGTTCTTTACTCAGAAACAGTTGCTGAACAGTGTATGTGTGCCTGTCTGTCCGTCTGTCCATGTGTATGAGGTGAAAATGACATAAATCATCATATCTCCGTGAAAAATTAATGAAAATCGATGAAATTTGCACAGAATGTTTTCCTAGTAAATGTGCAAAATTAGCCATTTCCTCATTTCGGATAACGCACAGTTTTTCCGAGATATAACCGTTCAAAGTTTTTTCTGTTTTGATTTTTACAGGCTATAGGAGTAAATATTTTTAAACGTTTGTGGTCCTAAAATGTTCATTATGGCGAGCAGATGACGCTTGATTTTTCGTATATTGGGTCACACACCGCACTTCTACGTTATGAGCCTATTTCTCGATTCGGCTAGTGCGTATTTTGTATTTTGATTTTTACAGGCCGAAAAATTTAATGTATTTGAACGTTCAAGGTCTCGAAATGTTAGTGACTGCGATTGAATGAAGTCAGATTTTTATCACGTGGGTCACTTCCACGTTATGCCCATATTGACTATATTTTGATTTTTCAGACTGCTAAAATTATTGTATTTGAATGCTGGAGGACTTGAAATGATTCTCTATGTCAGCTGAATATCGTTTGATTTTGATTATTGGTGTCACACACGGTACTTTCTCGTAATTCGCATTTTCAGTTATTTTATTTGTGCAATTAAGTATGCATAGTTGAGTCTGAGTTGAGATATTTGTACGATATCGTATGCATCATAATAAAAAGTTGTCTGCCCTCCGTAACTAATCAAACATAGTTCTTATCGGAGTCCTCCAAATTTTTCTCAGTCAGGTCTGTCGACCGCCGTGGGTCGTGTTCCATGCAGCCGAAGAACGATACCCTTGAGTCTCACTCTCACTGCCACAGTTGTTACTCTCTCTTTAATAGTAATTTCCTTTCCATTCTTGAGCGATCTAGTAGTTCGGCCTCCTCCTCCGTGAAAAGGGGTGCTAGTATTTTATAAAGTGCCCGATAAGTTCTATCTTATGTCGATGCGGCGTTGCTCGGCAGTGGCCGTACCTTTTGCTTCGTGGATCCCATTCATCACGGCCTCTTATCTACCCCCGAGCGAAGGTTTTTACTCTTGTATTTGCATAAAATGGAAAGGCGACCCTTTCTAATGCCATTATAACTTTTCTGCCTTTACCCGCTTGAAATTAAACCTGATCCTTTCTCGCCTCTTGCTCGTTTCAAAAATAAAAGCGGGCGCTGAGATGATTCATATTTCCCTCAAGTAGTTTCCATCATCGTAATTTCGGCGAATTCGACTTTTTCTCATGATAGCTTTATCGTATAGTTGGTATGTAATTGATGAAGGGAGAACGATGAAATTGATTCCGTCCCTCAGACGAGGATTGAGGCAGAGGAGAGTGTGATGTAATTATAAGTAGTCCAGTCAATAAATAACCAAAAATGAGGTGTAAAGTGCGTGAGCAGGGAACTAAGCGATTCCTTCAGAAACTTGTATAGGGGGCTTAGGTTGTTAACATACCAAAAGTCCTGACTCCTAGGTGATGAGCGGGGGAGGAGGGGTTAAATGTACTAATTTTGGGTTTTTCGCTTATATCTCAAAAACGGTGCATCGGAGAGAAATATTTTTAGATAATAAAATGGAGTTCTTAAAATTATGTAAAACTTTTATATCACATGTTTTTTTTCTAATTCCTAACCGTTTTCGAGCTACACCCTCGGAAAAAGTTAAAATTTTCAAAAAAATAAAAAATAAATAAATTTACGACAAAATATTCATAAACATTGCATCATATTGTCTAAACCTATTCATAAACGAAAAGTATGAATAGAAAAGAAGTTGTAGATTTTTAAATTCCCTTTTAGAATATATATACATATGCTGGTTAACGTCCAACCCGCCTAAAGTTACATCTATTTTAAAACTAGTATTAGCATTTTGCAATTTTCAGAAAATTAATTTGTATATCGTATTCTTAACCCACAACCTTTTTTCGTTCATCTAATAACATAAATATATGGCCACTTATAAGCAAGTTATTAAATAAAGTAGAAAAAATAATGATGATGACAAATTTCACACTTTATTCTAAAGATAGTTTCGTTACACCAATACAATAATAATTGTAAACCCCATTGTTCTCAATATATTCCTAATGTTTTACTCTCAACTTTTTTTCTCATTTTTAATTGATTCTACATTAAATTTCCTACATTATCTTACAAAGCGCCTAATCATTCCCATTTCGGGAACGTGACGAAAAAAATTCCAAAGTTGAAACTTCAAAAGTATGACAATCGAAAAAAAAATCGAAAAATATTAATAATCGTTCGATTTTGTTTGTTTTCTCTTTAAATTCGAATTCTACGTCTAATTTCCTGTAGGAATCATTAATTAATCAAATTTGAACAGTACTGTAAGTATTTGCAACGGAATTTCAAAGTTGAAAAACGTAGGAGTGGCGTAGTATTAAACTGGAAAAACTGATAGTTGTCGTGAAATTTCCGCCGTTTTGACGTCATATTCGGATTCAGCGTTAAATTTCCTATAAGAATAGCTTTCAAAATCGCTTTAAAACGACAATTTAATTTTTCACTATTACGGAGCTCGGAATCTCGGCCGGCGAAAAACTCGATTTACGGAAAATAATTTCTCTGGCTCTGTTTAAATTTTTTTCACCAACTTTTTTGCTATGTACGTGTGTAAGGCGTTCAAATGAAGACTCCTGCATAATAAAACAATTGATTCGCATTTATTTTGACCCCGAAAATCACGGTTAAAGTCCAATTTTCGAGCTTTCAAAAACCGATTTTTTCGGACCACTTGCAGATTTTTCCGAGGAATAAAAAAAATCACAAAAATACATCTTGGTAAGACGCAACTTTCCTAAAAATTTCAGATTTTTATCTGTATTGAGAGAGGAGTAAAAATTCGTTGAATGGTCGGTTGAAAAAAATCGCAGGGGTACCCCTTGGATTTTTTGCGAAAACTTTTTTGAAATGGATTTCGCTCAAATTCAGCATAATGATAGTTGATGATGTGTATATCAATAATATATGGTTTATTCTTCGTTTCTTTCGCACTAAATGGATGAAAATAACGTTTAAAGTTGAAAAATGTCATTTTTTCGTGTATAGTCTACTAATATTGTTGAATAACGCAAAAACGGTTGACAAATGGATAGGTACATTACATTAGGAAAATGTGGGCAATTAAATTACCTATCTTTTGGTACATTCAAACATCTGAATTGACGACTTTTTGTTTGAGTTATCCACTCTGCAAGTTACAAATCTTGGAAAACTTAAAGTTGTTACATCTCATTCTGCTACAACTTTGCTCCAGTTGAAAAACCCAATACTTTATGAGACAAAGTACATTCAAACACTACCAACTACATACCAAATTATAGCAACTACTACTAAGTAGTACTACCTACTATAAAAATACCTATAGATTCCCACTCTCCATACACAAATAATTAACTACAACTATTTACCTATACCTATACCATCCATATATACCATATATATGAGTGATAAGGTCACTACCCCCGAATGATTTATGTAAGGCCCGAGAGGAGGGGCGCAGCCCCTCCGACGGGCCGACCGTTTCGAGCGGCTGACCGTTTTCGAGATATAAGCGAAAATCCCAAAATTCGTACATTTAACCCCCCTCCTCCCCCGCTCATAACAATATAGGCCAGTGGAGCCAAGAACCTTCGAGTAGGGTGAGAAAACTCAGATTGGGCAGGCATGAACATTTGTGGTGCAAGATTGATTGATTGAAGTGCTTTATTTATCCGCCAGAGGAGGTTAGGGCCAAGTCCGGAAAATGTTTGACAAAAATTGTAAGGATTAAAATGGAAAAAAACCTCAACGCCCCTGTCACGGAAATACTGAGTGTAATAAATAAATCCACGAGTGAGAATGTTTCAGTAGCAATAACAATAAGCGAAATGCAACAATCAGTTTACAACAATATCAACTTGTTGTCAAGTTTGTTTCCCTTTCGAATTGCAATATTGATTTTTGTGAGCTGTAAGGATTAAATTTGAAAAAACCTCAACGCTCATATCACGGAAATACTGAGTGTAATAAAAAATCCAATAATGGTTCATTTTAGGAATTCTTCGGGAAAATACTTTCTGAAAATATAACTCAACTCCATTGGACTTGAGCGAATTTCAAACACATACGAATAATTATTACCATGTTAAAACGTAAACATAGAAGTATATAAGTAGATGAATAGGATTTCGTTAGTGCCCATTGAAGTATATAAGATTATCATTCTACTGCTTCTCTGTTCTCCATGAGGAAATCTCGCGAAGTCCGAAACCACTCTGTTTGAGAAAGTTTCAAGAGACCTGACAAAGCCCTTAGGATGGAAACTGATGGTTGAACGGTGTGCTAGGGATGCTCATTGTAATTGATGACTCCCGGGGAGACACCCGTTTCACCGCTCTTCAACAGTTGAGATCGTCGTAACCTTGGGATCATAGAACAGTTCCTAAGTATTGGTAAAATGTTATCGAGAAGTAACTTTTCACCGCCATGAGCACACCTGCCTCCACCGCCGCTGATATTTGAAGTATAGGTACCTAACGGGGTTGATTAACCGAGCACAATGTCATCATTTATTACGTTGTAGTAGTATTAGAACACTGATCAATGCAACTGAGGGTGAAGCGCCGGTGCCAAATCTAAAACCAACCCCATTGGAAGACCTACCTTGAGTACTCAAAAGAGATATCGACGTTTTAGGAAGATCATAATTTTATGATCAAGTTTAAGTTATATAAACGTATCTACTTACTGTTCCTGCAAGTTGAGCTTATTATATTTCAGGTCGATGTATTTTATTCAAAAGGTGTATTTTGTTCATGTATTTTATTCAAAACCTTGAAACGAACATCATTCCAAGCACTTTTTTTTTAATCGACGCTATTATCAAATATTCGGGTCTGAACGAATTTCTCACAATTATGGATTAATATAGCATACGTTTTGACGCAATCCTCCAGCCGAACCTTTTTGATTGGAGATGAGCCAGCTACGGTCAATAGATATTTACCACCCAACGGCCGATAAAGGTTGAAACAGACAGATACGTACACGCGAAGCGATGCATCAAGCTCGCTGAATAATGGAATATCAATCAGAAAAATAGAATTATTGCCGAAGAGTTCGAGTCAGCAGCGTCAAAAACAAAAAGAGACTAGTAGAGAGTTTTGTGACGGGGAGAAAACCCAGGCGACTTATTCTCCAGATTTTTAAATGGCTGGCCGAGCACTTTCGCCCATTCGGACATCTTCAGGGCGACGTGGAACCATTTTGTGGTTTTTCTCCCCCTCACAACCCCTCTACTACAACAAATGCGACGACAACCAAACGAAAAAAGAGACTAGTGCATCCGTTCTTTCCAAAACATACTGCCCTGCGCTCATTAGCTATTTATACTCATTCGTTAGATTGCTTATTCGAGGAAAAGTTCCACTGTTTCGAATTTAATTCTAATTTATGTGCGCATATTAAACCCAGTTATATTCTAACTAAGGCACTTACGTATCAAACGGGAGAAATGGTGAGTTAAGGCGCGATTGTCCTAAAAATAAATTCGAAAAATTGTCTTCAATTTTCAACAAGTGCCATTGAGTCATATCCGGGATAGGCAAAATTCATCATTACCTCCTTCGAAAAGTAATAAGAAAATTGTCAGAACGTTTTCCTCTAGCAAACGAACAAAATCGCCCGTTGATTATATTATAGGAGAACTATTTTATACTTCCTATGATACTCCTCCACCTTCACGTGGTTCACCTGTGCTGACTCAAGCGATCAAGTCATCCTTCTCTCTTCCCTTCTGTTTCACCATTAAACTGTACTTTTCGCTGTCTCTATTCGTGCTAATTTTCGAACCATTCATAAAGTTCTGAGTTAATAATATCTACTTCGTTAATAATATTCCCTTTTAGATATTTAGTTGCGCTCAAAATGCCTGTTAAGACACAGAGATATAGGTTGCTTTCATCGTTCGAGTCACGCACCATATTTCCGCGTTATTTAACATTTTTAACCGACTTCAAACAAGGAGGAGGTTACTATGGTTGACTTGCGGGATTTTTTATATTTTTTTTATTTTTATTTTTTTTATTTTTATTTTTTTTATTTTTATTTTTTTAGTTATTCATCTTCTGCATATTGAGGCTAGAAAAATTAATCCATTTCCACCGGTTTGATCAATCTTCAATTAGAAATATCAACAGAAGGGTACGCTAGCTTCGGTTTCGATTGAATTGAAAGCAATGCAAGATGACTCGGCATGGTCTAACTTACGAACATTTCTGAATACTATTGATGGATGGATCGATTTACTCGAAAAATTCCGAATGCGGAAAGTACCAGGAGAACAGAATCATATTTGAAAATGGTTTTTAATAAAAGGTGCAATTGGAGGGTAAGATCGTGTTGATTTTATTGGCTTTACCTAGAGTGGGTTAAACAATATAGCGTATTACGGCTTTCAGAGTTAGAACACCAGTTCCTACACGGTCAAATTAATGTCAACAGCTCATAAATTGCGGTTGCCGAAAGGGTTGGAGAGAATTGAGCTGGGGAGGTGAACCGAGGGCAGCAAGTGTCGTTCATAGCTTTGCCAACGATTTATTAATAACCGTCTGACGGACACAAAGGGCATTGCAGGGGAAAGCAAATGACTGGGAAAAGGGCTGTTTCCGGCCAGGGCTTGGGTGGTGGGCTTTGCCGCAGCCACCGCATGTATCCTTCGCCAGAAAGGCCTAGCGGCTACCAGACAACGTTTTTCACCAGTAAACCAGCCCTCTTCAACGGTACATATACCTACGATTCGTATTCGTTCGAATTTTCTCCGAACTGAAACTCGTTAAAAAAAAAAAAAAAAAAAAAAAAAAACGCGAATCATGCGGGTGCACTGAATAATCTATTATCCGTAGATATTTCTGAACATCGATCCAATCCAATATGACTCGCCAAACGGCTAGGAAATCTCACGTGAAAGAAAATTTGAAAAAAGAAGAGAAATGATTTCAATGGTAAAGTTGAAAAATGGTTAGAATTTTATTTACTTAAGAAATTACACAGTATTTCTAAGAATGAATTTCTATCAGTATAAATAAGCACAGGTTTCCCTTAAATGTGGAAAAGGACGAAGAGGAAACCGGAGGAAACTACGAAAAAGAAAAGAGGATTCCCGATTAATTGAGGAACTAAGAGCCGGGGGAATTGGAAGAAAAAACTTGAAGTAATTAAAGCAATCGGGTGAAACAACCCCCTTACGTTGGTTTTAAATGTTCAATTGCGGTTTTTGAAGCTGAAGTTGCGAAAAGAGCTTGAAGTCCGAGAGAGAGAGAATTGTTTTTTACAAGACGTATAAATTTCGCATAATAATACATTCATATTGGGTTCTCAGCACATTTACACTTTCGTTGGTGACATAGAGAAATAGTTGATAGAAGAAAACTTGCAGTTATTAAACTGATGGATCAACGAGAACTCCGTTCGTTTTCATAAGTGAGGGTTTCTTTCTACTCCCGCTATACTGCAATTACAATTTTTCGGTTTTGAATTTTGTCCTAATACCCTTTCTACTGATCACGATTATGGTCGTTGCAGTTAGTTATTCGATAATAAATTTTCCTTCCACACATTTCCGAATATTACCGATGATCATCGATTTCGGTCGAAGTATCGGTATCTTTCTTCGTCATCCTCAGAAAAGAGCAAAAGATGCTTATTGCTCATACGCCCGCGAGCCTATTAATATTATTATAGTTCATTAGTTAAACGGTGGATTAAAATTAAACCATTTCCTTGGTGTAGACGAGCCCGACGTAGGAATGATTTTATCTGTTCCTAGGGTTAACACGAATTTTCCGCTTGAGTTATTCATAGACACATTTACGAATCAAACGTTCGTGTTTTTTGATGAAATATTGCGTAGTAACGTCGTTTCTCTACTTTAATAATTTTCATGTAATAAAATAACTCAAGAATAATATCATCTATAATGTTGCAATTTTCCCTTAAACCAGAACTTTATAAAGAAAATAGTTAGAAAATGCAATATAACATTGATGAAAAATCAAAAAACGCTGCAAATTATTGTACAGTGGTTTATTATTCCTTCGCTTCAATATTGATTTAGGAAGACTATCCATTTGTCATTTTAAATATTCCGAACATTTGTGAACGTTCCCACCGAAACACAGATGGTAACTATAGGGGAAAACTCCGTAGCAACTATTGTAATTTTAATCATTTTTATTTTTCTTAATGTCCTAATTAAAAGCTAAACTTATTGCCTAACGATACAGCTGGAGAGAGTGTTTGACGACCTTTCCAATGAGTAGAGAACGATTTTTATAGCTCCAAGAACTCTCGAGTTATACCCTCATGTCAAATTTCTGAAAATCTCCCAAATTCGGCACAAAAGCTGCGATAACTCGAGAACCAATAAAGCTATCGACCCGGCGATGGTCTCATTCGATTCAGCGTCCAAAAATCTATATAATTTGATACCACGTACACATTTTCCTGAAATCCTTGGAAAATAAGAATTTTCTCCCCCTCAAAACCCCCCAAAAATACCCTTAAAATTGAGCTAGCAAGTTGGTTCAAGAATTGGGCCGTCGTAGGAGCGAGATTGATTTTTGGTGAAAATTTCAAATTTTTAGCTCTTACAGTTTGGCCGGAAAACTGCTAACGGCGTTCGGCGGACGGACAGAATTTTTTTTATTGGATATTCGGATTCTACATGCCTTGCAACGTAAAACATCAAATTTTGAGGGGGTAGACTTTTTTTTTCTTGGGCGATTACAATGGTTTATTATTGATAATAAACCAAAAGAACTCGGTAGATTACTTTTCCGTCCTTGGGTTTCCCGAAGAAGCCCGCCTAGCCGGTGACTCACCACCCACACCATACACCCTGCTTTCATGCTGCTTCTCTCACCTACAAGCACCCCAGCCCTGGCCCTTGACCTCCAACGGTTGAACAGTGTGGCCACTCAATCTGCCTGCCGCTTAAAATTGACCGCTCCTCGAGCGGACGCAAGATTAATTAACGTCTTCCATTTACCGAATAGCCCGACCCTTTATTTTCTACTGACATTTCTTTAATTTTGTTCCTAATATCTTCTTTAGTTATATTGCGAGTACTCTTTACAGGAATTTGAATTAACCAATAAATTGTGGAAGCGGACGCCCGAGTGCATAGATCGTCTGACCTATCATAATTTATCATCACCTACTGCATTGAGAATATAAGCGACTCCAGTGCTCACCGATTAGTCGCCTGGTACAAGTTCCCCTGGCCCCCTCAACCCGCAGAGCAAGTTCTACGTTTTTGTTACCTGAAATAAATTTTTTCCTGGACTAATGTAGGGTTTGGCCGATTGATCATTATTTTTTCAACACCTACAACATTTCAACCTGTATTAATTTTTCATTTTTAGGATCGATGGGAAAATTGTTCGGCTATTTTCCACTTGAACGAATTTGCATCCATAAAATGTTCTAAATAGGAACAAGCGTGAGTTGGGTAGGTGAATATTGCATGAGCAACATATTTCCCTTCGCAAGGGGTTGCGGTTACTCCGGTGCTGAAGGGGGAGTCGCTGTGTGTAATGTAGAATGAAGAAGGATCGCGAGAGAAGATGCCTCCGCGGGACGATGGGGAAGCCCCCTCTAACACAACCAACTTTCTGCTCTGAAGGATTATTGTTATGAATGAATGAAATATTAGGTGTGGTCGGTTGGAACTGCGAGACGGCGGAGGCGAAGTCTGTAGCGGCGGCTGCGGATCGAGAATCCCGTGGAGGTAGAGAGAAAGAGATCTATTTGTAGGTGGAGGTGGAAGAGCCGGCTGACGGGTAAAGAGAAATGAGGTTTCAGTGGGTGCCTTGGGGGCGGAAGGAACGGAGTGAGTTCCTCCTGGTTGAAGAGCGTACGGAGGCCATGGGAGCGGGGGTTGTGGTGTTGATTATATTCGGTGGGACTCGGTTGGCTCCGCTCTCTAACTCCCCCTAGCACCATCGCCATCACCACCAACTCAATGTTCTTTCTTCATCTTCACTTCCTTTACGGCCCTGATGGGACTACGTTCAAGTAAAAGCCAACTCTCTCGTTCGCTCTCTCTGGAACAAAGTTTCGCCCCTTCGTTCCCCAGGAGCGGGCCCACGGAGGCTAAATATTCCGATCCTCTCGATAGTAGGAGATAGAGCGAGAAGGAAAGAGCACGAGAGCGGAATGGAAGTGAGAGAAAGGCAGGAGACTCCGCTCACAGTTGGTCGGTAGATAGGTAATCCTACTAGCGAGGTGCCACGCTGACCCCCTTGTGCCCAACTCTTGTACACTACCTACCTCTACCCCTTTCCATACACTCTCCCCTCCCTCCCTCTATCCCTTCACACTCTCGACCCGTCTCTCGGTAGAAACAAAGTGTTAAGGCCCGCCGGGAATGAGCGATGAAAAATAAAAGTTCATTCCGCCTGAACGAACGGGCTTAGCGGCGTAGGCGCTTCAAAAATCAGGAACCATAGCACAGCGGAAGTTATTAGAAAGTACATCCACTCTTTCTCGTCTACCTGCCAATCATTATAATGACGAGCTTAAAATTTCGCCTCTACGTGCTCCGTTATTGAAAATGGAAATAAGCCGATTAACGGGGCACCTTGATAACTAAGCTATTCGTCGGTTTATGCCATTAGTACAAATATCGTCGGATGGAGGCTTCGCGTATCCTTTTTGGTCAAGTGAACTTTCAAAAATACGAATTTGCTTTAATAATACGAAAACAACATGTTGATATCCCACTAACTGAATCTTGAATTATTTACGATGTAAGGATTGATGAAATCATCAAGGCTGGCTGGAATTGGGAAGTTCTCTGTAAGCGAATGCAGCATAATTCTATAACGCCTATTATACCTCTTTATCGAGCCAAAAGTGTAATTTCTGCGTCCCGTAAACTATTTTTTTTTCTTTTTTGGTTTATTATTCAATAATAAACCATTGTAATCGCCCAAAAAAAAAAAAAAAAAAAAAATTCGAACCTCCCCCAAAATTTGATGTTTTACGTTTCAAGGCATGTAGAATCCGAATATCCAATAAAAAAATTCTGTCCGTCCGCCGTACGCCGTCCGCCGTACGCCGTCCGCCGTACGCCGTCCGCCGTACGCCGTCCGCCGTACGCCGTCCGCCGTACGCCGTACGCCGTTAGCAGTTTTCCGGCCAAACTGTAAGGGCTAAAAATTTGAAATTTTCACCAAAAATCAATCTCGGTCCTACGACGGCCCAATTCTTGAACCAACTTGCTAGCTCAATTTTAAGGGTATTTTTGGGGGGTTTTGAGGGGGAGAAAATTCATATTTTCCAAGGTTTTTCAGAAAAATGTGTACGTGGTATCAAATTATATAGATTTTTGGACGCTGAATCGAATGAGACCATTGCCGGGTCGATTGCTTTATTGGTTCTCGAGTTATCGCAGCTTTTGTGCCGAATTTGGGAGATTTTTAGAAATTTGACATGAGGGTATAACTCGAGAGTTCTTGGAGCTATAAAAATCGTTCTATACTCATTGGAATGGTCGTCAAACACTCTCTCCAGCTGTATCGTTAGGCAATAAGTTTAGCTTTTAATGAGGAAATTAAGAAAAAAAAAATGATTAAAATTACAATAGTTGCTACGGAGTTTTTCCCTATAGTTACCATCTGTTTTTCGGTGGGAACGTTCACAAATGTTCGGAATATTTAAAATGACAAATGGATAGTCTTCTTAAATCAATATTGAAACGAAATAATAATAAACCACTGTACAATCATTTGCAGCGTTTTTCTTTTTGCGAACCAGAGCAGAAATTATCGTTTCTCTCGTGTGGGGTGATTTTTTACGTATCAGAAACATGTTATTCTTCATATTATCCTCATTGAATTACTGTAAAGGATGGTTGACCCCCTGGACTTACTTCTTTCTTGTCTACGGCCCATAGGAACCTCAGTGTATTTCCTCGAAAACCTCGCTTTTTGAAGAGCCGTGGATTACGATTGCAGCCCAAGCCTAACCGAAGGTAATCTCATTAAACCACTTGCAGACGAGCTCAGATCGAACGATTTGTTGAGTAGGCCGTGCTTCCGTTGAAGATCTTAGGCCCAAACGTTCCCAGATGTAGTCGTTATTTTCAAGAGCTCCGAAGTTGATTGATTGGGTTTACAAGGAATGGGATGGAACAGTGCGAGCACTAATTGAGTATTCTCTCCCTCGTTTTGAAACTCCTTTCGCATTGAGTTTCACGGTGCGATTGTTTCTTCGTCTCCCGTCTTGCAAAAGGATTGAATGTTCAACTGTTTTTTTCTCCGATTGTTTAGGCTGATGCCTCATCGTGGAAATGCAAATTTTTCTACCTCTCGAGTCGACCCTCTGCGTAATACACGTAGACTTTGAAAATGCTAAAATTAATGCCATCTTCAGCGAGCATAGGTAATCTATGGCAGTCTTATCATAATTTGTGGAATTCGTGGATTTATCCATAATCATGAAATAATCGAGCAACATGAAACAACATTGATAAATATGAAATAATCGATAATCATGATTTAGAGTGACTTGTGCCATGGTCAAGAATAGAAAAACTTTTTTTTTTTAGCTACGCATAGAAAATTATTACTGCGTTACAGTTTCCAATTTTCCAACATTTTGGATAATTTAAGGACTAAGGACTGCGCATGAATTTGGATTAGCTTACTCATTCGAGAGAAACAAAAAGGTACATTTACTCTATCCTCAACCCGATATACTAGCTACTTCCAGTTGACAGAGAAAATAGAGTATTACAAGCGAGGCCATTTTATTCCTTTCGGCTATCCAAGTAGAAAGCTATTACGAGCTATCGTATTATTTCCAAAGGCTCAATTGGAGTTGTGAGAAATTCCCTCCCAGTACAGAGTAAAATGACGGTTCAAATGATCAAAAACGTACAGACAATTCCACATCCATTGAAACGAGAAAAAAATCGAATCTCAAACGAGGGGAGAAAATTGAGAATCCAATTTCGAACTCATCGCGATAGGGAGTGTACAGTGACTTTACGGGCTGATCACTTTTCAGAGAATATCAAGCTGAGAAATGGTATTTATAACGGTATCACGCATCCTTTACTTCGCACGCGGAGTTTTTCATTTTGCTCGATGTTACTTGATATTTGACTACACGTATGCCGCTCTCGAATGGCTTGCGCGTGTTCAAAGTTCACAGTAAGCTAAGCGCCCAAGTCGCGTAAAATATTATGATGAACACGTAATCATTTTTCTCTCTTTTGTAATCCTCCGATTTCCTCTCTCATATTCCGACGATATAACATAAAGCCCAGGGATCCAGCCTGGCTTCGCCAGCTGCTGGCTTCAGTTATCTCGGCTCGCAGATAGAGAGAAGAAGAGATGGAGAGTGAGTGAGAGAGAGGGGAAATAGGCCCTTCACCTTCAGCAGTGACCGCGCCTAATCCCCGAGGCACATTTATCTACATTCCCTGTCGCTTTCCGAGTTATAGGAAGTTTAATTATACGATACCTAACGTAATTTATCGTCAACCCGTTCGAATTAAGCTTTGGAACGCTAATTATACATTGGATGCAACGGCTTTCGATCATGACAGATCAGCTATATGATCCTCAATTGGACCGACACCGATCGTGAGCAGATCTACCTTAGCTCATAAATTCATGTTAAAAACAATTGAGGTTATTGCGAACGCCCTGTAAGAAAGCAGGGAAAATTTAATCTAACAACTATAATGTACCTATAAAGTACCACTGGCAAACGGTATTTAGCCATGCCATATTATGTTTTTGTACATGCTTTGTAATGTATATTTTCTTAAATTAACATTTCATTCATATGGCGGAGATGTTCAGATTGGAAACTTGGGTTGCAAAATCACCGAAGCGAGTGTACGGGCTCATACAATCCAATAACGCTTAATTTTGCATAACTAGAGAATACTTTCTGAACATTGTATTAAATTAGATACAATAACGAATAAGACTGGTCGGCCAAATTGATATTGGGCGCCAATCAAGTATTCGAATCGACTCGAATTATATAATCATTAAAATATTTTATTTTAACAAGTACTGCCCCGACCAATTTCAGCTCAGAGCATCACTTCGGTTAGATTTCGATTTCGAACGTTTTCTCATTTCTACGGTGTAGAAGGTTTTCTATCGCGAAAATTCCATAAATGAGTTGTCGGGAAACACAATCGAGGGACGGTTAGTGAACTGAAATGCTAGAATTTGTCGATTATGTGGTTTGAGAACGGGACGAGGAGGTGGATGACATTTCAACCGCAACCTCTCACCCGCTACTTCCCACAAATCAGCTCGAGATAGATCGATCATGGAAGTTCAACTACCGAGTTGCCGCCTTAAGTTACGGACGGCTGTTCTCAATTGACTGTCAAATCAAAAACGATAACCAATCGGTATTGACGCAGTAAATCAATATCTTTTATATAAAACACTGTAGATTGTAGTGTGGTTTATTATTTCTAATTGGCTTTGCTTTAGTTATGATTTAAAAGTAGATCATCTACTTATAACAGTTACAAAGGCGAACGTTGCTGATTTTAGATTTTTATTTTTCCAAAATGACTATAGACACAGTTTTGTCAATCGTATCAATATAATAGGAGGGAGTCTGAAGAGCAGTCCAACCGACAGGAACAAATTTTATAGCTTTGTGAAATACTCGAATAATATTATCACGACGAAATTCTCATACTTGCAAAAATTAGTTGTAGCGGTCAGACATTCTATCCTAACTCGCAGTTTTTTGTCGGAATGTACTAGAAATTTTTATCGACTCGCAACGGGCACGAAGTACAAACATGTGGATTGATTTCGTTCTGTTGTCTCTGAGTTTCTTCCATTTTTGTTTGCTCTACTGAGGCTGACCCGAGTCACGAACGTACCTGGAATCGCAATTAATATTAAAACAGAACGGTATTTCCTAGTGCTAAATGTTATTTAGAGAACGTTCATAATTCTATAGAGAAATATATTTTATGCAGATCTTTACCAACATCAGAATGAATATTAGAACTAACTCAAAAACGCATCATTTATGTGATCATTTACTGGACGAAAATAACCTCTGAAATCGCTTTATATCAATAAAGAGAAATCTAATATTCATTCTTGGAATGAAACAGCTATGATTCCCATTCATTAAACACTAGAGCCGTAGCTTGTTTTAACCAATACCAGACGAAGTCAGGTCTGGTCAGTCAAAATTTGAATAAATTCTCATTTCTACGAGTTTTCTTCGTCAAAGAAGATGGTCTGAGAAAATTGGATCGGTGCAGTTCCATAACTAATCTATATAGATCAGAGTCGATGAAATGCTGGCAAAAACATATAATACGATCGTTCATACGTCGTCGTCGCGTATTGGAAAAAACTGAGTGAATCAAACGAAGCAAACTCTGTACTCCAAAGAAAAAAACTACTTGGTAGCACCAATTTTAGGATATGTGGGCGTTATCTACGAGTGACGACCGGATCCTAAAACACTGTTTTTGATTTATTATTCTATAATAAACCTTGTACCAATAATTACTATCACAAAACGTTTTCTCCCCCCTCGTCCTCTTTCGAAATGTGATGTCTTACGTTTCAAGGCATAAATTCCGACTATTGAATATAAAAATTCTCTCACTAATAAATTTAGCAAAATTCTTTACTCAAATAGCTACCTCAATTTAAAAGGTGTTTGTTGGAGGTTTTAATTGGGGAAAATTCGTATTCACAAATGAGTGTGTTAGGTGTCAATTTGTTGAGATCATTGGACGCTGAATCGAATGAGTCTATTGCGAGGTAGATAGCTCAATTTATTGACGTGTCTGTTATGTTTTTCGATTACCTCGGTAGAAAAGGATCTAATTTTGAGACAGGATCATCCTGGGATGGATTTTACGCGCCAGGTCGAATTTTTAAGGCTAGAGGACCGCTTGAACTAATTTTTATGATTATTTTATCTTACGACCTTATTTTTCAGGCTAACGACTTTAATATGCCACTTACATGAATTTCTCGATTTGTACTGATCAGTTTTACCTGCTATCTGATTCAAAAATGGAAGTGCTTTGTGCATCTATACACACCAACTTTTCCCCTACAAACTTAACATTTATTTCCATAAATACACAAATTGAATGAAACAAACGTGCATCTTATTTGCATCAAGTCAGTCTAAGCATTCAAGTAAACGTTTCATTTTGTATCGGACGAGTAAAATGTCAAAAGTGTCCGTAGAATGCCATGAGATCAATAATTTGCGTGCTCTTTCTGAGCACGATCTTATTGCATTTTAATTCGATTGAATACTCGTTATATTAACCATTAGTTCTCGTTAAACTGCTAACTTCGTTCTTCTTCAATTCCAATATCGCAGTCAAACTGACTTCTTAAACGTTATTACTTCTAACGAATCGACTGGAGAAGTTGAAAATCGAAAACGATACGGGTAATATAGGAATGGATGGGCGATTTATTTTTAAGAAAAAAAAAATTGAGAATTAGGACCCGTCCGGCCGTCCGGTCGCGGGTTTGTTGCCGGTTGATCATTACTGTTATTGAACGTGTAAATATATTAACAAGAAGAGTGATCACTGACAATTGCCGTGTTCGTTTCTTGAAGAGAAAAATTTTGAAAGCTGAACGAAAGCGTCAACTGTTTCTATCGCTACACATTATCAAAAGTAAAATGAATAACATTAATCACGTTAATGTGAGTTCGTCGAAAATTCTCAAATAACAGAAGTTGTTCGATAAAGAAAGTCGGCTTATTGTAAAAGGAATATGAGGCAGTGGGACGCCGAAGCTCGGAGAATTGCCGAAAGGGAGGTTAAAAGTAGCAGCAGAAATTGGCGGCCTGGGACGCAGAGGGGAGGTCGGCGTGGCAAGGGAGCGAGAGCGCTCGAACTACAGGCGCAGTAGAGAGGCGAACAGGTCAAATTGGATTGCTCCGTTTGCCGTGGACAATTCCGCGCACAAAAGCTCACAAGTACTAGGCTAACAAGAATTATTCATTTGCATTACATCCGGAATGGAGGCCAGCCTTCGTATGCGGTCTGAATAAAAACATGCAAATTACTGAGGTGAATGTTTAACGAAAATCCTTTCAACGTCGGAAAATACCGGACAGTGCGTTCGAGGGAAAAACGAAATTTGGATCCAATGCGGGCGTAAGTTCGCTGCAACGCTATTTTATAATGTTCTTTTGTTGACTCTTGGCAGATAACGATGGACATGATCGGCTTTTTCGAGATTTACCCTATTCGAAACAGAACGAATCCGCTCAACACGACGAGTAGTTGTCGCCTTCCAATTTATGATAAGCATTATCGTTGAAATAAACCATCAAGGTAGATTAGGCTTTCGTTGACAAGAATTCGCGTATGAATGGTTGGAAAAATGAAATAAAACTGGGAAAGTACTTCAGTAAATTGGACACAAAACAGTACCTAGAGAAGTTGCTATATGGACTCAAATTGTAGAGGTGGAATCCTTCTATTGTAATTGCAAAACTAAGTACCTATAGGTACCTAAGTTTTCAAAAAAATAAAAAATAAAAAATAATAAATAAAATAAAAATAAAAAAAATAAATAAATAAAAAATAAAATCTTAAAATAATTTATTTGAATTGGTAACATTAATCACCTGCAAGGTCAAACTGCATTTTCCCAGATATCTACGTAGCAAGCCACGTGGTCACGCTCGCCTCGCCAACTACGAGAGCTTGGGGTGAGACTATATAATACTAGGCGCGATGGATTATAAAGACCGTGGCGTGGCTAAGTGGCTAGGATGCAATGCATTTTAAAAATCGATAGTTGAACCATCGTTATAAATTATCATTCGGCAACGTGCGTCATTATTACTTCTAGCCGCCACAATGAAAAGATGATATAACTGATAGCATTCAGCCACAGTTATTCGGGTTGCTTTTTGTTTAAAGCTTTCGTCAAGCTGTTGTATAAATAGTCCTACCAATAATTATTCCCCACTATTTTTTGGAATTGAATCTTGTCAATTATATAGAGTTTCAACCGAATATCTTTCATCGAGTTTCGAGTTCGAAACTTCCAATGATGAGCCAGGCTGAACGTATTGCGAAAGCAACATAGCCACAGTGTGTGTCAACTCGGGACGTATTCGAAAAAGCGATGCCAATTAGTTCGTCCAAATCTGAATTAGTTCGTTCCATTATCATTATCCCTTTATTGTCAATCCGACTTCTGAAACCAATTGTTTCAATTTATAGGGTTGGCTCATGTCATCCGTAAACGCAGAATCATAATGTTTATAAATCCTACTGTAAGCGTAGTGACGATAGAATCAATCATCACTTGAAGGTTCATCCTAAAAATATGTACATATATTAAGAGTATGCTTTGTTGCGTTCTGGGTATATTTACCAATTAATATTATCATAATGTGGTTCGTGATTCCTATCCAACACGTGTACTTGTCGAACGTTTGATCTTCGCCACTTTCTTGTCAAATCACTTGTCTTTCTTCTCAACTTCAATCACGAGTCACCCGAACCTATTGTTCATATTTCTTATTTTATTTTTTTTTTTTTAATCGAAATCAATCATTTTTGATCTTCTGTATACCTCGGGTAATGCTCTGTGATTCAGTGCTAGATCGAATCTTACGAACGTAGAAAAACGCTGCCCCTTCTTTCAAAACGATTAATAAGATATGAGTCGTTGCCAGAATTATTGCGAGAGAAGTGAAAAGGATGATATCAATTATTAAAGCTGTTGGCAGCGGATGACAAACGAGGGATGTCAAACGACACATAACATCGAAACGCTTGAGAGGAATGACAAAAAGTGAGAATAAATTCATTTCGTTCGATCACAGAGGATCGGAAAAATGTCATGGTGCTGGATGGACGGGTAAATGGATTGCAGAGGTAGAAAGAGGAGATTAGTTAGCGGTGCCAATTCCGCCTGCGACGAATCTCGTGAAAACGCAAAGGTGGGGAGTTGAAAATCACATGTCCACTCGCATTTCGTTAGGGGCGATTTATCCATCTCTATGCATGTGCCACTTTCGAATCAGTCGAATTTTGAACATCCTGTAACGCCTGTGATATTTTAATTAGGTTTAGTTGAGATTAATGCGATAGGGGCTGGAAATGAATTAATCAACTCCGCAGGTGATAATGAAACCAAAATGTAATTTCTCAGTCTGCAAAGCTATACATTATTATCTTGTTTTATCTTTCTGAATATTCGTTAATAATGAAGATAATACTTGTAGACATGATAAGGCTATTAGTTATTTACCGATTCAAGCACAAAATGAAAACGCAAGTCAAGTAATGAATACATGATTCGTGTAATTAGAAACATTATAATTTTTCTGGTTAAACACCTCCCGTCACAATGGTCCTCCTGCCTACGCTTGTGAGCACTTATCAAGCGAGCTCGGAAGTGAGCGGCTTACGTCTGGAAGCTGCTCAATGGGAAAGCATGTTAGACGATATGCAATGGTAGGTCGTAACTCGAAATGTATAATAGCATAGATGAGACAAAATAACAACGGAGCAATCTCTTCTCTACTGCGATAAATTCGTGATTATTTTGCGTCAATAAAGCCGATATTTTACATTTTATGTCGTGCGGTAAAGGAAAATGCGTTCAATTCATCCACCATTCATCAAACGACAGCTACCCTCATCGTGTGAACGCCGAATGATGGGGACAGCGCTCGTATTTTGTGTATTATTCTCCAATTTCACCTCTGGATGCAATTACGCAGACCTTTGAATGTAATGTACTACTGTCAGCTCAATTTACTGAAGTGGAAACACCGTTGTTCAAACAACGTTGTTCGCATGAAAATGACCGCTGTCAATGAAATCGGCACCAATAGGTGTGGTCTTGGTCGGCCAAATAAACTCAATTTCTTCTCGAAATCGAAGCCAAAACATGTCAAATCGGTAGTGCTAGTCATTATTTACGATGCTTTCGTTACTTTCCGAAATAATTTTTTTATTTCCACGATTACGTAAAATCCGTAAAGTTTTTGTGGTACTATACTTACAAACGCTTTATTAGTAAGTTTTTCGTGTATTTGTAAACAAAAGTGACATAAGCTTGCAAAGTCAAAACTTCATCTTTTCGCGAAAATCACGTTTTCTGGCATTTATCCGCGCCTGGGGACGTAACTACTGGATGGACTCGATAGAAAAAATTATGTGACCTACCTGGATAGTAACCCTTTCAAACAAAAAAAAAAGTAACCCGATCGGACGTACAGGAGCTGAACGCCATCGGACAAAAAAAAAAAAAAAAAAAAAAAAACTCGCATGTTAACTATAGTAACCTCCTCCTTTTGAAGTCGGTTAAAAAGTAACGAAAGAAGTAAAAAAATAAAATATTTTCCTAGTTGATAAATATAATTTTCCTTTACTGAATTTTTTATAGTACCAAAGGTGTTCTATCTGCAGTATTATAAGCGTTAGCAGTTTTTTTATTTCGAGTTCTACAGTCCGCGAAAATCGATATATATTATGCCTCTGCATTTATTTTGCGTCACATTGATTCGGATTTGTTGTCTGTGACTGTAGAGATTAGATTTCAGGATTGAATTATAGTTCAGTGCGTGGGTATCTGGAAGGAAGTATGGATGAAAAAGAAATCCTTTGTGCTGCATGTTGTCAAGGCTTGCTCCGAGTCGACTAATAATCCGTTTGTAAGTCTGATCGTATGCGACCAAAATCGTGTCTACCACACGATGGTACTGTTTGATACGCGGGTGGGCGTTTGAAAGTGAAAAATGATTGGTTCCTGGCGTTTGGAAGCAGTTTTGGAAGCGGAATTTTTTCATACGACTTTGAAAAAATGTGGGACAAGTCTGATCGGGCGAGATGACTCGATTTGAAAACGTTTTACTTGCCATTTTTCGTCAGATTTCATTCTGGGCGTTATAATTTCATGCATTCCTTTCTTGCACTGCTCTCTATTATCGAGTTTCAATAGTCTCTTGTCTTGATTGCTTATTTAATTGTTTACGTTGTTTAGTCTCTAGTCTCTATTATTTATTTCTCTCTACTTGATCTAATAACTCATTCGATGTAACTAATATTCGCCGCCGTTATCACAGTTGCATTTACTTGGAAGTGCGCCGCTGGTGTAGCGGTGAATTTGTAGAGCAGTAAAAATATTTCTCCTCAAAAATATATATAAAATAAATAAAAATGATAAGACGGTCCGGTAAGAAAGTACATAGAAAATGTAACACAACTAACGTGATGATATGTGGGATAATCTTATGGAAATTGGTTCAAAAAATGGTACTCGTAAAATAGTTTAAAAATAATTTAAAAAGGTATCCAAATCATGAATAATGTTAGTTGAAAGCTGATACGAAGAACCCAAACAAATACTGAGTAAAACTACTCAAAAATCTACAACAAACAAAACCTACTCATAAAAAACAATTGCACTTTCTACTGCGGTAATTACGTCTGTGATAAAATACAACTATCTTCAATAAACTTAAGGGTTAACCAGTTGGAAAATGATTCATTAATTATAATAGTCAAAAATGGTTTTGAGGTGATTTATTCGGTAAGATAGACTTTAGCTGATGGAAGTTTACTGTTTCAGCTGTACCAAGGGACAGTAGCTTTTCAGTAGAGTAAAACTTCTTCGATTCTCGTGAAGCGAGAGAAGGATGGTGATAGGGAGTTAAGTGATAGAAAGATCCCGGGACCTGGAGATTGAAGAAGGATAAGAATGAGAGAATGGCGAGAAAAAAGATTGCACGGATAATGGAGCGGTTTTGCCTGCGAGGTAAGAGCCGAGTGAAGCGAGAGGACTTTGCGTGAGGTATCTGCGAGGTCGAGATGAGCGAAGAAGATGACTTGCAGTGCAGAGAAAGACAGGAATAGAGAAGGAAGGAGCGAGAGTGCTAAGCTGGGTTAGTCAAAGGGTATGGGAAAAACCTCATCTGTAGGTTGGCTATGGATCGGGAAGAAGAAGAAGTCGACTCGGCTGGATGAAGTTTGAAGGCTGGATCCGATGCTTCCTCTTCTCCCATTTCTGCTCACAGTCACCCGCCGACCCTTTTCATCCGATCCAGCCCTAACCGCACGTAGTTTATCCTTTCGGCTTGAACTCTCAGATTCCAGCGGGTCACCACTTAAGGATTTGTATCGGTCGGTCGGTGGCCGGTTAGGCTCGACAAGTTTTTGCAGTTTGCTCCGGTGTTAAAAGATCCTGACTCGCTAATACGTTAAGTCGTTTATCCATTCGATGTTGAGTTGCGATCAACTAGGTGAAATAGCCGACCAATTGATAGAAAACTTGCTCAAGCTATATGAATATTTTAATCCTAAGACCTGCCAAGTGAAAACGGGGTGTTGAGCGCCCCTTTGAAACGGGGCGTTGCAGTAGTAATTAAACCGGCAGTCTGGAAGTGTGATTAGTTTAGTGGTATAATTGCTCAGTCACGAGTTTACGACGATTGGGATCGTAACAGTTGGAGTGATGGGTTGTTTGTTCAAGGTTCTGAACTCATGTAAAACGCTTCAGATGATTGTGCATTGGTTAGAGTTTCTTTGGCAGCTGCTTCGATTTCCACAATGTAAAACAAGTTTTGCCTGTTCATATAACAAAGTCAAACCGTTGTAACGTTTCCACCAAACAGCGTGAAGCAACTGAGAGCTGGTAAATTCTCTGATGATATAATTATATTCACTTAGCTTTTTGAACATTAATGGATTATAAATCAACTCTAACTTCCAAAAAGATTTTTACAACTTAAATTTGAAAAAAGTATAAATATATACGTATATTGATGGAACTTCTTGGAGAGATACCAATTAGGTACTTATTACATTTTCTGTGCCTCGATGCATCGGAAAATATGTCCAAAAGGTTTAGTTAAGAAAAAAAAAATACGATCCTCTCGCGTAAATCGAAAAGAGAATAAGCAACATAGTGAAACAATATCCTTGGTAAACTGCCCATCCTTTAACAACCGTCTGGAGGACGAATACAGGATTGAGGGAGAATATCATTCATAAGATAAAAAATAATGAATTAAAAAGGGAATGGGATCGTCAACTATTAAAATGAAAAGTAAACTGCAAACAAAAATATTTTGAGTCAGATAAAAAACGCCGCACACGTTTAAGGAATTTATTACCTCAGTACAGAGTTGAATGCCAGATAATACCCGAGCAAATTGGGCTGATTTGAATAACCATGCAATTTTTTGTCATTTTTATAGGCTAATGGAAAGAAGAAACGAACTAGGAAAAGGGTAGGATGAAAAACAATCCCTACAATAAGTATTATTGGCTTGGGATTTGTTGGAGCTGAAGCTGGCTTAGTTTGTTATATACTTCACAATCTAAGAACGTAATTGCAGCGATAAGAAGTTTAAATTACACGGAGCAGAGTTCACTAACTTACCTCCAGAAACGATGCAGGTCAGCTTAAGATCCGAACCTTCCTCGTAAGGACCTGCGACGGACGTTACTTCCTTTCCACCGTCATCGAATATAGTCGGTTTTTGAGGGGGGACTGAAACAAAAGAGCTTAAATCAATAAAAAATTATGTCAAATGATGAATGAACTGGTGAAATAACAATTATCAAAGATATGTTACTGCATATCACAGTGAAATCCTAGATATCCAATATTTTGATATAGTTGATGAAGCTTCTTGACAACTCATCATATCGCACAGCAATTTTCAACTCAACGGCCTTGCTCACACAAGCATCTTTTGAAAGCTCGTGATTATTTATTCAGAATTCCTTTTCAAACTTTCCACATTAATACGGAAAATAATCGCACGCCAATTTTGTATCTACCGTTTGAGAAGTCATCCTGGTTAATTAATAAAAATATTCGAGGTATTTATTTTAATCACCGAAAATAATTAATTTCTAATGGCCCTCAAAATTTTACGTTTTACGCTTGAAGGCATGTAACATCCGAAAATTGAGTAACGATTCTGCGAGGTATAATGCTATTATTTGATACATACAGTAGTTTATTATTCCTGATAACCTTCACTTCACTTATCGTTTAAAACTTTAATAGATTGGCATAGATAACCATTAATTCTTTGGCTCCAACTTTCAATTATTTATTTTTTCGAAATGGCTACATTTAAAGTTCAATTAGTGATCAGTCGATGTATTAAAAGAAAGTGCATTCCATCAAGTATACAATGGTTTTTATTGCTTCACAAATTGTCAAGTTATACCATCATGTTACAAAATTTATCAAATTCTCAAAAAAAAAAAAAAAAAAAAAAAAAAAAAAAAAAAAAAAAAAAAATGAAATGCTCCGATAACTTGAAAACTGTCACTTTGAAATTTCGAAAATGGTATTTGTTACGGGTTTTAAGAGTGTCCATTCGTACATAATAATGTTTTGGGACTTAAATGGGTTTAGGCTTCAAATTGAATGATACCGTAAAAGGGTTTTGAAGTAAACACGTAAAAACTTACTAATAAGCGTTCTATACTCGTCGGAAAGTTCTTCAAAAACTCTCTCCCACTATATCGATAGATGATTAATTATACTTCAGGTTAAATAGTATCGGAAAAATAAAATAATTATAGTCGGTATATATTTGCTAAGTAGTGAGATCATAATTAAAAATATTTTGTTGTTTGGAAGAAACTATGGTGGTCACCATAGTTAATGATAATATGAGTAAAAGTTCATCTTTAATTATTTTCAAAGAAAATTTTATTAGGAATTATCAACCTTAGGTAAGGGTTTCTTTTCGATTTACTTGTGTCTCTTCGTCAATGTCCTATTTATTGTTTACAATGGCTGAGTGTGTTGCAGTTTTGTATTTACTACAACTAGTTAAATTAATGTTGTTGTGCAAATGAATAATGTTTGCGTACTAGCTGTGGAGTCTTAGTGTATATTTATTGCTGTATAACGCTGTGGGAAAAAAAGTTCTTCGCTTGGTTGTCGTCGCATTTATTTTTATTTATTGTGGGCGAAAGTGCTCGGCCAGCCATTAAAAATCTGGAGAATAAGTCGCCTGGTTTTTCTCCCCTCACAACTCCTCTACTAAAAAAAAAGTTGGGATATCCCAGGGTAACCCGGAAAATAATAAAATAAAAATAATAAACCACAAACCACAGTACGATGATTTGTATTGTTTTTACCTTCTCACCTGTGAAGGCCATTTTTCTTAATTCGCTTCGCTAGTCTCTGTAATAGCCGTTCATTTTGTGGAGAAGAATTATAATTGGACGATGGAATTCAACCGATATGGATTCAGGAGTTTGGAGACGTTCGCTAGTACTAGCGAGTTTGCTCACGTTGGACGTCTCAGGGATTCCATAGGCCGGCGAACGTTGCGTGCAGTGCCTCATGAAGCAAATCTAATTTGCTTGTCGATGGGTCGGGTCGTTGCATTTAAATTTAACGATTCGGCTCAATTGAATCCCTTCGATGTAGAATAGGTGGGATCAGCGGGAACGCGAGCGCGGTAAACCGATCGTTTGTATGTATACACGTGAAAGGAAGAAGAGATGGAAGGGTCGCATCTACGAGAAAAAGAAGAGCGGGTTCGGGTTAGCGCGGTAGCGAGCGAGAGAGCGGGTTTATGTACGCGTATGCGAGAAGGAAGAGAGGATGGGTAGGACCGCTAGATGACTATATCATCGTGTGCAGTATTTTGTTTAGTGAGAGTAGTCGAAAGACAGTCGGCGGATCAGCTTAAGAGAACTGTGCTCAGTGTGGCTAGTGTGGGCATTAAACCTTGGTCATGGAAAGTGGGCCAGCAGGACCAGGTGCAGGAGGCAATTAGTTATTTCTATCGATGTGAATCGAATGCCTTCCTCTTCCACGATCGTTACGATCCGCTCCTTTGCCAACCTTCAACAACACGCGCTCAAAGGTGTCCACAAATACACGGTAGGCCCTTCGCTGCGTTGTTCCCACCGCAACTGTATGATCGCAATCCTTTGATCCCCACCTTGTGGATAACAGAATGAAGTGCAGGAGATATAGATGGCGGTGGGAGAGTCGAATAGTACTCGATTCTGTCTGCAGGAAGAGAAGAGAGGGAGAGAGTGATAAAGTTCACCGTCCTCCCGATCTGGCAATGTTGTTCCGTGCTCTCTAAAACGCCTTCTGTGCATCTGTGGTGGATGGAACATGGATGCTGTGAGGCGAGGAAGGGACCATTAGTGGAGCACTCACTGGGATCACTACTGCAAGTCCATTTCACAATCGCCTTCGCCTATTCCCCGCAACGACGACCAATGCACCTGCACCAGCAGTTGTTGCAGTGGCCGCGTACCACAGTGTTCATCTGGCTCGAAATCCCGAGCTGGCCATCCGAACCAGTGAAGCTACACAGTTTTCAAAATGGCTCGTGCAAAAATAAATTGTAAAAAAATTACGTTCTTATGAAAACTTGGAAGCATAAATAGTGATAACATTTAAAAAAAATCTCGTTTGAATACTTTTGCCATTTTTATGTCTCTTCTATGGCTCTCAAACTCGAAAAGCGTTATTAAAAAGTGTAAGGAAAAATTTCTGATGATTTCCGCTTACTCGTTGCTAAGGAAAAGTAACTTCCTCATTTTCCATTCCGCAGAAATCGTTCGAAAACCATGAATTAACTATTGTTCGTGGATTGTGAGGGGAGAGAAACCAGGCGACTCAAATAATGTCTGGCCGAGTACTTTCGCCCGTTTTGGCATCATCAGGTGCCCCTCACAATCCACTAACATCAAAGAATGCGACGTCAGGAAAGAGATGAATTAACTAGAAACGTTTATGTATTCACTTCGCCACTAACTACTCACCACTGAATCCCGATAACTGAGGTTCAAGGTTATTCATAAATCTATATAAACAATTCAGTAATTAACTTCACATTTGCGTTGCTATAAAGTTGAAACAAACGTTAGAAAAAAGCTTTAGATGTAATTCATAACACTCAGTTCATACTACTAAGGCGTTTAATCTCAGCATTTATCCTTTCATTAACCTCTTACTGATTTTCACAAAATTGTACATTACAAAATAAATACAAATACCTATTAGCTATTATTTTATTTGACAACTAAAATATTTTGTCTTTCTTTCTTTCTTTTCACTTCATGGCGAAGCTGAACCATGACGAGCGGTATGTTGTAAACGCCGCCTGAATCAATATGTCTGGATGGTCTTCAACTGATTGTTTTTGGAAATTTTGTCCATGGAACAAACTTCAATTTTATCATTCGTATTGGAATCTACATTTGTCACTAACATAGTTCAACAATCTTAGAGACTGGCATTGGCTTGATTCTATTAAACAAATAAATCTCACTCTTGTTAAATTGTGTCCTAATTGTGTGCCTACTATCTACTATGTACTATTAAACATTCCCAATAATTTGTAATTCGCTCATACATTCTAGATATATAAGCGATTACAATAGCTCTTCATATTATAGCTTCAAACTCCTTGTTAGATGAATATTAGTTTTTCAGCTCGTCGAAAGAACATACCTATAAATTTTGGGTTCGATTGAATATCAGTTGAGTGGAAAATGGAGTTCCCGTTAATCGACAAATACGGACACATGAAAGCCTTGAAGGCGATATCCATCGAATAGGTTCAGCAGACCGAGTCAAATTTGGGCCTCCCTTAGGTTGCTCCATCATTTCAATTCAAACGATCACGCTTCAATTATCGTTCTCACCTTTCAACTTGTTTCAAAGCCGAAAACTAGAGACAGTTTCGATTTGGATGGCAGTATCAGTATAGTAGATACTGATACGGAAGCAAACTCTTCGGTAAATATTCCGAACACTATTTAAATTAAATTCAAGTCCGTGTCGCGATGGGAAAATATTTGTCCTTATGATAAACTGCAGCCGTTTCATGGTAGTGGTTAGATTAGATTGCATGGCGTACACAGCAAAGGTCAGGGGCCCCAATCCCAAAAAAAAAAAACAAAAAAAAAAAAAAAAAAAACTGATGTTTCTAAAAACGATAAGTTAAACATGAGCGAACTAATGGCAACAAAGTCACTATAAACTCTGCTCAATTTCAATTTGAAATGTTTCTTTAATGCGTATAAATATAGTAATGCCTGGTCTAGAAACTAAGTAGGAACTGGGTGGAAAAATTTCGTCGAAAAACATTACGTGTACAAAAAGATGTTGTCTTAATATAAAAAATGATGGTTGTCTTAAATTTTGGCCTTTTTTTTTAATTTTGGTCTTGGAATTTTGGCTTTTTTTGTTTGTTTTTTTTTTCACCTTTTTTCCAAAATGTTACAATTTCTCTCTCTCTATCTCTCTCTCTCTCTCTCATATTCATGAGAACAAAAAGTTAAGCAGTTATTATCGTTTCAGATAATATCAGCGAAATTATTCAAGATGAAGAAAACAACTAAGTACAGGAAACACAGAAGAGCTTATAAAGGTTAGAAGAAATTGAGATTTTCCTAACGTACGTAAATATTCAGGGAGAAGGAGGGACAGAAAACGTCAGTAAAAAGAAAATCTAGCAAACATACGCATGCGATTGATTTTAACTTGATTATTTATACGCGCATTTTCAGCATTCTAGCGTAAAAATAGTGAACGGGAAAATATTCCCAGTTGGACGAAAATCCAAGGTGAAACTCCTTGTTTACTTTACTTTACTTACTTTACTTTAGTGAACTCATTCGAACCCATGGATCATATCGCTGAAAAGTTATTGAATAATTTTATAAATTTTCTGTCGGAGGGAGGAATTGAAAAAATCTAAATCCCAGAGCAAGATAATTGGTGAAAGTTGGTGCCGTGAACAGCACCTTTCTATGCTAAGTTCACGAACGGGTCGCTGTAATATCGCGTTTTCCTCTCTCAGTATATCATGTTCAGCTGGAAAACTTCCCGAAATCTGCTTGTAAGCCAGAAAGTAATTGCGTTGGAGTTTGCCTGGATAATATCCGAGAACGAAACAAGCACCGCATTTTCATCTATATAACACTCCTTATTAAACATAGCTGTTAACTATGCTACTGAAGAATTAACAGACGCTAAAAGATCCGAGCGCAAGAGGAAACTAGGAAAGTCGCTATTACATAGCGCATCTATATGAGCTGGCCGAGCACTAAAGTACATCGAAGAATCGATTAGTTTCTTTCATGTAGAGGCATAAAAATTCATTTACAGCTCCTTTTGGCTTCGGTACCAGTTTTGTAATGTTCGAGTCAAAATAAGTGATCTTAGGCTATGAAACGCTGCAAATAATTATAGTGGTTTGCTATTCAATAGTAATGTAAGAAGACCATTGATTTGTGATAGAAACTATTCCGAACATTTGTGACAGTTACCACGAAAAACAGGTTGGTTTCTTATAAGGGAAAACTCCGAAGCATAAATATATTGTAATTTTATTATTTTTATTTTTAGGGGTTGTGAGGGGTAGAAAAACCAGGTATCTCATTCTCCCATTCTTTATGGGATGGCCGAGCACTTTCGCCCGTTCGGCATCATCATTTTTCGGCAAATCATTTTTATTGTTCTTAATTTTCAAATTAAAAGCAACATTTTTCGCCTAACACTACAGTTGGAGAGAATGTTTGACAAGCATTCCAGGTAGTATAGAACGATTTTAGCTCCAAGTACTCGCCAGTTTTACCCTTACGCCCAATGTCTGAAAATCTCCCAAATTCAACACAAAATCTGCGATAACTCGAGAACCAATAAAGCTATCGACTCCGTAATGATCTTATTCGATTCAGCGTCCAAAAGTATCCCTATTACACCTTTGTCGGGAAAAGTTGAATAGTTTCTCCTTCTCAAAACCTCCCAAAAAAAAAAACTAACAAATTGAGCTAGCAATTTGATTAAAGAATTGAGCCATTATCAGACCAAGATTGATTTCTGGTGAAAATTCGAAGAATTTTGCTCTTATAGTTTTGCAGAAAAGTGTTTGACGGCGGACGGTGGACGGACAGAATTTTTTTATTTGGATATTCGGAATTAACATGCCCTGAAACGTAAAACATCAAATTTTGAGGGGGTTAGAATTTTTTTCATGGCGATTACAATGGTTTATTATTATTAATAAACCAAAACTGTTGATGGAAGTGCTATTCGAGACAGCTATTCCAATTATGGCCCGTTGTTTAGGGGAGGAAAACTAGGCGACTTTCCTGAACTTCGGTTTATTTTTCAATAATGAGCCATTGCAATCGCCCAAGAAAAAAAACTTAAGAACCCCCTCAAAATTTGATGTTTTACGTTTCAAGGCATGTATAATCTGAATATATAATAAAAATAGTAATTCTGTCCGTCTGTCGTAAGCCGTCAACACTTTTCTGACGAAACTATAGAAACTAAATTCTTGAAATTTTCACCAAAATTCATTCTTGGTCTGAAAATGGCTCAATTCTTCAACCAAGCCGCTAACTCTATTTTAAGGGTATTTTTGGGGGGTTTCGAGGGCGAGAAAATTAGTACTTTCCTACATTTTCCGACAAAGATGTATTTGATATAAATTTCTATAGAATCGATGAGACCATTGCGGGGTCGATAGGTTTGTTGGTTCTCAAGTTATCGCAGCTGTCGTATCAAATTTTCGAGATTTTCACAATTTTGGAACCTAAGAATTTTCGGGGCTATAAAATCGTTCTATACTCGATGGAATGCTTGTTAAGCGAAAGTTTCTGCTTTTAATTTGAAAATCAAGGAAAATACAATCGGTTAAAATCACCCTAGTTGCTACGGAATTTCCCCTTAATTATATAGTTACCAATCTCTTGTTAGGTGGAAACGTTCTCAAAAGTTCGGAATAGTTACTATCGCAAATGGTTCAATGGTTCAAATGGTTTCCTTAAATATACTACGCACGTTTCTAGAACTGTTCAATTTAATTACAGTTCGATAGTTTAGCATTTTGTTCTAGGACTCGCTTTATTTATCACAACGTGCCTTGCAGCTAGTTGCATAAATAAAACACAGATTACACAAATTGTTCTCGAGAAAATGTTAGGGGAAGCTACTGAATAAACACCCAATAGAATTTTATTGAACGGCATATGACGACAAATATTTCACTCTTATGAATCTTGTCATAGCGAAAGATATTGTACGACGCGAAGAATAAGACCAACTCAAATTTTGACGAGTGCACCAACAGCAGGTTCACGTCTGACGTGAGAAACAGTGGCGCGGCGGCGTCCCAATGTTTGTGTTGCGATCGAATGGACTGGGTAGAAACTTCCGCAACGTTGATGTGTGTGAGTGTGCATAAATGTACGAGGTCGTTCAGCGACTAAGTGAGAGTTCGTTCACAATATCACGGGTGAAGGAGTTAAACCGCATGATTTACCCGCCCAACTCTAGAGGCCACCTGCTGTTCTTCTTCATTAAGCCATAGCTACACTACTTGCTCGATTCGTGAACAACGCAGCCAGCATAATCCTGCCCTATCTTCAAACTCTTCAATCTACCATCGTCCTCATTTCGGCTAATAAATATACCCAATACTGGAATTATCCAAAATATAGGTACTGATCAGTAGTTTTATAGGAATCTCAGTTCATGCTGGAGGAAAGTCTCAAATTTCACCGTGGTTTTATTTCAGGGGACATTTCTATCAACATTACGATATAATCTTATCTAACGACAAGCACCTTTGAACATGATCCCGACACGTAATTTTTTTTCTCAAAACGATTCGTTCTTGAGATAGATTGCACCCTCATCGACATGAATTTCGATAGCGTTTGTCGAGTCATAAATTTTTAATAGGTATGCCTTTGTGAAATCCAAGTGATAACACAATAAAACCTTAAAAAAATATATTTAATAGGTATGAGATGTCTGTTGGTCCTACAGTTTGTTACTGAATCACTACCATAAGATAAACGTTGGAGCCAAAGAACTATAAAAAACGGACATGTAGTTGAAGTTGACAGTACTTCCACATGGATTTATGATGTTCACTTATACAAATCATTCTCATATTGGCGTGACCTCCATACGCAATTGTTGCTAGGGTCCGCACGAACTAGATTATGACTTTTGTCGCGGTTCTGCCCCAACCATCTCGGCTTGAATGAATTTTCCATTCTGTTTTTCATGAGTCTATAACGATTTTTGTGCAATAAACTGTTCATACTCTGCGGAAAACTCAATGATCTTAATAATGAGATGATTGAATTGAAGATTAATTGAAGATTATAATGAAAATGCTATAATAATGCTATAATGAAATGATTTTTCTCTTTTTTTTTTTAGTTAACTTTTGAAAGTATCCAAGAGTCAATGCGGAAGAACTGCGAAGCGTAAAAACTGTTGATGGATGCTCTATTTGAGAAAACTGTGAACTGGTGAAAGGATTGATCAACAGGAAGTCCGTTCGTAATCGTGAACAAGGGTTTCTTGGACACTCTTCCTTGTCTCGTGTGTGAATTCGTTAATTAGCTGGGATTAGGATACCCAACGGTTCCACATTTCCCTGAAGATGCCCGAATGGGTGAAAGTGCTCGGTGAGAAATTTATGCGAGGAATTTATTGCCTGGTTATACTCCTCCCTCCTTTCCACTTTAGTGCGTTTTGCATATTGTTCTAGCGCCCGTTATATTTATCACAATGGTTATTACAGCTAGTGCTCCTATAGATAGAACTATATTTCCCATTTCCATCTCTTTCTAGAAATGAAAATTGCAATCAATTCAGTGATGTCAGAAGTAGAAAATAAAAGCAAATTTTGTTTATTAGGAGAGGGACTGGGTTTAGCGATTCCTGGTGATGCAGTGTGTTGTTAACGGAAGCTCACGCTACGAGTTGAAGGATGAGAGTTGATCGGAAGATAAGCAGCTGAAGAGGCCGACAGAAATTGGCGGAGCGCCCTTCCAAAGAATTGAGGTGTACATTTAAGTTAGAGCGATTATCACTTGATATTCTTTGATCGCTTGATATTTTTCGACGAACTGGACTTGATAGATTTTTCTGTGTGAAACCAACGCGTATCGCTCACCGTTGCGTCCACTGGAATTCGACGCCGGTTGCTTTAGTGCGAGGATGATTTAATCCATTTATTCCCTCTCGCGATTATCCTTACCTACGAGGATTGCTCGTAATAGTGCGTCCAATTTCTCATGTTAGAGTGTTTAAGATATCTAAAAATAACTGTCTTGATTGCTTCATTTTTTTCATTTTAGGATGTCAACTATAGTTTTTCAAAGTTTGACTTTCTTAAGGAGCATGCGCACGCCAAGCATTCGCCAGCACGCCGCTCCGCGGTCGTTCGATGATCTACAGTTTGTCCAGCTGAGCCTCTTCGCAATAATTAGAGCGCGCGAGGCCTAATCGCATCCAACTACGTGTGGTTGCTCTCCTTGGAACCTTCAGCTTTCCATCCAACTTCTCAAGCTTCCTGGGTTTCTCAGTCGTCGTCGGCCGCACACAAGCCCAGCGGAACAGCAACATTAGTGACATCCCGTACGTGTTTGGTATGGTGGTGCTCATCAATCTTGCTCTCTAGCAAGCGCGATCCATAATACCTTGTCAGGCAGCGAGCTCACCTCTGCGCTTCCCACCCTTCACATTTGCCAGCCCGCCTGCCATGCTTCCCCGGGGTGCAGTTCACCTACTTCTCCTCTTTCACATCTAAAGCTGAACTTCGGCTCTCCATGGCAGGACCTTCAAGATCAACATCAGATCCTCCACTTAACCACCGTCATCATTATTTCAAGGCTCATCGAACAAAGAAAGAACGTGAAGTTCGTCGTCGATTAGAAGTGGAAATGAACCAGCCAAGTTGTTGATTCTATTCGTCTTTCGAGGTTCACAAATAGCAGATGAGATTTGTTTAATTACTTATTTAATTAATGTCGTTCTGTCTTTTTAAATATGTAAAAATCAGGCTACTTGTTTTCCATGATACAATTAATTAGTCAAGTACGTTTGCCCTTTTGGGCATCTTGCGGGCTCGATGTAGTATACCGATAATAAAAATACAAATTAAATAAGCTCGGACGACATTTCAAACGGAACTGTGCTTTTCATTGGAACCCTAATGGCAAACTTTATATTGATATTCTAAGAGAACATTCCAAAGCAGGTAAGTGTTAATCTAGAGTACCATGAGAGCTTATGAAGTTGTCTTTGATTCGCAAATCCGGGTCAACAATTTTTAGATCTTTAGTTTCTCGACATATCGTGTACCCAAGGATTTTTTCTTTCACATCCAATCGGTATGGCACCGCCAAAAATTATCCGAATTCGATTTTCCGGCACTTTTTCGATTGGAACTCAACACTATATTAAATGAGCTCAGTGATCAAACACCGATACACATCCAAATCCAATCAAAATTGAGCGAAAAAATGCTTGTCACTTGAACAATACCGACAGATCGGTGGACACCCAGCCCAAAAATTTCCGAAAGTTCTTAGAGACGAACGGCAAGTGGAAATTTTGAGCTTGGAGGACAAAAATGTTTTGACTATGGCGATGAAGACAACAAAAAATCATCCGCTCTCTCAAATCTCGTCTAAATATATAAAGAATGATGATGATCAACGTTCATCTAAGATCTCGATTTATTACCAGGCGTTATAAGCAATGTTTTGAGGTCGGCTAATTATTTCGCAGCGTAGTCGAGTCGACGGGCGGTAAGTAATAAGGGAAGAAAAAAACGTACGATCATTTGCGATTCAAATGGTTTCCTCATCAATAAAAATTTAGACCGCGAAGCTAGGCTTGTCTTCCGAAGAAGCTCGGCGAAGAAAAGAGAGGAGTGTTATAGCTTAGCCCGGACTGCTGGTTCATGGCCTGCGTAATAAAGAGGCCATTATTCGAAAAACGGGAGGCTGTAAGTACCTTAAAAATCTTGACTTCGGGCTTGAAAGAATACTGGGAAGCACGGGGGCGAAATGGAATGGCACAGAAAGCCTACAGATGCTCCACCGTGCGAAATCCGCCCATTACCGAGCGTTAGCTTTTATCAGGAAGGAAAAAGAGGTAGCAGTCGGCTGTGGCGGCTTTGCTGCAGCACTGGTGCGTCGGTGGAGATGCAACGGGAGCAGCAGAAGTAGGAAAGCACATTCAGCGAATTAGTGAGAGGAACGCGCGCGCTGTTTACAACAGCTCGGTAGCAACGTTTGGCGTGTTACGACTGGAAACGTTGTATACGACAAGATGAAGGGCAAGGGAAAGAGCGAGATGGGAATGGGCGGCGATATTGGGAACGAGGGAGAGAGTGAAAGGGAGAGGTGCGAAGGGGAGCGAATACGAGAAAATTTGAAGAGAGCGAGAGCACAAGGAGGGTTATTTCGGCGAAGCGCTCTGTTTTATACATTTATGCAGGGGAGGCTGCGAGAGATGCTCACAATCTCGAGGGGAATAAACACCACAACGCGCGCCTTCCCGTCTTCAGCAGCGCAAAAGTCAACCGCGTTGGCCCTCGCGCACGATGACTTCTCCTCCTCCTATCAGCTGTCATAATAGTTTAACGCTGGAATAATTTTGTTGGCGTTTCCTTTTTTCGTTGACAACAACAATAACACTTTGCCGCGAATTGTTAGGCAGCAAAGAGAAGGAAAGATCTAACCAAGTTTGAAGAGAGACAGCATTGCATCTATGAAAGCGTAAACACATTTTCGAGCACATTAACGCGGGTATTAGAAAAGACGAGCGTGAGAATTTGCACACCGCATACGGGATGGTTCGATCGACGAAGTAAATCTCGTTCAAAATTGATGGAAAAAAAACCAGCTGCCGCGGAAACGACTGAGTATTTCATAGGATAAAATCAATGAGGGTCAGAGTGACGAGATGAGAGAAATGAGACTGCATTGTACGGTAGCTATAATACACTCCGTTTTCTTTAAACAAACTGAGGTTAAACGGATAACCGACGATTAACAGAGCATCGAATTCGACCATTTTGACTCGCATTTCGTCCGGCTTAGTATTTCAAGTCAGTTTTTTAAAATAGCCTTACTTATCATTACTTCGACTTAATAAGTGCTTTTGAATTGCTTCAGCATTTACAACACCACTTTGCTTTCGTGGGGAATATGATTATTTTTTCAGTTTCTTATTACGATCCTCGAGTCTAACTTGCGTTGACTGAGAGTATGATTAATATTCTAGTTTCAGATGTAATCAGATTTGAACGCATTAGTATACTCCGTTCTCGTATTTAATTCATAAAAACGTTTAACGCGACGAATATAGATACCTTGATTTCATGCTTTTGTTGGAATTAAATCCCTCTCCTTCCAATATTCCGAGATTGATTGGCTGTAACTAACATTGAGTTGACTGAGAACATCCATTATTGCTTCACAACATACATTAAGCGCGAATTCATTAATCTGTGATATAACAAGAGACTTGATTCGATGGAATCTCATTACTGAATAATTCACGGAGAATATTTTGTATTTTGGTCTTGAGTGCTCAGAGTAGAACCGGAATTAATCTCGTAATAACTGAAGGGTCGTGAATAATTAAATGTGTCGAGCCAAGGTAAGACAAATAATATCAACCACTTAACGTCATTGAAACCTTACTTCATGAAACTCGGAGTTCCAAAAACGTCGAACAGTTCCGAAACCAGTACAAGTCAAGGTGTCAAATTAAATTTGTATATTATCACATAGAAGATCAGCAACTGATTGAATAACATAATGTATCAACAATATTAATATTATAAAGTTCTTGGTTCATCTCGCGTTTCACCGCTGTTGATGAAGGATTTTAGTTACTGAGGTAATTTATTGTGTTAAATAGGTGCACTACAGAATTTTTTTATTGTATATTCGTATTCTACATGCCTTGAAATGTAAAACGTGAAATTTGGGGTAGGTTAGAAAATATCGTTTCTTGGGTTACAATGGTTTATTATTGAATAATAAACCAAAATGAAAAGCTTACAACTCGCTAGTTCTGTGAGTAATCGAAAATTCAATGAACCTTGATTTTGCGTAAATCGCATTCCTCGCGATGCAAGGAGTTTTGAATCATACAGCCACTTTCCCTGTCCATTTTCCTCATAAATTTTCTTTTCTTGTTCGAACATAATTATAGCAACAGGTTGTCTACGCTATTGATACCAACTATAATTCTAAAAATTATTTTCATTCTTTCCTCTGCATTTGAGTCATTTGTCTTCCGATATCTGATATAATCACAAACCCAATTTCATATTTATAATTAAATTTTCTTTGAAACCGGTGGATTTTTTGGATTCCCAATCGTGACTGGTGAAAGTTCAGATTCCAAAAACCGATTTTACGTTCTTGATGCCGATTTAGAAAGTTGGAAAGCATGTTTTTTCGTTTTTTTTCCTTAGCTGCAAAACCATCAGCACTCTTCATCCCAGTCTAAACCAGCGTGAGGAACACACGTTTCAGCAAGCGGTTTGCCACAGAACAGATTTCTCCAGATATGCGTAAACTGTAACTAAAAACCGCGCTAACCAAGAACTCCAAATTTCAGTCAAAACCACTAGTCACCCAATTGTCACCCAATTGTAACCCAGGATAGTAAATATTTGATTCTTATACCTACGTACGATGAATCAAAGCCACAGCCTGGATTCATTATGAAGGCATTGATACGAGGTAGCTCATATTTGTAGTAGTTGGTGCTCACTGATATCATTATAAGAGAGTACAAGGCCCGATCCAAAGTTTGGGTCGTGTGAGGAATAGGATCTAGTGGTAAGTAGGTACAGGATGGTTGTGATGTGGAGGGTAGGATAACTGTGAGATTGCGGGGAAGGATTGTGCCTTCTCTGAGAGGGAAACGCTCGTGAGTTGGATTCAGCCCACCAGCGAGGGCCAAAGCTATGCGGCCTTCCTACAAGATTTGAATTGTAAATTCCAGAATATGAATCCATGATCAAACTGTGGTGAGCTACCAAAAACTTTGCTCATTATCTGCGGCGTCCAATGGCCGAGGGGCTTCGTCTCTGCAGCGGCTGCTTTTGTTTTCTATCATCTTTCCGCCGTTTTGTTCGGTCGCGATCCTTTTATAACTCTTTTTTGGGGGACGGGAAGGGGAACCGCATCTTGTTTTCTCGATTCAAGAACAACGAGATAAGTTGCTCTTTTCGTGACTTAGCTTCTGGCTGAGTAGGAAGAAGCACCAGGCAAACTCGCATCAATAGAAAATTACAGAATCCAAGAACACGCTATCATCGCAAAATATAACGAACGAATTCATCGTGTTCAGCTCTGGCTATTTAGTCGCCTTTTTTATTCAGTTTCACTAGTTTTCAGAAAGCAATTTTATTTCCAGGCCCTTCGTGTCTTCGCTTTTCGTTGACCCAGGGTTGGTCGTTTTTTCTTTTTTAAAGTATTACTCTTAAATAATTTCTTATAATAAAAAGAGCATGGATTGTTATAATGAATTGTTTGTCGTTGTCATTGTTGTCACGACTTTTTTTCAAACCACTCCTTTTCCAATTTGTTTTCACTGTTAAGAATTTGATTGTGTTTCTAACTTTACCTCAATATAACCGCTATAACTTCTTTAATAACACGGGTAAATTCAAATTTTATCAACTCGTTGCAAGAAAAAGCGTTGAACTTCCCATTGTTATTTTCTTTTAGTGGGAGAAAAATCCATTGGAACAGCAAAGTTTGTCAAACCACAATAATTTCATGTTTTTTTTTTTTTTTTTTTTTTTTTTCAATCACCGGTGAAGCCTACTATTTAATCACTTTTCTTTGCTGCTGTGAGCTCAAAAGTAAGTTCAAACACTCATATATCTAATTATGTAGCCCAAAAAATATTTACAATCGAATGAAGGGGCGAAAATCACGATTCGTTCCGGAAACCGAGGGTTTTCCTTGAAAAATCGAGCTTCTAGGGCGACAAGTTTGGGTCGAGTTTGGGAACGGCATCTACATAATTTTCCACGCTGAATCGAATGGTGATATTCTGAGACCTCTTCGCCTGAGAAAAGTCAAGTTTTCAATTCACTGAGTCAGCAAGAACTCTTAAATCGAACGTTATTGACTCCTGTTTCCATTTCTGTTTTCAGCCCTTCCCCCCTCACCTACTTCGATGACATTCCTGATTGAGTGTGGTCGAAAAATTATCATAGGTGTTCAAATACACCAACTATAATTATGGTCATCTAGGAAGCTAGGTATTCAGCAGGAAGATATTAAGTATTGAGATACTTCTCGAAATGGCCCTCACGAAGTTCTGCATGCAAGGAATTTTCAAAACATCGCCATTCGATTCAGCGTTGAAAATTATGTAGCTGTCGACCACCTGACCGAAGCATCTACCACTGTTTGACAATTTTCTACCATATTAGCTGTCACCAGCTCGCCGATTAAGCTGTACAAATGAGGACATTGCCACCCAACCAAATATTATAATAATGAACGATACCAATTTTTCGTAATCATTATCCAATTTTTTGCTATTCGTAACTTGACTAAATTAATTTAAACCTCTCAAAATCCATTAGTTTAACTTTCACGCTGAATTCCCCAATGATATTATAGGAAACAATCGGGCAACTTATACAACAAACAAAGTTAACGACATAGTCATCATCATACTGTGATATTGTTCGCTTAGAATAAAATCGTTGAGCCTTAATTGCACGATTGACAATTAACGAATACTCACCGTACAGCGTGATAAGATAGACTTCAGAAAATTGATATAATTGGCATAAAGCTAAATAGCGGTGTGTCGTGCGCCGAACTTCCTGTTTTCCACAGTATACTATTTATATCGTAATAAATCGTAACATGCTGTAAATAAATGTAATAAACATGTACCTACCATGCAATGAAAACATGTAAAAAAAATAATAATAAAATAAATATAAAATAATAAAATATAAATAATATAAATAAAGATTAATAAATATAAATATAAATAATCCAAGACGCAAACACATTCAAGTCATTCTTTCTCTATCTGTGACCAAGATTTTTTCGAAATATTAGAACAAAACTTTCCTCTTTCTTCATTCTCAATCAATTAATAATAATATAAAAATATAAATAATAAAATAATAAAAAGTAATAAAACATGTAAAAAAATAAGCATGTAACATGCTGTAATAAATCGTAACATTATTGTAACATGCTGTGAGTTAGTCTCAGTTTTGATAAAAATAACGAGCTGCTTATGCTCACGATGGCCAAAGAAAAAGAGTAGGAATAGCCTTATACAATTCCCATCCGAGCAGAATTCGTGAAACAGGTCTCAAGTTTGTGGCCGTGACACAATTTCGAACACAGCCTCTTAATTGAAGTTCCTGCTTTTTTCCGCGCTGAAGACTACGGTTTATTTTGATCTCTCCCAGGGGGAAAGTGATTTGCATGAGCTACGATCCATAGGTTAGAGGTGGCCCTTCGAGTTACCTGAAGCTCTTTACCCTTTCAAATGTTCAATCACCTATGGAAATCAGCGGCTGACCGTTGCTTCGGATTTGCACGTATACAGGATAGTGATTTATTTTCCCCACATGGTTCTTCCTCTATTACAGCAATATCCGAAATCAACGTGTCATATTACCGTTATTAGGCAGAGTGCCACTTTAATTTTTTTTTTTATGCTAGTAGAACATACCCAAGAAAAAACACATAACATGAAATATATATAGGTATATATCAAAATATTTGAATGCTTGGGGTTTTTTAAAATGTTTATAACTCAATGATCAATGAATTCGTTTCATTATTGGTTTCTTCGTTCTTGAGGGGAAATTGAAATTCTCTCACCGTTGACACAATTTCATTACCTCTCGATGCTCGTTCAGACTATTTCAAATCCTGTCAAATACGGACGATAATTAAGGGAATATAGCACGATTGTCTGTAGCCTAATGCTAATGGAGAGGAATAAAATAAACTTGTGACCTGTGCGAGAAGGAGAACTCGTCTAGGTAATTATGCACAAGTGAACTACGGTTCATTCAATAATGGATTTTCCCGCTGGAGAAATAAAATTGAAACGCTTTGAAAAATTAATTGAAAACCGAAGATACAATTGAAAGAAAACAGAAATTGAGAGCATTCGCGAGAAATGATTACTGCTTTCAATATAATTCTTATTGATCCCAAACTCGTTGTACATTCATGGAAGCTTCATCGGCTCTCAAGCTGACGAGTAGAATTGTCGAGATTCTCAAAAATTTGGCACTGCTCGAGAATTTTTGGAGCTAGAAAAATCGTTCTATACTCGTTGGAATGGTTGTCAAACGCTCTCTTCAGCTCAACCGTTAGACGAATAATTGAGCTTATAATTTGAAAATTAAGAAAATTTAAAATAATTAAAATGACCATTGTTGAACCAATGTACAATCATTTGCAGAATTTTATTATTTTTTTTATTGATTTATTATTTTACCTACCACAAGGGCTACAAAACTGCCCACGGAGTGGGGTGGTGGGGTTGGTGGAATGTACTTCGAAATAAAAAAAGTTCTACGCAAATTCCCTATGATATTGATAAATTAGTTGAAAAATACAAAACAATAAAGCGGATTCCACCGTCGATATGCATGTACGATTTTTATTATGTAGTCATAATCAGAGGTTGCGACTGTGGTATGATGACGAAGAGTATGCGTGCAGAGAAACGCCGCCCTTGTGCCCTTTGCCAAGTTTTTATTTTTAGCTTTTTTACATTTTTGATTTTATTATTTTTTTAAAATTATTACTAGCCGTGGTTTCCCCGGTACATGTACCTGCGTCTTCATTGACTCAATTTACGAGACTGTACACCAAAATAATTGGGCACTATAGTACATATCAAAAGCTTAAAATGGCGAAGAAAGCTCGAAAAATGGAAAAGTTGGGAAATTATGGTGGGAACTGATGTTATATAATATAAAATACGAGTTCGGATGTACCGTCGACACCCCATATATATTCATCTCAGCTGACAACATCAATTGAGTTTCTCCGTTATATATTCGAGCCTCAAACAAGTTTTTTTCTCTCACATTTTGCTTCTCTATCTCTCCCACGATGTTTAGTTTTTCTCATCTCGGTCCCTTCCTTCGTTGATACGGGATTAATCACCCGAGGAAAATATTTTCGCGAATAAAGGCTCGGAAAGGACCGAAATTGAAATATTATGTGTACTTTCAGGGGTGTCCGCAGGGGGCATCACGAACAGGAGGGATTTAAATCGAATTAGAACTGTACGCCTTGACGTCAGATCCCCAGGGCAAGCGAGCTAGAAAGCTCGCCCTTCCTCTTGCTCATTCCTTCCGGTTCATCCTAGCACCATTCATCTTGCCATGTTCCGGCTACCGAAAAGTCAGGCTATGATAAAATAAACTAGTTCCGTTGGCCGCCAGATTCCTGATACGAAATACCTACTACATTAATTGTAAGATTAATAGATCCTTCATTGCTGAATTTCGATAGAACCCCAATATTAAAATAGTTATAGCATTTCGGTCTGAAGATGATCCATACTTGGTTTTTGTTAAATTGGTACTTGGAGATTCATTAGAACTCACTTCTTCTTAACCCACTTCATTACAAATTGAATATAAAATGGTTCATCACAAAAACATTCACTGCGCATCCCAAATTAGAAAAATTCCAGCCAACCTGCATTAAATACCGGTTAACTTCATGCTTAGTAACAAACATAATTTATTATACTATAGCCATATGACCCTTAATTAATGAAGGACATTCTTAACGCGTACCATCATTTCTTAAAGCATCAAAAAATTTTGCGCTTATAAATTGCACCGAAAAGCTATAAACGCTAGATCATAGTACAAAAAACTTTATTTCAAATGCCACATTGAAGTAAGTGCAGGTTAAATGTAGGTTCGCTATTATTCAAACGTGATTCAAAACTTTTTTTTCAGAAATGCTCCCTATTACTCAAAGAATTTAGTGTCCGTTCGTTCGATGGCTAACTAGACTCAAATTTTAGACACGACGAAAAACAAGTTTTTTCTCCCCTTACATGTTACCTGAAACTAATTCATCATCATCGATTTGAAGCTTTATTCGTGTAATTTCAATTACGTGAAATGATATAGTTTGTCCTCAACTTGTTTGAGAATCGGGCTCGAAAAACCTAAAAAAAAAATTCTAAATTCGCGATGGGAACGCTCGTACATAAGGGCTGATGGGGACGAGAACGCTCGAACTTTCACCTCGGGCTGGAACGTTCATAGATGCGTCCAATCGCAGAAGAGCACCTTTCTTTTCTTAGCCAATCACAGAAGAGTACCTTTCACTTAGCAGCCAATAGGAATGAGCCACCTTTCACCTTGCCAGTAAGTTTTGCTATAAAATAGCTTCAACGCCCTTTCTCATCACTCAAACCGTTTGTAAAATCAAACTAGTTAACATGGCTCCTTCTCCTACCGTTTTCAACTTCTTTGCTTTTCTCAGTTGGGTGAATACGCCTGAGAAGAAAGACATCGTCAGTGATCTGCCGCCTGAACTGGGATGCTCAATTCTGAGGTAAGATATACTTGAATGCCTATCGATTGACTACCTAATGAGTTTTATTTTCCTCGATGTTGTTATTAATATCTTGATTCGATTTATTACAGATATCTGGACACTGAGACGCTGATCAATGCTATATTAGTGGCACCATACTGGCAAAACCTCTGTCTCCAGGACCCGGTTTTATCGAGGAGGGTTCGCTGCTTCTTGAACGAGAGGCGGAGGCTGAAGAAGGAAAATCGGCCTACCGATCCCGTCTACTCACGCATTAAATCAATTTGTAAGTATACCATTGGTGTAGCTTTAATGAGCTAGTCTATACTGTGTTTATTCGTTCCATCGATAATTCATGACAATCTTTTACTAATGTTTTTTTTTTTTTTTTTTTGTTTCAGATTTGAATTTCTTGAAAAACAGAAAAAATGCTGAAGTTGAGAGATCATCTAAACGAAAGCGAGTTGAGCTCAAAACTGGCATTTCATCGAAACGGACAATGGAACCTGCTACGAAGAAACCGATGAGGATTTGAGATCCGTTTCACCCTCAATGTGTGGCACGTTTTGGAACAATACTGTGATTACTGTGACCTTACTGCAAATTGAAGTTGACTGGTCACAAACAAACAATACGTTTCTTAAATATATTTTACCCTAACGAATAAAATATTTTCACAAGAAGTAACTGATTGATCATTTCCCTTTTTATAAAGAAGATATAGCTTGTCTCTTCGATTGGTCAGCTTTAAGGTGCTGCAAGCGCTTCTGTTACTTCAGGCTGAAATTTTAACGAACTGTTCATGAATCTGAATTTTCGCTACTCTGCTCTTTGTTCTTGAACTTGGAGGCCTACTCTCAGGGATTACAGAATTCCATGAAGACTTTTAGACCCGGTCCATAAACCGTGTACGGCTGGAATAAATTCTTCCAGTCCGAGTTCATTATACTGGCTGTTCATGCTACTTGGAAAAAGGATATGAATCCCAGAGCAACTACCTTCGAAACACTCAAACTTTGTCGATTTGAATAAGAGGCTCGTTTCCCCGCTAAATGATTCAACCTACTGAATTTCCCCGAAATCTGAAGCCAACTTGTCTCCCGTACCACGTTCAAGACTGAAGGTCATTGACCGTAAACTCGTCAGGTGAAGTGGAAACTCGACCGAAAACTAACTTTCTCTTATAATTTACAAATCGCAAAATAAAAGACAAATATATCCACCGAAGTCTGCGAATGATCCACATTAAAATTAAAAATAAGAACCGACTTCAAAATTATTTGCCTATGCTAAAAAAAAAGAAAAATGAACAAAAATGCCCAATTTCACTGCAACTCAACCACCAACTACTGATTTCAAGGACTATTTTACTAATCGTTTTGACTTGAACACGTCGTGGTTGATTTGACCACTAATATAACAATAATTACTCCTACATTTTTCAAACGATTGAAATTAGGTGCCCAAGTAATGAAGTAGATGGAACAAGGTTGGGACAAGAGGTAGATAGACAAATTGGGAATGGTTTTTAGGAATAGGCGTTATAAAAAAAAAAGAGAAAAAATTAAACCGATTATGTACCATCAATTTACGAAAACCTCTTCTCCTTTTTTGTGATAACCCATTTCATTAATTTATTCTTCAATGTCAGCCTCAGACATTTTCAAAATGATGATGCTTTTATTTGTCCATTCTAGTTGATTTCCTGTGTAAGTACTGGCAAATGGTCCCTTATCATGGACTGTAATAACAATATTATTTACCCATACCTTTGCTGGAGTATATATTATCAGAGGAGGCCCTGGCTAGCAAAACCGCTCGTATTACATTTGAAAACTAAGTACATCCCGCCTTCTCTCTCACCGCAATACCACAATAATCCAGAAAAACGCGACAACGAATGACAAATCCTCTCTCTTAAAGACTCTTAAAAATGAAAACTCGCCTCAAACCTCCAATCATGGTAACACCAATTTCAACATAGATTCGTAAAAGGGCAAATGATCAATGGCACTGACAAAGCCGAATACAATGAAACCGATAACAGAATAAGCTATCACAAAAAGATAATTGTAGCATACCCGCCCTCTACTCGTTGAAGACTCCTATACTCCTTACGTTCGTCCGACGGCTATTCATCATCCATTGATGCAGTTCAGATTAATAATAGCTGCATTTTTTGTTGCGTTACCATAACAGTCATTGGTTTCATCAATCATTGTGTAGAAAACGATGAGACTTGGCTGGTTGGGAGAAGTGAGCGGATGTACATTAACACCTTGCGTGCGAGCCGTGCATTATGGGGATTCGATCCTACTCAACTCGAAGGTGAAAGAGGAACAAATCGTCCACCCCCAGTAACGAGAGCTCGATAGGATCAGATAGAGTATATAAATACTCTATGTGTATATACGCAAATATTCTTTTGCACTAAAGTGATGAAAATAATGTTTAAAGTTGAAAAATGTGATGTTTTTGTGTATTTGTGTGTTTTGTGGAATACCTCACAAACGGTTGAAAAATGGACGGGTACATGGGCAAATTATGGACAGTTAAATTACCTGTCTTTTGGTATATTCAAACATCTGGATTGACGACTTTTTGTTAAAGTTATCCATGCGCAAGTTACAAATCTTGGAAAACTTGGAAATTCTTCAGCTAAAACTTTACGCCAGTTGAAAAACCCAATATTTTATGGCGCAAAACCATGAAAGCACCCCCACCTACATACCAAAAATACCAATTAATTTTAATTCAAATTCCAAAATTTAAAAATAAATGTTATGATTCCTTCTCTTAGTTGTGCGTCGGGAGCAACCTCCAATTTAAAAAAAAAAGAAGCATTTCTTTTGGTTGCCGAGAAAAAAAGAAAACAAGTTGGGACAGCAGCGCCATCTATTGACTTCGTAGAATCTCGCTACCTGCCACTGGACATTAGGCTTAACACGGTTCCTTTTTTCTCAAGAACACACCAAGAGGGCGAGAAGGAAACGTATCTGGATCATTGTGCACGACATGAGCGTCTTGAGTGAGAGGTATCCTTTAGAGGCCGGTTTCCATGGGTTAAAAAGTTACATAAATATACACATAAGTTACATATTTCAAGTGGTCTGTGAAACAATCTTGGGTTTGCAATGGTGCTGATTAGGCCAAAAATTATAAGGCGGTGCAACGAAAACTCTTTGGGAGCTGATCGAGACGATACCTTCAAACTTAGGACCTCAGGATCTGAACTCTTTCAGATATAGGGTACCTAATAGCTGTCCATAACGAGAAGGTATGTGGCTCTTGAAATAGGGACTGGGACCTGCTGAACCAGCTTGGCCAAGCATGTAGCAGGTGCCGAAACGAACTAGAATGAACATCAAAAACCTAAGTAGGTGAAGGTAAAGCTCATTTTGATTTCAGAATTGTTTAAGGTGGAGAAGACATACTGGGTGCCATCCACAAGCCTATAACGGTTCATTTTGCTGGTTTATTGGGTGATCGCTTTCTTAAAACCCAATCAAATTCAATAGTTTTTTTTGAGATATTTTACGACTTTTGCCGTTTCTTAACTCAGACGTGCAGACAATAAGACGAACACAAACCCCGATACAGAAAGTGTTTTTGAGTATGGTACTATGAAACCTTTCCTCATTCTTCGTGCACCTAATATAGAAGAGATTGGTCTCTGACGCCTTCCATTGACAAAATGAACCGTATCGAAACTTCAAACTTGAAAAAAACCTACCGCCGAAAATGCGACCTCTCAAACGGTCGCAACGCGAGCATAATTTGAAAACGTAAGTAAATCGAATGCATAAATATCAGCTCTAAACGCCGAAAATTTCGCTACTCGTTTGAGCAAACTTGAACAGTAATGTCTCCATAATTCCTCTGCAAGGGGGAAATAGCGCAGTGCGAGAAACACGACCATGTAACAGAGGAAGTCACACAGGCCACAGCAGAGAGGTGGCTTAATAAATCTCAGTTCAAGGGGAAGTAATGGAAAGCTTCTTGAGTGTGAAAGCAATGTAAAGGGCGGTACGTGGGTGTGTGATGGATAGTGCGCGGTGGCGCTTTACAACGAACGTGCCGTGGCGGGTTCAAAAAAGAGAATAGTGCTCGTTGTGAGAGAAAGGGGGAGAGCGAGAGAGAGAGAGAGAGCGAGTAAGAGAGGGCAGTTTGGAGGTGTGCCCAGCTATGGTCTTCCATCCATTGTCTGTCTCGCTCGCCCAGTTAGATGCTATGGATTCAAACCGTGCATTCGTACCTCTGTCTCACTTTTTCTTTTCCGTTTGGAAGCATGTCACCTTTGTTTTAACGTATCCCACTAATTCCACCTGAAAGCCTCACTTTTCTCTACCAACCCGTTCACTTCTCTATCCTGGAACACTTGCGCAGGCACATACAATTCCGTATCCTCGACTCAACCAACACGCGCATTCTGATCTCTCTCGACTATTAGCGCTGCTCACTCATATGTATTTTCCGCTGGCAGTAGGATAGCCCGCACTCTGCTCACGATCGCTTCCAAAAGAAGTGATCTCACCCTATTCTTTTTTCCTTTCGCCATTTACCCAAAAAATTGGCGTGTACAGGAAAAAATATTCTGATCCTAGCGTACTTCGGACTACAGGGTAAATGCTTGGGTCATCAAACAGTTAAGATCGCACTTTTAACAACAATCACGACCGGTTTCGCGTTAATGTTTTTATAGGCCTCTAAAATGATTTAAACCTACCGTGCTGAACTCATGTGGTACAATCATGGTGAGACATGTAAGAATATGTAAGCATGGAAGTAAAAATCAGTTGGAGGAACTGGGATAAGCTTCAAATTCACATCAAACTATTATACTTGAAATACGAAGGGCCATTTGAAATTATGTTCTTTTTATTTTGCGTATCTATACATACAAACTGAATAATTAATTTTTTTTATGCACCTTCTTCTTGAATTATAATTGATGAGGACGAACTATAAAACTGCTAGAATCATTTGCAGTGTTCTACCATTAAGCAGATTAATATTTTAGGATGCCGATATTTATAATTGTCGATTGAAGAATTAGCGGGCTTTTAGGACACGTCTATTCGAGGACACAAATGGCTATATTGCTAGTCTGGAAGGTCCCTGAGGACACGGGTATTCGAGCACACCATCATAATAGGCCTAAAGAAACATGGACGTTTTAAGCTTATACAGGGAATGGTATGTAGGTGAAGCCTTCCTCTGTTAAGTAAAAGGGACGGTATCTCATCTTCCTATTCGTAATTGTGAGGTTGAGGTGGAGACAAAAAACGCGACCATTTCTCCTTATCATCTATATTGATTCGAGCGCTTTCGCCCTCACGGGCCTCTTCAGGAAACATCTTGAATGTATACGTGTAGGGGTAAGTATCCTTATTTTGTTTAAAAATAGCACGTTAGGAAGTCACCATTCAGGAAACAGGCACAAAAATGTGAGATACAAATTAAAAATCCAAGGGTTGCATACTTGTCCATTATCATAATTACTAGTTACCTTAGAAATTAGTGTGTCAAGTCTTTTTTAATCTCACATTTTTGTGCCTGTTTCCTGAATGGTGACTTCCTAACGTGCTATTTTTAAACAAAATAAGGATACTTACCCCTACACGTATACATTCCAGATGTTTCCTGAAGAGGCCCGTGAGGGGGAAAGCGCTCGAATCAATATAGATGATAAGGAGAAATGGTCGCGTTTTTTGTCTCCACCTCAACCTCACAATTATGTATCAGCGACAACAACCAATGTATCTTCCTATTCTACTATACCAAGTGTGAACGACCCGGGTTGAGTAGGTGGTATAGTCGTTGCCAAACCATTTACTCTGATCGTCTTAATAGACTAAGTTATTCTTCGAACTCAAGTGAAGCCACCATCAAAACTGTTGGTCGAAGGTAAATATAGGTAATCAGCCAACGTACCGATAAAAGTGCGTGTGTTGTTGATTTGCAAACCATCTGGTTTTGAATGAACGCGGCCAATTATTTTCTTGCTAACGTTCTCCCTTGCGCAGTCGCGTGGAAGGTGATGCTGTTTCGTTTTGGACGAAGGGGTAGAAGGGTAGCCTACGACGATTTGGACTTAGTGAAAAATAGGGGCAGTTGGCAGGACTGAGTATAAGAATGGAGGACAGTGACTACGTGGGGCCGAAAGGCTGTTAGGAAAACGGCTCAGTGAGGAAGGGATGTTGGCTATGGAGCAGCGATTTATCTCACGGGATCGTCCCAGTTCGCCTTCAACCATCCAACCATTTCAGCCAACCCGGGCAACACTGTCTACCCTCCATGTCTCACCCTTTCGATTCGATACGATGGCTTATGTTTGGTAATCTACGGCTTCATATCTATCATCCGTCTCTGTATTACGGTATGGCGAGTACGTGACCCAGCCCCGTTCCAATCTGTGCGGAATATCCCGCTGTGCCATAACCGTTTGTAATTTCATCGATCTCGAATTGCTCTGAGAGATTATGTGCTATATAACTATATATACTTATGAATTTATTCTAGGCCCAGTGGTGCTATATAATTAGGCAAGTTTTTCCTACTGGCCGAAACGAGTTCCGTGGAATAAGGATGTTGGGAAAATTTTATAAATGGCGGAGACGGTTCTTCTCCCGCTAAATATCGTATCGCAACCACGTTTATCCACGAATATCTTCTCGCATAGAAAACCATACAGCTTCCGTTTCCATGCTTTGCCCAGGCAGAAAATGCGAAGAATTTCCCTCGGAAAATCAAGTGCGTAACTGGACTTCAACTCTGCTAAATCCTAATTACTCCAGTACTACCGACTTTCCTTAATGCACACTATGAGCATTAGTACAGTATATTACTAACTCGAGTTTTTATTACGTAAAAATTAACGCTCTTCTTCCATTTCTTTTATCCCATTCGCATCGTTTCCCTTCACTTACTCTACTGTTGGTATATAATGAAAATGTGCGGCCCGCGTTATGAAACTTTGCCGCCAAGCCATCATCATCATCCGTACGCGGCTCTAAATTCAGCGACTAGAGGGAGCTTACCTTTGTTTTCGTTGTTATCTTCGAAAGAGGAATTATCCATGTTGTACGCCCACCGACTCGCCACGTTTGTCATGTGCTCATTGTCATTCAGCCCAACCTTGCGGCGTCCTTTAGTCAGAACCCAACAAATTCGTGAATCGTGGGTAGGGTGGTAGTAACCATTGGGCCATCCACCGACAATAAAGGTTTCCATGCCTGAATGGATGGAAACGTGTATCTTTCATTCAGTGTCTCTGACGAGAATGTTTGAATACGTCTGTTGTACTCTCGGCTCTCGTTGGTATTGACAATTTGAAGTGTTTTCCCCAAAATAATTTTCAACCTTATGGCCATTTTCAAGACAACAGCACGCGCATTGCCGCTAAAATTTGCTAAGCGTCAATGTAGGCCTCAATCATATGCGAATATAGGCAGTGGAAAAAGACAAGTAAGAATAAGTATGACACTTTACTAAATCACAGATACTAATCGTGGCAGTTTTATAGTAACTAAGATTCTTTTCCGATTCTTTTCCTAGCCATTCACAGGAGAAAACCTTTCACTTAGCAGCCAATGGGAGTGAGCTACCCTTCCCCTTACCTGGGATTGACATATTGAAAAAATAAATAAAAATACTACCTATCGGTCATGTAATTTTCTTTTTTCCGACTACAATAAATTAAATATAACAAAGAATGTGATTTGAAATTTTTTTTCGCCAGATATACCTACTGCCTATTTAAAAAGTATTTAGTTCATATTCGTTCAATGGTTAACTAGATTCAAATTTCAGCCATTCAATGCCACAAACGACGAAAAACGTGTTTTCGTTCTGAGCTAAGGAGTCCCAAAAAAAAGTACATTACAATATTCGGACTGCTTTTTTCTCGTTATTTGTCACCTGAAACAAATTTTCCACCATCGTTGGGGAGCTGTATTCGTGTAATTTCAATTACGTGAAATAATATTGTTTGTCATCAACGTGTTTGAGAATCGGGCTCGAAAAACCTAAAAAAAATGTAAATTCGCGATGGGAACGCTCGTACATAGGGGCTGATGGGGACGAGAAAGCTCGAACTTTCACCACGGGCTGGAACGTTCATAAATGCGTCCAATCGCAGAGTAGCACCTTTCTTTTCTTAGCCAATCACAGAAGAGTACCTTTCACTTAGCAGCCAATAGGAATGAGCCACCTTTCACCTTGCCAGAAAGTTTTGCTATAAAATAGCTTCAACGCCTCTCTCATCACTCAAACCGTTTGTAAAATCAAACTAGTTAACATGGCTCCTTCTCCTACCGTTTTCAACTTCTTTGCTTTTCTCAGTTGGGTGAATACGCCTGAGAAGAAAGACATCGTCAGTGATTTGCCGCCTGAACTGGGATGCTCAATTCTGAGGTAAGATATACTTAAATGCCTATCGATTGATTGCCTAATGAATTTTCTTTTCTTCGATGTCGTTATTAATATCTTGATTCGGTTCATTACAGATATCTGGATACTGAGACGCTGATCAATGCTATATTAGTGGCACCATATTGGCAAAACCTCTGTCTCCAGGACCCGGTTTTATCGAGGAGGGTTCGCTGCTTCTTGAACGAGAGGCGGAGGCTGAAGAAGGAAAATCGGCCTACCGATCCCGTCTACTCACGCATTAAATCAATTTGTAAGTACCATTGGTGTAGCTTTAATGAGCTAGTCTATACTGTGTTTATTCGTTCCATCGATAATTCATGACAATCTTGTACTAATTTTTTTTTTTTTTTTTTGTTTCAGATTTGAATTTTCTGAAAAACAGAAAAAATGCTGAAGTTGAGAGATCTTCCAAACGAAAGCGAGTTGAGCTCAAAACTGGCCCTTCATCGAAACGGACAATGGAACCTGCTACGAAGAAACCGATGAGGATTTGAGATCCGTTTCACCCTCAGCGTGTGGCACGTTTTGGAACAATACTGTGATTACTGTGACCTTACTGCAAATTGAAGTTGACTGGTCACAAACAAACAATACGTTTCTCAAATATATTTTACCCTAACGAATAAAATATTTTCGCAAGAAGTAACTGATTGATCATTTTCCTTCTTTCTTTGAAGTTCAATTGAACTCAAGCCTGAGAAAATCTATTTGCAAAAAAAAATTATACCTAATTTATTATACCTCCAATTCATCCTTTTTTTTTTTATTCTTATTTTTTTATTATTTTTTATTTTTATTTTTGAGAAATTCACCATTTGGTTTTGTTTGGTTAATCTATAAAATCCCACCGAGAAGCTACAACTTTTTTACATTAATTTGTTTATGCTAGGTTGACAAAAAAAAAAAAAACTATTGTGCATGTAATTTTTTCCACTTGATGAGTTCATTTCCATGGTGCGTGAAAATCGATGCGGAAAACTATACTGAATAGGAGTGTGGAGCTACTCGAATAATTAAAATGTTGAATCTTCAGGCAATTAATACCTTCAATTTGGCATTCTACAAATGACCCTCCTCACTATACATTTTCGAGGTGAAAAGCAAGACTACTGAGATATAAATATGAAGCTGTGTCACGTTCAGCTCAATGTAAAATAAATTGAAAGGTACACTCCGATAGAAAAAACGGAGAGCTATACTGCCTGGGGGAAGAATCTGAGGGATTTTTGATTGGGTCCTTCCCTTTCAACGTTTCCTCGGCACTCGCAAAATTCCCTTGCATATGGTCCAGACAGCAGAGCGAATAGGAAGCACAGTAAACTCCATTTTTCTGGAGTTTCCAGGTAATGCTATATTTGGTAAAATAATGGACCTCCCTCCTGTATTTCAATTCACGTGAACGGATTCGATTCGCAAGTATAATACGCTGCTTTGATTTATCTAGGGTTTTCGATTTTGTAATAATTGGACTGAAACTAAATACTTTTTAGATCGTATGTATCAAAAAATTGTGTCGATACTCGTTTTCTGAGACATTTTTGTTTGTAGAAAGAACCTCATGTTTTCAAAACCATGTGTTCGTAGAAAAAAACAACATGTTTCCAAAAAAATGTGTTTGTGTGATTTTTTCTCTCAAATTTAGCAATGAATTTTCAATAAATATCGTGGTTTTGAATACCAAGTAATTCCAATACAATGCACAAACGTTTGGCAAGTTTGCAGTTGCAAGTTGAAAATCGCGATTATTTCGTCGATCATTAACTTTGTTTCATCCGTTCACGCGCTCATAGCACAGTTGTAATGGATGGAGTAACATGACTGGTCACCTGATATCTCTTGTTTGAAATAGGGGGAAGAAAACTGTCGCGATCTATTATCCAACTTTTATTTCCACTCAGATGGAGAATTGGTCGCCACAATGTTTTCCCTATCGATCTCGTAACGAGAGACTTATGTATCTGCGTCTTCCCGGGATAAGCGGGTCTCGCCGCATTGTCCAGTGCAATATCATCAACTGAGATGTCTTGTGATCGTGTAAGATGGTGATGAGTCCAACCTACCGAAACATTCCATTAGGGGCTCGAGAGCGAACAGAATGGGGCGCTCTGGCGAGGCGTTCGAGACTGCCCGTGCACATAACCTTAGACCGCTGTAGCTGAGTGGGCGTCGTTGATTCAACGTGCTCGAATACGGAGCTGCACCCTCACAAGCACCGACTTTTGTGCCACGTCGCTCTGGTAATGAGGAGCCTTTGATTATGATATAAATTGGAGGAGCATGATGAGACGAGGGACAACCAGGTAAAGGGATTCTGCTCTACTACCGTATAGAAGAGCGCTTTGGTGTTGAGAGTCGTGTAATTGCACGAAGGAGCACCGTGGCCGAAATGAGAAACCTTGAGTGGATTGTCTTCTGCTAAACTGCGATAATTAACCAGATATTCCCATCGCGTAATTAGAGACAATGTTTAACAGGTTCCATTAGCAGTAGTTGTACAAAAAGCAGTCATTTCGTCAATAGACTACGGAGCAAGGAACCGAATCGGCTCGATGATTTTATTTGCAGTAAAATAACAAGCTTGATGCACATTATTCGGAAGCGAAGTGTGCTTTCCTCGCACGCCTCGTACTATAAAGAAAAGAAGAATAAAAAAGTGCAAGCCAACTTGAGTAACCTCGTTACCAAACAACCTTAAACTAGTTACTGGTTAGGTGAATACATAAAAATATGTATGGCATGGAAAATGAGGAAGCTACTTTTCCTTAGCAGTGACAGGTTTTAAGCGGAAATCATCAGAAATTTTTCTAACGCTTTTCTATAATCGGATTTCATAACGCTATTCGAGTTTCTGTGCTGTGGCAAAAGTATAAAAATGTAAAAAAAACAGGCCTGAAAAATTGTCTTCCCAAACGATAATTGAAGCAAAGTTATTGAAACTGACATCAGTAAAACCATTCGCCGAGTTGTAGATATGAAAATATGAAAAACAACAACTAGCAGATGAGATGTACGCTGATAAAGCTCATGCATGAATCGAAAGTATTCGATAATCACTAGCTCATGGCGACTACGTTATGGCGTCGTTTCATTTTTGAAGGCCAACGCAGCTGGTTTAGTGAGCCCAAGTAATAAAATCTCTTTACTACGAGCGGTAGTTAATGACAGGATTTTTATTCGCTATCAACACCACTCGTCACAGAATCGAACGTGAGATTCGTCACATTCTTCCTACTCACTTGTTAGTAGTAAAAGCCATCGTTACGAATCACGGCGTCCATGTGCTATCAATGGAGCGGAACCTTTCCCAGTGCATCTCTTTTTCTCCTCCGCATGATAGACATCTGTTGGATTTATTAAAACTATAAAGCTATGACAATGCGTCATTGCTCCATTATATCAGGGTGGGACGTGAATGAAAACTCTGTTATGGCGAGAGGAATTTAGAAGGTATAACTTTAAATCATGGGAAAACTGTCATTATGTATAAAACACTTTACTCACACAGTACTTTTTCAGACAGAAGACCCAAAAATACAAAAACACCTGAAATATGTGAACGCGATGAAGTACGGTGAGTGATTCTACGATCATGATTGGACACCATTTACCCGCCGTTGCATATATTCCAAGAACTTCAATATTTAAATATATTGATTTTCACGGCCTAAAAACTCAAGCTATAAACAGTATGCCACAAATAACGTGTATGTGAAGTGCGTGACCACAACAAAAAAAAAAAAAAAAAAAAAAAAAAAAAAAATCAGAAGTCGTTTATACCCGCCATAGCAACATTTTAAAACCCTGACTAGAGAAAAAAGAAGTCAACTTAGAACGTTAAAAAAACTGTGTGTTCTCAAAATTCAATAAAACCTAATTTTGCACAAGAATGCAAATTTAGAAAATCGTCACGAATTCCATAAATGTGAAGTCCACAATATGCAGTTATATTGTGAATTCTATTCCGGCCTGTAAGCCATCATCAGTAACAAACTTGTAACTAATTTTGCACCTTCACTAGGAGAATATTATCTGAAAATTACGTCGAATTTCCTTTTACACGAACGAAACTCGACTTTTGTCTCTTTTGACCACAGAAACCTTTTTCAGATGGTATTTACGAGTATTGTAGAATGCAAATTTCGTTTCATTAAATAACGAACCTTCGAAATCGCCCAAGAAAAAAATTCCAACCCCCTCAAAGTGTGATGTTTTACGTTTCAAGGCATGCAGAATCCGAATAGCCAATAAAATAAAATTCTGTCCGTCCGCAGTACGCAGCCAACAGTTATGATCCGAGACGAATACTTCCGAATGTTAGACGTTGAAACAGCAGTTGACGATTGAGGTTATTTTCGCCGTGTTCCTCAAGCGTCTATATAGCTAACGCTGGTGTGACGTTTGTCAAATTAGTCCATCGACTCCATTCGTCATAGTATGGACGCACCTTAACGATCAGACGTGGTTGTAAGCGTATTTTTCACATCACAAACCACGCCAGCGTATTCCAGTCGTTGGATGGGTGGGCTGGTAGTGTGTAAAATACTAATGAGTAACTGATGGGGTCCAGGGCTCGAAATGCTGTACTATTGAAGCATCGCTGTTTCTGCGGTACTGCACACTATTCGCACTCAGAGTGAGCCAAACGATGCGGAACAGTTGGGCAAATGATCCACGACTTGTCGAACGGGGCACTGCCTGCCCTATGGAAGCTTTGCCACTTCGTTGGAGATTTGTACTAGAAACAGGAGGTAGGAGCCTCACAAATGAGCTCCCGCAGGACGTGTGGCTCGAATAGCATGAGGTGCGACCGTTGTAATACAGTGGGAAGGGATTGCATCGTTTACAGGAGAGCGAACGGATGCATTGTTCTAACCGTTGCAGTATAGCTACCGTTGAGGCCCACCGATCCTAAGGTGACTAAGTGAACGTATTTCACTTGGTCCACCGGTTCGCATGGTTGATTATTTAGCTCAAGCAACCACTCGTCTGGTCGTTCAAGTACTGAAACTGCGTTCAAGCTTATAGCCTCATGAACATTCACGATCCATCCCAACGTAGATATTGATTTTGAAACGCGTTCAAGCCGACGAGCGTTGCGAGTTTAAACTATAGTTCGATAATGTGGGGAATTCCTGTACTGCGTGAAGTGGAAATATGAAAGGGAGGACGACAGCATCCAGAAACGATATCCAGTCATTTTCAATTGATTGTTCAAACTGGAAGTTTGTTATAGGTACTTGGTACGGCAAAATGTTGATTGTACTAAGCAGGGCAGCCATAATGCCACAGAAAAAATAACTGTAATGCGATTAAAATGTTTGCGAACAGTGATTAAATTATTGCAGTGATACTATCGCAATATGTTCGTACTGTTTTCACTCCTTATTACGATTTCTCGTTCGAATTCCTTCTAAACATGGGAAGTGAATATAAACTATGATCTGTATCTCGTTAATCATCGTATAACTTGCGAGTAGGGCCCTTGTACTATTATTACTTTACTCTGTCGTCCCATCAGGGTCCACCTTTGACTTTTTGCTTACGATTCAGTATTATCATTGACCCTTAATCATTCCAAAAATCAACAATAATGATCGACCCGCGTGGAGATCGTACGAGTCTGAAGGAATTCAGCTCCGAACGATTGGATGAGATATTGCTTGACAGAAAGTTCCAATACCTATCAGGTTTGTTGACGTTATGTTGAATACAGCGCCTGGGAAATTCACATTTGGATGGAACCAGTTGGTTAAACCACGACCAGAGATGATTTCCCACGAAATATGGGTACGGCGTGTACAATAAGTAGTACATGAAAATTGGAAAGATGGAAGACGATGGGCGACACAGTCGTGACGAAGTCAGTTCGACGAAAAGGAAAGGATTGTAGTCGATGTGGCCGTTGATTCCCTGATGTTGGGTCACGATGCTTTCAGTCAGCCTTGGCCGTTCAACCGATCGGGTATCTGGAAGTTCTTAGGGTGGGAATAACTTTGATAAGAGTGCAAAAGCTTGTTATATACCTATTCAGCGAAATGAATAGCTACCTTCTTGGTTGGGCCTTTTTCCTCGAACGGACCATTCCCCAACTTTTTCAGAAAACTAAATCTCTCCATGCCTTGCGAAATACCTAGCGCTCTCCATCTTTCTAACATCTATGTTTCTCACTCTCTCACCTCAATAGCTTTCATTCGTCCCGTCTCTCTCTCAGGCACTCTTGACAGGGCTGGTAGTGAAGCGGAAAAAGAAAACCCTCTCTCATACTCCTCGCCTGGAGGCTACCACTCCAATACCCCCAGCATTTCAGTTACCCGGCTACCGACGGTGACTCGTGTAGTCTGAACAGAGTCCATCAGAGCCAACGTCGGGACCAGGTACGAACACAAATGGACTAACAATTTCTTCTGAAAATGATCGATAATTCTTCAAAGAATAACTCCTTTTTACAAGTACGTACGTCGGACAACGAAAATACAGGAACGCTCACTATGAAGTGGTGCATTGCGGCGTTTCATACACGAAGTTCACAAACCTAACCCGATAAAATTGCTCTAACTATCAAACGAAATGTGTGCCTGAACTGCGTACCGTGATCGAGGCACTCGGAGTGACCAAGATGGCGTCGAGGAGGATTCTCGGATCAGAGTAATACTTCAATTTTTTTTTTACATTTTGATTACATTACATTTTTTGATAACATTTAAAAAAGTGATATTTCAAGGCATCATTTTCTAGAAAATGATAACAACGATAATAAGTACCGATACATTGACACACTGGGTATTCATGGTCCGTTTTAAAACTTAGTATATCGCAACCGCCGAATATGTGCTCATGTTCAATATGAGGTTCCCATTTGTAGTTTCATCGTGTCGAATCTCAGTTTCTTGGCAAATGTGTCGGGTCCCAGAGCGAATTAGCGCAGAACTTGCGAGAACACTGGTTTTTAAAAAAACTAATAAATTAATTACGAATTAGAATTGAGGAATCAAAGAAAGTGAACACTATTCACTGGTGACAACGAGAATGAATCGCGAAATGAATTGCGGAAAACCGAACAGTATGAAGAATTGTATTTAGCGTTTGCTTCTCATGGAGTTTGCGAAGGTAAGCACATCTCAAACTATGCTAAGGTACCAAAGATTAATTTATTGCTGTACCGCTTGGTCGACCGAAACTCATTTTTTGGTTTATTATTCAATAATAAACCATTGTAATCGCCCAAGAAAAAAAAAATTCTAACCCCCCTCAAAATTTGATGTTTTACGTTTCAAGGCACGTAGAATCGAAATATCCAATAAAAAAATTTCTGTCCGTTAGCCGTTAGCAGTTTTCCGGCCAAACTGTGAGAGCTAAAAATTCGAAATTTTCACCAAAAATCAATCTCGGTCCTACGACGGCCCAATTCTTGAACCAACTTGCTAGCTCAATTTTAAGGGTATTTTTGGGGGGTTTTGAGGGGGAGAAAATTCATATTTTCCAAAGTTTTTCAGAAAAATGTGTACGTGGTATCAAATTATACAGATTTTTGGACGCTGAATCGAATGAGACCATCGCCGGGTCGATAGCTTTATTGGTTCTCGAGTTATCGCAGCTTTTGTGTCGAATTGGCGAGATTTTCAGAAATTTGACATGAGGGTATAACTCGAGAGTTCTTGGAGCTATAAAAATCGTTCTATACCTATTGGAATGGTCGCCAAGCACTCTCTCCAGCTGTAGGGTAAGGCAAAAAAGTTAGCTTTTAATTAAGAAATCAAGAAAAATACAAATGATTAAAATTACAATAGTTGCTACGGCGTTTTCCCCTATAGTTACCATCTGTTTTTCGGTGGGAACGTTCACAAATGTTCGGAATATTTAAAATAACAAATGGATAGTCTTCTTAAAAAAATATTGAAGCGAAATAATAATAAACCACTGTACAATCATTTGCAGCGTTTTACCGAGGTCAGGACGGTAGAAACTTTTGTACGCCGGTAACTCCACAACCGTTAATAACCCCGATGCCGAGCATGATCATTGGAATTAAGGTTTTGAATAATGAGTAGGTTGGCAAAATGTTTGGATTCGTTGATAGAAGATATTGTAATAGATTTGGTAAAGATAATTTAGCAAGTTAAGTTACTGCGAAAGATGTCCGAGGGAGGAATAAGTAGGTGCCTAGTGAGGGGCGCACAAAATGGGTAAGAGCTGATATAGTACCTACGATAAGACATATTCCGTTTACGCCCTCACGTATTTGTGAAGTCGAAACCGAAAGGATCAAGCATCGCAAACGTGCCATGCTTAACGTGATCGTGACGACCGACAATAACGCGAAATCTGCGAAGATCCTTGATAAATCATCGTGTTTTAGAACCTGCCCACGTGCATTCACCTGAACGATATCAAGTTTAGCGTTGGCTCAGCGCCGTGCATCAGAAGTGTTGTTTGTGACAGCTGCGGTCACGATCGTTCGACCAATCGGCTTTTGAAGATGACTATGGAACAGTTTAATCATTATAGCTAAACTAGTAGCGAGGACCGTTATTACAGAGTTGTCAGAATTAAACTAGAATCACAAATTCGAATAAACTCCCGTCCATAAAACGGAATTCCCTTTCGTTCACACAGGGTTTTTAAGCAGAGTTCGATGGCGTCAACTCAATGTGAACTCGGCCTTAATCATTGCTTAAAAATGGGGATGCTGGGTGAAAATTAATTTTCCATTCAGCACAGTAAAGAATGGCCTATTCTGAAGAGAATTCCTTTCCTAATCAATGACCGATTCATAGGCATCTGTCAAATTGTCTTGCGATAGCGGGAAGCTCTCGCCAAACCAATCAGAATACAAAACGCATGAATGCGAACGAATGCATAAACGTAGTTGTCAGAGCCCCCATTCTGAACAAATAGAGAGTATTTTGTATAGAGCGAGGTTTAATCCAACACCTACAATCAACATTTTATCTGAGTTCCACGTTCTGATAGTAAATATATTGACGGAGAGAAGGAACGGCTTGTCACACAATAATCGTTTTGGAATCGTCACAATCGGAATGGCAACTTGATTTCAGCTCTGACGGTTGGGTCCGTTACAATGGACAGATTTCTTTCTCGAATTTTCGTCATAACTAGCAACAGTTGAAAGAAAGATGTAGATTTCAATGGCTACTTCGCGCGCCGCTACGTCAACCAAACTCAAAAAGATGGTTCCCTTGTGAACATCTCGAGGAAATTCAACGCAGAATCTACAAAAAGTTTAACGAGTCCTTTGATCGACAGATAAACACAAAGATATCCTTCGCGTTTTTCAAAAAGGATTCAAGTCGTAAGGTTACGTCATAGGACTTGAAAGTCAAAAGCCAAGGTGGTAATAGCGTGTCATGACGACGAATCTCTTTCATTATCCTTTCATTCATATCACATCATGCGATTGATGCATGCAAGATTTTAGGTATTTAAATTTGAAATGTTCGCAGCTTGCTACTAATTCGTTTTTTTTTTTCACCACGAATCCCAAGATAACCGTTGAAGAGATATATATTTGTGACGATCCAAATCCATTGTCAAAACGTACTTCATTTTTATTACTCCACATGCTGCTGATCCTCGCTCAGTTCATTCGAGAAAATTGAGTACGCCACTTTCTAGACATATAAATTATGAATTCGAAGACGTCTGAACTAAGACCTGACTGGGAAACGAAGCCCTACTTTCGCAAGAGAGACTGTTATTCACAAAAAAAAAAAAAAAAAAAAAAAAAAAAAAAAAAAAGAGAGTTCTACGTCTTACGAGCAAAAGAGAGAAGAATTAATCATCCGAACAGATACGTATGCACATTGAAACGAAGGAGCCAAGTAGCATAGCTTCCTCCGAAAATACGCTATAAATTTTGAATGTCTTGCTCAGAGAATGCTTTGAAGTTGTACGTAATAGCTCATAAATTCGGTATCATTGAAGTATCGACTGGAAGTAAAACAGTATGGCTTTAACCTCATTAATGTTTAATTACACAAGGGTTGAGGTGGTGCAATTTATTACTGAAAGTTCGTACACACTTTCTACCAACATCATAAGCTCTAGCAGTCTTTTACTAGTCTGAAATTTATAGGTACTTTCCTTGCCGTCATCAAGAGTAACTCAAGGTTTAAAGAATCAAGAAGGACGGACAAGAATGAAAAGCAGGGCATGGTAAGAAGGGACAGATAATGAGGTGTGCAATGGTGTCGCTCGAGAGTGAACGAAGCAAAAAGGCGATGGGTTATTAGGGGAAGGGAAAGCGTCTCCAAACATTGTCTTAAGGATTTTCATATAATGAAAAGGGCGGGTCTGGTGGTCTTAATGAAGTTTGTGTGAACAACCCCTCCTTATCCCGTCACCATCGGCACCCCCACCACCGTCAGTTCTGCAGGCAAAACGACAAAGATCCTTCCTCTAACCTTTCGTCTGAACATCGCCAACTGATCCTCGCTCAGTTCATTCTTTTGCCAAAACTTGCGAGCAAATATTTTCATTCGGCATTCAATTCATTATCCGGAACGAGCAGTTGGTGACTTGAGTTTGTTTTATGTTATATTGGAAAAGTGTTGTGTGTACGTTCACTTCATGGTTGACAGCCAGTCTTAGCGGGTTCGGATCTCTCGGGAATTGCAGCTCAACAACCGCAAAACTCGAAATCGCCATCTTCTACGGAATAGCATAAATCTCGCAAATACACGAGACCTGGTCACAGTGAAACCCTCAGAATCGAGTTATAAACTGATCTCCTCTTCTCCGTTAACAAGTACAGCGAACCCCCCCCCCCCCCCGTTTCGATCGATGCGACGAAGAGACTCTCAAGATAAATGTAATGTTATCTCGAGCAATATTTCCGATTCGATTTAAAAAGTTTTGTTTGCCGACTATGTTGTACTTTGGCAAACATCCGAACTTGCGTTATTCGTTTTATTCATCAATAGTCTATAATGAAACGATAATACTCAAAATGACAATAAAAAATGCGCTGTATCAGCGTGAAAATAGTTGCTAACGTACTAATAATTAAAATTTATTCATACCACAATTGGACGGTTTTATAAATCGAAATGATGAGGTCATAAATATAGCTCTTTAGAGAATAGGCCCACTCACAGTAATTTGTATCTCTTCTTAATTTTTCCAACAACGTTTTTGACGAGTTGGATTCGTTCAGGAAAATGGAGTGATAAGGTAATTTCCGATAATGATATATCTACTAAAAACGAAAGGAAACTGACCGCAATATTTTACAGTACGAATGTACTCGGAATAAACTATGAATAAAATATGTATGAAATAACATGATGAGGGAATGGGCAAACGACTGGAACCCTAGAGAGTAAATATTCGAATTCAGTTCCAATGATTTTCGTCTGCTTTTGTGATATAACTAAAGTATTTCAGTTTCTGTATCATTGTTTCCGATTTTATGATGAAAGAAACTCAATGAAAAATAAAATTTATATATAATTCATTTCGGAAGTCAAAGCTTTCATATGATGGAACAGTTTTTGCAATAATGTGTTTTTGTTTCCATCTCCGTTGGTTTAAATCAGGTGATTTAATTTAATCAGCAAATCAATTTACATCAGGAAAAGAAGCGACCATGGAAAGTTCAAGTGGTCACTAAAGGGTGTGTGAAAAATTGTTGAGGAATGAAAATGAAGCGAGGTATTGCAATGAACAAATGGCCGTTCTAGCTCGTGTGTGACAAGTGACCACTTTAAAATTGAATCAATGCGCTTGCCTACTGAAACGATATATAACATTATCAAACTGCTATGAAGAGTGCCATAGTACAGTTTTAGCTGAAGAGCCTATCTCACGCAAACCACACATTACTGGCGTTAGGACCCCGAGCATTGTCAAAAAATCATTATCCTTCTCACCCAAGTTGGCGAACAGCCGGTGAACACCGCAACATAACCGGAACAATTCATACACCTTTATATTTAGACTTCCTAGGTCCTAAATCATTTTCAATCCAGGGGTCATGAAATTTATAGTTTCCGTTTCTAATCAACAAACTATCTAACGCGATTTTTTTTTAACCATTGGATAAAATTATGAGACCGCTGGAAACTTATATTCAACACTCATCTAATTTATTGTAACAACGTAGGCCAGATTTTGTCCTTGCACGGTGGCTCCATCGTGCCAACATAATATGATAGAGTTTTAGGATAATGACTCCGAAAGAGGCCGAGTTGATTCAATTTTTGAGCTTCGGCGAGAGAGAACCAGGATTCGAATCTTACACAATTTTAATTTTTGGGCCATGCTTAGTCTCGACAGTCAATGCTTATCTCCGGCCGGTTTTAGTTAGTTCTCGGCATGTTCTACACACAGCGCTACAAAACTATTTCACTTCTTTACGTAGAAGAGCGCCGTCTTTAGGTACTACTATAGTATTCTGCGGACAGATGATCTCTAACAACGACACTTGTTCAAAAGGTGTTTCGGAGTATTTTAATTTTCATGAATTTTTTTCTCCGAATCGGAATTTCGGACGAAACACTACGATACTCATAAGCAACCCATTTCAACTACCTATTCTCAATTCAGCTTTACGCTGTGGAAATTAAGTCTATGTGGACTGATAACGGCTTTTAGTTGATGAAAATGTGAGGACAAATTCGAAACCAAAATCTTATTGGGGATAGAGTGGAGTGGATAGTTGGAGTGATGGGGTGAATATTTCTCCTTCATATTCATATCATTATGCCTAGCTATTATACCCTTTTGCCATCTTTAGAGCAGCATTGAGCAATGTAGTAGGTTGTTGGCCGACTAGCACAGGTGATGCATGATAAGGGTAATATGGGAAAACAGTTGCCAAGTAAATCTCTCCCTCGACAAGGCCGACAATTTTTTTTCATCGCGGATTTAACGAAGACACTGTCAGCTCCTCCTCCGCGGAAACGTCTCGATTCGGAAATCGAAGTTGATATGATAGGGATGAGAAACAGGGGTGCAAATTGGAGGAAAGCTCCGAAGAGGAATCAAATTACTTGTAGTTGGAATGATGCGCGGATCGGGTTTCGAGAATGGATGGAAAGAGAGAGAAACGAACACCTGACACATCGACCGGTGGCGCATCAGCGCTTAAAAATCGCATACCCCGCTCGACAACATGATGGAGAGGGCTCTTTAATATTCCAGCTAGCAGGTATTGGAGAAAGTTTTTATATTAAAATCTTCCGAAGGTTGGGAGCGCCGTTATTAAAATGTCTCAACTCTAGAGGTAACTTCGCGAAGAGTTACCGGAATAAATTCTTTAGTTTCAGCTGCAGCTTTCTTGTCCTAACTCTTGATTCGTCTAACAGTCCCGGTTACGCTAATAAAAGGTTTATTCGGAAAAAATGTTGATCTTCGCATTTTCATCGGTAGACATTTCAACACCTCGAAAGACTCGGTGACCCTCGGGCAAAACTTGACGATGTTTTGCAATTACACTAGCTTCTTACTTCCGTATTTTCGCGTTGTCGGGAGGATTGTAATTAATTAGTAATTGTAACGTGTCATTGTACTAATCAGTTTACAAAGATACCGAAACTCTAATACTGGCCCGAACACTGATCAATTGGTCAACACTGTACGATTAGTGTGTTCCATATATACCAATTTTACCCGCGTTTTTTTTTTTTTTTTTTTTTTTTTTGTAATCGCTGACGAAAAAATTCTAACCACTCCTCAAAATTTGGTTCTCCACGTTTCAAGGCATGTAGACTCCGGATAGATTAACAAAATCATTCTTGGTCTGACAATAGCTCTACCTCGATTTTAGCGCTACCTACCTTAATTTTAAGGGTATTTTAAAGCGGTTTCGAGGAAGGAAAAATCCGCGTTTTCCAGGTATTGGAAGCATAGGTGGGTTTGATATCAATTTATATGGAATTTTAGACGCTGAATCGAATGAGACCATTGTGGCGTCGATAGCTTTGATGGTTCTTGAGTTATCGGAGTTTTTATGTGAACTTTTCGGGATTTTCAATAATACAGCATGGGGACTAATACTTACATAACTCGAGAATTTAGGTGCTATAAAAATCGTTCTTTACTCGTTGGAATGGTTGTCAAACACTCTCTTCGTCTGTATAATTTGGCGAATAATTTAACTTTTAATTATATAACTAAGAAAAATGAGAATAATTAAAATTACCATAGTTTTATGGAGCTTTCCTTTATGGTTACCAATCTATTGTTTGGTGGGAACATTCACAAACGGTCGGGATAGTTACTATCCCAAGTGGATGGTTTCCTTAAATCATAATTGAAGCGAAAGAATAATATGCCACTGTACAATCATTGGCAGCGTTTTTATTTATATATTGCGGACATTTTGCGAATGCTTAATCCAGCGGCGTTGAATGAGAAACCCTCAGAAATAAATTGGAATCACTGTCGGCTTGAAAAATTATTCTTTATTAAAAATCATGGCTATCTACTTTTTTTGCAAGAAGTGGAATGATGAAATTCTTTGCTTTTCCATGGGAGACAGCAGCTCTCAGCTGGTGGACATTAGAAAAAAAAACTAATCTTCGTTCGGATAACATTTTTTATAGAGCCTCAATTCCCTCTCCGAATGATGAATTAACGGCTTCATCAGGGGACTGTAAATTATAAAATTACAACCATGGCGCGTTGCAAGAAGTGGTGAATCTCACACTCCGTTGTGCGCGTGAAATGTGTATTGCCATCAATTCTCCCAGCAGAGTTAGGTAGGTTCATTTTCTAAGATTATCTTCCGGAGACGAAATGACTTTTTTAGCAATTCGTGCAGCTTGATTTGTGTTAGTCAACGGCCCCATGGAGATGAAACTTCGAGCATCTCATAAAACCGGCGGGTGCGAGGAGTCGTTTTTAAGAGCTTCTAATTTCATCTATTAACGTGAAACAAAACAAATCCTTTCGTAAAGTCTTTTCCCCCTTCCACATTCTTGCCAGTAACTTTAATTAAGAACTTAATTACAGTGGGCGTCACTATTTTGAAAAAAAGGAAAACGTAGAATGAGAGCTGATGAAAGAGAAGGAAAATAACGCCATGTTCATTTAAAACTCAATGGGGAATGAAGTGGAGGCATTTTCAAGAGCTGTTTTGAGGCGCTAAAAATGACAAAGGAGGTTGTAGAGGTCGAAAGTTGTTGCAGGGTCCTTCTTGAACATGACCTAAAAGACGGAGTGTAATAGGGAATAGGGACAACGAACAGGTTAAAATGAGAGAGGAGGATGGAATGAGAAAAACAAAAACAAAACGGTAGAGGCTATTGTCTCAAAGTCAATGAAGCGAAAAATGCATATGATGTTGAAACTATCGTGCTATTCTTTGGAAATTCACGTCGTTAGAGGATCCAGATAGAATACCATTACTTCGCGTTCAAAAAGAGCAAGGATCTCTGGTGAGGGCAGCCTAGCGCAGGTCAAGTTTTAATGAGCCGTGCTAACTTTTTTACATCTGGGCTAACATGGAACATTGAGCCGAGTTCCTGACAAGAGCTCGGATTTCGAGGGATTTTGTTATTAAAGTGATCTAGAAGATCGGCTCAAATAACTCAAAAACGAGTTAGGTTCACTTCTAAAGATGTTTATATTGGAACCGCTATATAGTGTAGAGTATTTTTGGCTAACATAGTAATTTCCCAACTTTCAGTTTTTTTTTTTTTAGGTTAAGTATCCAGGCAGCTTAATATTTTTTTTAATTGAACCCATCCGGTGCTTACGGCCCCAGGTTCGGATAAATGCCGAAAAACGTGAATTTCACAAAAAAAAAAAAATAAAATAAAATAAAAAACAGCCAACTTTGTGAGCTTATAACTTCCAGAAAAATTGCTCGATTTGATATTTTTGACGTCATCTTGTTTATGTTTATCAATTCTGTTATTCAGTGCCAGCAGAAATATGAATTGTGACGCTAAAAAGAGAAAAATAATAGGTACCTGTATATTAAAAAAAAAAAAAACTTTTTCGTCTAAAAAAGTACTTCATTCCAGAGTTAGGCGCCAACTTCAAAATGTGACCACTCCTGAGGCAATTGAGAGAAGAAAAGGAAAATCGTTCAATCTTTTAGGAAATGGTATAATTGATTTTTTTTTTAAAGGTGTCTTTACTATAAAAATGATCCCATTTTACAAAACTTTGCTTGTTAGGTTCACGTTGTGCACTTTTGCAACCGTTAATTTCAATTTCCGTGGGATGCTAGGAATTGAGGGATAGACGTTCCACTGTGTTCGAAAAATCTGCGGCTCGAAGAATTTCGTCAAGATAGAACACTGCCTACTTCTACATAACGGGGCTCGTTCTGGTGCATCAAAAAATTACTCATTCGAAAGGCTTAGGACAGCTTGGGCTTTTCTAAGGCCATAATTATCATCCTATTCAAAATGCCGGTCTCAATCGCATTAAAGAACTATTTCTATAGTAAAAAATGAGAGGAAAATAATGTTCTGAGTAAAAAGTAATTAGAAAAACCTATACAACTCACCGACAACGACAAGTTTCCGCTTGTAGTTTCTCGTTGGTGATGTTTTGAAGTCAACTCGACACCTGTAGATTGCTTCGTCAGTCTCTTGGACGTTATTTATTGACAGTGTCGCCGGCTCTGTCGTCGTCCGGAAATAAGACCGACCGTCGAGAACTGAATCGTCCTTCCAGTGCATTCCCATTTCCGATCCTGAGCCCGAACCTGAGTTCCGCCCGCCTCTGATATCCAAACTGCAAACAAATCGTACCAAAGCTGTGCAATGAAAAGTGAAATTAATCAGTAACAGTTATACACTTTAGGGATCAAACGGTGCGATATAGTTGAAATCAAAACGAAAAGCGCCACAATGGCGACGTTAATATATTTTAGAGTACTTAGTAGAACCGCTCATAAAACCATTTTTTTTAATTGTCCGGTCCCCAATTTGTGTTGACACTTTGAAGATGCGAAAATTAGAGCGGCTCTAAATTTTTATTTTTCGCTCCTCGTTGCGTGTTCTTACCCTCGAATTTGACTGTGGTGTAAAATTTAAAAAAAAAAAAAAAGAAAAAGAAAAAAAAATTAGATACTTCGAAGGAGCTCTACCAGTAAAAATATTGAAATGTTAGGGATCATTAATGGGCGATATTTAATCGCAAACCATAGTTGAACGGAGTAAATAATAATATCTATGAATATCCTGGAGTTTTGAGGAATCGCCATTTTATCAAATATTCTCGTCTTTGTCGCGCGTTACGTCAAAACGGTGAATGAATAATCCATTTACACTATCGAATTCGACAGATACTCCACTGTCACTAATGCAATATTTTCACTGTATGTTTGAGAGTCAAGAAGCAGTCGACTCTGCAATCTTTTAATTCGATTCGGTCCGGAACAATTTAATAATAATGACACCCAATTGAGGAAATACAAATCGAGAAAAAAATCTAAGTTCGTAGAACGTTGCTTTCCTAGTCATCTCGTTTGACTTTTGCTATTCGTTACAAATTTAGAGCTGACATTTAAAATGAACAAAACTCGCAACTTTAAGCTTTACCTATTGGGACCAAGAAACGGTTTGTCAGAGGGAAAAGGGTTTCGGTTTGGTATGCTTGCCTCGGAGCCCCAAGTGCAATGAAGGAGGACAATACTACCAGCTTTTTTTGTCAACCTAAAGCCCTTTTGTTTATGACTTCTCTTTATATGGGCCCAGAGTTACTTATCTTGTGAAATATTACTAGCTCATGCCTCCACATCCACGGCCTGACAACATGAATATACAGTTTCACGTACACGCACGGAGAACAAGTGTGTGTCGGTTGACTGTGATGAGTGGGCCTCTGGTTTTGCCTTTTTAACCGCCAAAGCTTCAACCCACGCTTAGGGCTTGTCACCTTAATGGCCTTCTCATTAATCCAGTGAAGCGAAGCCTGTCGACCCGTGTTCTTTTCCTCACCGAAAATAGCAGCGATGCTATTTTAATTTCCGCTCCTAAATTATCCAGATTTTATAATAGATAATTTTCTTCCTCAACCTTTGTTGAAGATGTTGCAAGATGTCAAACTGTTTTCTTCAATTAACGCATGAAATAAAAGGCAAACTTGCACTCTAAAAGGAGGGAGTACCTTTTTGTCGAAGAGCTCGCTACTTAGCCTCTCTTAGCCCATTCCAACCGCCACGAAAAAAGCCATACCTACATAAATTAAAATTACGCACTCGATTTGGTAACTTTATACTTTTTTTTTTTTTTTTTTTTTTTTTTTTTTTTTTTTTTTTTTGATATTACTATAATTGATACAGTTGCGTTTGGTGACTTGAAAACTCAAAAGAAAAATGTAATTGAATTCATTAAAGCCGTTTGTAATTCAGATTTAAGTGCATGAAACACCTCGGAGCCCACTGAAAAAATTAGTTACACAATGTTATGTGAGAAACAACGAGAAATATCGCCCTAGGTGAGTTACACATACTGTATAAGTAGGGCTGATGTGAATGGTAGATGTCGACAATTTTCTTAACAAAACCTGTTTTCAAAGCTCTGAAAAAAATATTTCAATCTATAAAAAATCCGGCCATATGGGCTCTGGAGGAGATAAATAACGTTAGGCCTAAATGATGTTAGCTTAAATAACGTTATCAGTTTTTGTATTGATAGAATACGGATCATTGATGAGCTGTATGTGCGTCAATGAGAATGTTGTGTTGACAAGAGCAAAGGACCACTCACAGAATAGTTCCCGACAGGTCGAAGATGAAACTTACCTAGGTCAATAGAGGCCGCGGTTTAATAGGAAGTCAAGCAGGAATAACAATATTGGGACAGCGCACTGCCCACTGTAGGTAATGTTCAGATTAGCGTAATGGCAGCCTTGATCAAGTGCTTTTAGAACGCCCTAACGCTTTGACACCCTTGTACGGACATTTCCTTCTCTACCATTGAACTCATCGTGGGCATTCGAGAATACTAGTACCACCTTTTGCGATTTCGATTCAATTTAATCGCATATTGTATTCTTGAAGTGACGTCCAGCTCGTTTTCAATAATAGAACCAAAAATATACATGTATGCAATATCATTTTGTATTGTCGAATAGAAAGATACCTTCTTTTATTTATACCTACCCGAGTTTTATTTCACGCTCAACGGGGCTGCCGCTACAAGCGGTTCAATCCGCCGGGGGACGGTCGGAATACCACGTCTACACCTGCAGCAATCACCTAAGCGTCGTACTATTTTCTTTCGTGGAAACCGGCTCTTTTCAACCGGCGTGACGAGGAGCGGCGCCGGACCTTTGTCGCAATTTCCGGTTCTTTTACACATCACCAGAAGGAACGCCGTAAATCAATCAAGATAGGCTCGCTCGCTACCGGCGCCGTTGAAACCTCCAGTAAGTTCTTCAGGAATAAATCCATCAGAGCTGACAGTAGTAACGCAGTCTTTTCAAGACTTCAAAGGCATAAAAATTCAAAGAACATTTCAATCGACCAGACGGGGCAGTTTAGAGGCTTTAATATTCGTCCGAAGAGTTGAATCAGGAAACGAAATTTCCAAGTTCTCAACTATACAGTCACAAGTTTAGAAACACTTTCTAAACCAGTTGTTGCATCACTTCGCGTTAGTGGTCAAAAAGTGACAAAAGTCGATCTCTGTTGGATACTTAATATAGGAATATTATGGTACCCTCGATTTCCCTAATTTCGCCTTAGCCTTCATCTGGACGATCTAATCAGCATCAAGCCTTTGTCTTGTCTTGCACTTTACCCAATGCAACTGTATATATAAATCAAGGCTTAACTTATAATATTATTTATATATTTATTTCAACGGTACACGGGAGAAATCCCTTTTCATAATTACGACTAAATATTACATTTTAACAGCTAACACATTTTGACAAATAGACTAGTGACATCTCTAGATCTCGATCAAACCACTTGCAAAATACCTACAACATTCACAATAATCGTAATAATGTCAATTGAAGTCAATTGTTTCGTCGCCGATTAACAATATCAATGATAAACCATGAGATTCGATGAAATTCTCAGATACTAAGTTCAATAATAATGTTTATAGGCCATATTCAATATTTTTGAACAGTTGTAATGATATTATTACGATGAATAAACGCCTGTTGGCTTTCGCTAGGGTCTCAGGTTGTACTTCCACGGTATTTTGCCTATTGATATTGTATCATGATTTCACAGACTTAACTACCAATATATTTTGGAAAAATATCAGGATAACTCTACTATAAACCCGTAACTTATGAAGTATACTGCCTATGGAAATGTAAAGGAGAAGTATAATTATTTGGGAATTGGGGCAATGCGTTTCTTCAGCTTTTAGACACGATACTATAAATCAAATGAGAAATAATAGAGTTTTAGGGCTTTGCGTGTTTTCTCAAATGCGAACGTACAGAGTTTTTCTTACTTCGTAAAACAAGATGATTATGGTGAACACAATCCACGGTCAATCAGACACACATGATTTTTTAAAGTGGCAGAAACTCCTTGCGGCTATGCGTGGTGAGACACGCAAGTACATCAACGTAGTTCATAACCAGAACTCACCAACGGAATTGCCATACGTCCCATCCTGATTCCAGTGTTACAACTAATGTGTCTTCATTACGTGAGATGATTCAGGGAGCAATCCATGCATCAACAGCAATTATTCCACTTTTAGAAATTCGTACAAAAGCTAATAGCTACATTCGTATTCCACTTTTGACCGAAATATTTTTAGGTTTGAGGGTGGTTTTTTGATTGGAAAAACAGCATTGAAAATTAAAAAAATTAAAATGTAAAAAATTTAAAAAAATAAAATGGAAAGTACAACAATAAGCGGATAACAGATTGATGGCTCAAAGGCCTGAAATAGCATCCGTAAAATACAGGGATTCTGTGAAGTTGTCCAAGTTTGGAAAACTACTCGAACCTCGACTGGGTGAAGGGAGGGGACCATGTCTGCACTTGTAATTATAGCCCTGCAAAGGGGACAGCAATCCAGCTATTCAACATTCTAGGTATTCAACACATCTAGGGTATTCAACAAGGAAGACCTTCGTCAGCTATCGAGAAAACTGTTGAATCCCATATTTTTCTTTTTTTTTCACAGTTTCCGACCTTTTATTCGTCGTATTTGCAGTCAAAATGCTAGGCTCGGCAGTCTAAGTACAAATCTACTAATTGCGGCGGGTTTTGGTTCGGCGCTTTGTGTGATGATACTAGCTGATCCTCAGCAATAAATGGTCCCCTGTTTCGCTCCACTTTTCAAATCGCTCGTCACTTCTCTCAACAAGTCCTCTCCCCTGATTTTTGAAATCTTTTTGAAATCTTGATTTCACTTGGAAACAGCGTCTTTAGAGAGGTATAATAATTATCGATGATCGCATTTGACTTGAAAAATCATTGCGGATTTCCCATTGCGGTCTAAGATTACGAAACTGAATCAATAGATTGCAGTTTGATAGATAGCCACTTACGTTTTCACTCACACCGAAATTGATTCATTATCTTGGGCGTCGTGCGCTTTCTCATCCACCTCATTTCCTGACAGAGTCGTTTAATCTTTCATTTTATGTTGCAGTGCCGTTGGTTAAGCTTGACAAGACTTGATGAGTTGATGGCGAGGCCGCTCTGATGTTCACCGTTCGAGAAACCTTGTTAACTTCTAATGAATGAAGCTTTAGCTCCGAGGTGGATAGGATTAGGATGGAAAGTTTCAGTTAACATGGATAGGTCTTGCTTCACTGGCTAATGAGTTCAAGAAATACAATACGGTTGAAACTTGAGTTTGGCCAATTACCAGCGTTTCAATTTTCGATTTGTTAAAATGCTGTATATTTTTCTGTCACTTATTGTTGTGAGATTAGGACATTACTCATCGAGTTTAAACGCGACTATTCCGCTCGTTTGACTGGTGCCCACGAAAAGTTGGACTACTGATAAAGGTTGAATAATTAAGATCGAGAAACGTCTGAAGACGTTTTTCATAGAACTCAGTCATCGGGAGCGAGATATGGGAATTGCAGATCAACGATAAGTAAGATAGTCGGCTTGGGAAGTTTGATAGATTCGACTGCGTAACACCGATGTGGGTATAAGTTGACTGTAATGCCATTGTGTGTACTGGCCAGTGAGTGTAGCGAAAAACCTCTTAGGGAATTGGCTCCTCAACGTCCGTATGATTCCACTCATTTTTCATGGGGAAAAATATGAGTTAAGGATTATTTTATTGATTTTATAACATTCCCATTAATTCATTAACACTCCCAACTTCAGTGAAAAGTACTTGCATAATCCTTGAGAGCATCCTACGAAATAGAGTAGTAATGAAAATCAGTTTTATTCCAAAATAACCAAAACTTTCGTTATTACTATGATCTTTAAATTTGCAATTCTCTCAACCGCAGATGGCAGCTGGGAATACGGTGGTCTGGTAGCAGAGGATGAATCCCTGCCTGGAGGAAAAAATCCTCCATGATTACCTTATTGTAAACTATCCGAACTTCAATTTTATGAGGGTTCAAGTATTCTAAGTCAAATCGCCCCAGCAACTGGTACGCACAAGTGAAATAAAACGTTGTGGTTTGTCGCGTATCCATCAGATTCGACGTGGGGTTGAGGTAGAGACAATAAATTCGACGTTATCTCATATTTTGTTTTTATATCACTTCTAGCGCTTTCGCCGCTCTGGGCCTCTTCAGGAAACATCTTCTATATAAACGTTTTAAAAAATAAGGCCCAGTAAGGCCCGGAGCTATTACTGGGCCTTATTTTTTTAAACTTTTTTAAAACTTTTATATAGAAGATGTTTCCTGAAGAGGCCCAAAGCGGCGAAAGCGCTAGAAGAGATATAAAAACAAAATATGAGATAACGTCGAATTTATTGTCTCAACCTCAACCCCACGTCGAATCCGGTGAAATAAAATGACCATGTCTTTCGAAGTTCCCAGCACACTACAGATTAAGAGATTCGCGTATCGTTCAAGAAAGTTCCGATATTTACGGTAAATTTGAAATTCTGTTATCACGTAATGCTCATCAGCAGTTCAGTTCCTGTTTTCAATAATAGACAATAAATACAAGAAGAAGACAATGTAAATTGATACACATTCACCTTACTCCCTGTTTTCCCATCGTACATAGATCATAACAACCTTTTCTTCCGTATCTAACCACCCTTTGTTGGACCTTTCTCACTGTCACACTGATCCAGTAACACAGAGATATAAACCTAATGGAAAAGCCACGTAAGGGTGTCCCCTGCGTCGGAGCCCATTGTACACTTTATGGGTGGTTCATTCCAACCAACCCATCTAGTTCTTCTCTTGTGAAATTCTCTCGAGAAATGTGAACGCTGAAAAAATGAGGTCAGCTTCACTTGCAGGTAAGTATACCACGGATGCGAAGTATCATCCGCTGAGAGCGACCCCCGCTGTTGACATTAATTCTGCGATGGAAGTACGTGAGAAGTACTATTAGCTATTACCGCTTAGACGAAAATTACAGCGCAGATGGTCTATTCTTTTGAACTGATATTCACGTTTATCAAGATTACTTTCCACGCTTGCTGCTAACTGTAGGGCACTGTGACCTCAATGCATGAACGAAGTGCTGTTCATTCGTAGCGCGAGTCACATATTGTAGGTTGAAATATGCATGGCAAAGTAGCATTATGTCTGGGAATCCAATTTAAAAGATTCGCAAAGGTAAAGAATCGGATGTTCGGAGAGTTTCACAACACGATTTTCAATTCCAACGCTTATAACGGCTGACGGCTGTGCTCGAAGTGATCGTCAATCTGTTCGTGTACTATCGGTCGAAACTGAAACTTTCCCATTTATTCTTCGTTGTTGGGGTAGAGGGGGAGAAAACCACGGCGACCTGTTCTCCTGTTTTCTATTGCTGGCCTGCCAAGCACTTTCGCCCATTCGGGCATCATCAGGGCTTCGTAGCACCATTACAAGGTATCCACGGAAGAACGAAAAAAGCGACAAATCCACAACAAACAAATTTCCCATTTATGTTTGCATAAGTTATTGCATCCATGTTTCCGTGGTAAATATGATCATTTCATCATACAGTGAGAGAATGTAATGTTGAAGTTGTTTTTATCTTTATTACTATTGTTGCATTTTATTGTTTTTATGTTCATTTAGATGTTGTTTTTTGTAATACTATAGAATACAATAGATTGGAAATAATTACATGATTGAGAGCGAATATCGCGTATCGAGAATAGTTCATAATGGATCGGGATCGGTGCAATGATGGCAGCAATATAATAGCCGAGTTTTGTATTATACACGTAACCGAGTTTTATTAATTACAGCTGCGTTGACGTTCCCGTATATCTTCACTGTAGGAATAGATTAGGAAATTTTGCTTATAAATCATGGCTGCTCGTGTCAGAAGTTCCCATTAAAATGCAACCCCAATAATGTACTCGAAATGTTCAACTTTAACTTTTGAAGTAGCACGTAAGTAAGTAGCAGAATAATGTGAAACAATAATTTGTCGTTAGGACTCTTCTCAATTGATCAATATTCAGATGATAACAATGAATATGTGCTCTTTCTTGCTAGGTTTCTGTTTTTACGTTCTCAGAAGAATATCATTTCTTTGTCGACCCCGCTATGTGAGCCTATGAGCGGAAATTTATTTTCTTCGGCTCTCTATTTCTCAAGACTATCGAGTCTCGAACTCCAAACCCCCAGCATCAACACCAACATTCTCCCGATCTATCCGCTGCCGAGCTATTCTGAATTATACATAAGTGCTACCTCTACGAAGCTGGCAGAGCACCCCGACCCTCGTCACACCATCACCAACTTCACTTTTCCTTCCCCACGTCCACCGTCACCTTGAAAATTTTATTGAGATCTTCTGCTATTCACGTCTGAGTCCCACGGCTCCTTCGCCATTTAACCACCCGTCCCCTGGCTTCTGCTATCCAGCGAGGTGACTACGATCGACCGTCTCTATCATTCCATACCAGCTTCAACCTGTATGAAATCAGATGAAAAATTGATCTTCGTTTAGGTCACCGGGGCTAGCCTGACTTCTACTGAAGCATCGCGCGTTTCTTCTCTCAATAATCTCGAAGGGATCTTCAGAACCTTTTGCTCTCAAAAGATGGATCGTCCCGAGTAAACACGAACTGATTTTAGGTCGGAAGCGAATCCGCTCGAGCCTTTTCAAGGTCGCTAGGTCGCTGGAACTGCGAGGCATAATCTGACTGGAAAGTTGGGCAGAGATCCGGCTAGAAAGTAGCCCTTCTGCAAGCACAAACAAATTTAAACGAATTAGAATAAGGTTGGATCACATCAAAATCGCTTCGGTGAAGAATATGAAGAACGCCAGTGAATGACTAATTCTCTGAGGAATACCGTGTAAAATTATACTTCGTTAGGAGGTTAATTGGTTCATTGAATTTTATGGGAATCGGAAATATAAGAGGGAAACGTTCCAAATAACTGCAAAGTAGTTTATGCATCAATCATGACTCAAGAAAAAAATCCAATTGCAACAGAAAATAACCCACACACTTCTGATTGCTCCCTAGTGGCAACATAATTGTGCATTATGATGGTTAAATCGGCATAAATCTAAATTTTGAATATTTTTTTGTCTTAATTACTCAATTGGAAAGGCTCATGTTCTCAGCATGGCCAATTTCTCAAGCTGAGAACCACTGAAGCAGGGTCCACAGAAATGCAAATGTGTTTGCGTCGCAACATTCTGTATTTTGATTGACTACCTGACGCGAGAATGCTATCACCAAGTTTATCAGAACACGAAATGCATAAACCCATTGACGGATGCCTGTAAACCCTTCTTTACGCCGCCAACAACGTAAATGTTCACATTCAATTCAGCGTTAAAAAATCAATAGGTTTTGATACGAATTACGTAGAGAGACGTAGCTATGCGTGAAAAATATCTCCCTTTAAACCCATAAAGCCCTCATAATATTGCGGAAGCGATTTGACTAAAGAATTGAGCCATTGTCAGGTCGAGAATGGTTTTGTGCGAAAACTTCAAATATATACTCGGCTCTTTTTGTTTTAGTTCTATGTTCGAGTAGTAAATGGAAGTATTTTTAATTTATTTTTATTGGATATGCGTATTGTACAGGCCTTTAAACGTAAAACTTCGCATTTTGAGAAACGTAGAATTTTAATTTTTTAAACGGTGATTACCGTTCATACTTTTCGTTGTTACCAAATACAGTGTAGATTGATCAGATTCAAACGGCCACCCATGATTTTTTCTACTTTCTTTACTTCCGTCTTACGTTGGACCGAATGAACTGTATTTTATTCTCTTTTGGTCGGTGGGAAAGGGCGATTCTTATTCTGTGTAGTGTGGTTCTGAAAATGTCAAAACTACATTGTGTGCTCAGCAGTTCGATTAAAAAGGCTCGAATGAAAGCATTGAAATTAAAAAAGCTAGGCGAATTACCGTGCGCGTTTAATGCTCATCTATCATCACTGAGCGGCTGATGTGGATCGTCAAAGTAGATGAGCCATTTTCATTTCCCGATTTAATGAGAGGTAAGGTGAGAAAGTTGAACTCCGTTAGTACGCAGCGGTAGATGATTGGTGAAACAACACCCGTGCTAGCGGGATGGACCAAATAAAGGGCTCGTTTCAAACAGCATGTAATTTGATGATATGGCGCAGTCGAGTCTAGGTGGTAACGACATTTTCAGTTCCACTGGTTTAACTGGACTAGGTATGAGCTTTCGCTAGCAACTGAACATAGCCTAGTTTCGCCGCACTGAATTCCCTTGGCTCCAGGTTACTTTGAAAAGTGAAGGATTTTCGGATATCGTTGATAGTCGAATAATTATAAAATAAAGGTATTTTACTGGACCTAACAAAATAGAAGAGAAAAATACTGCGATGCAGGTCAAAACTGATGTAAATACGTAATTGTTTAGAATCATTTTGACTGTGCTGCATTTTCCAAGTCAAGCATTTATAATCAGGAGTTGATAGACCTAATCGCCTGCGAGAGACCGGTTTTCACGCCTCTGAATCCAGCATTCCAACTGCTGCCTTTCTACTTCCAGGCGACACTGACTGGTTATCTCTTTCATAATGCGCTTCTAAGAGCGCAGAGGATGTATCAAACCATCGATTCCGTCTCCAACAAAAGTTTAATTTTCCACCCCTGCCGGGCTGGAAATTTCGGCCGGTTAAAAATTAATATACGGTAAATAATTTCTGTGGCGCTGTTTAAATTTGTTCACCTTTTTTTTTGCAATGAACGTGTGTAAGGAGTCCAAATGAAGACACCTGCATAATAAAACCAATCATTAGCATGAATGTTGACCCCGAAAAGCACGGTTTGAGCCCAACTTGCGAGAGTTTAAAACCCGATTCTTTTTAAAAAATGTGCGGATTTTTCCGAGAATCGAAAAAAAAATTACTGAAATAAATTTTTGTAAGATACAATTTTCCTGAAATGTTTAGATTTTTATCTGATTGAAAGACGGCTAAAAAATCGTCAACTGATCGGTTCAAAAAAAGCACAGGGGTCCCCTTGAAATTTTTGTGAAAATGTTTTATTTCGATTTTGCTCAAATTCAGTATAATGATAGTTGATGATGTGTACATCAATAATATATGCTTCATTCTTCGCTTCTTTCTCACTAGATTGACGAAAAGAACGATTAAAATTGAAAAATGTAATCGTGTATCTTCCACCAATATCGTTGAAGAACGCGGTGTACATTACATGGGGAAAATATGGACAGTTGAATTACTTTTATTTTATTTTTTAGTATATTCGAATACCTGAATTGACGACTTTTGGTGGAACTGGTGCAAGTTACAAATCTTGGAAAAGCTGAGAGTTAGAGTGCCTATCTCAGCCACAACTCTGCGCAAGTTGAAACACCAATAAATTGAGATACAAAGTACATGATACTACCTACCTACCAATTTACAGTTACTACTATAAAAACTATACATAACAGCTCCTAGCCATACAGAGGGTAAAAACTATATAGAAGCGATAAGGGAAACTACACCCCACCGAAAGGTAAGGCACGACAAGAGATCATTCCAATGCTAGATGCAAAAAGTCAGCTCGAAAATTTTCCCACGATTCTTTTTCGATTAAAATACTATCCCGCTCACATAAGTAAGAATTTGTTTATATTAATTGTTTATACCTGTTGGCTGACCTGAAAATGAAAATACTGCGTGATCAACGTGAAAAAATGTTCGCTTTTTTTTTTGTCCATTTCTCTTCCTTTTTTCTTCATTTTTACTATTATTATGAACGAGCTAAGGTATTCAAACGAATCCAGAGGCCGACGAAGGTGGAACTGATTTCCGGAGCTGAGACGTAGTGGTCCTTTTCAGGACGCGGGCCGCGTCGCGAGCCGTGTCACCCGGCCCATTACCTCTGCAGACTTGCGCTGCTCTACGGCCCCCGCACTACGGGGTCTTATAGGCCCTAGGCGCGCTGGCTCCAGCGACGCGTGGCCCACCTCGCAGAACGTGACTCGACCTCAAGCTTGCGAAGGAAGAGGGCCTAAGTACTCACGCGAAATCAGAAGTTCACGTCACGTGGCTAAAGGCACTGGTCCAGCGTTAGTAGAGCTGTTCAGCTCCAACGAAACACCGAGTCCATTTCTGCTCTTATGCTATATCAAAAAAGCGGCTTTTTACGATCATGATACAAAAATTATAGCTGAGGAAAATAATACGTAGAATTAATTTGAGAAAAGTCCCATTATTATATGCATTATTTTTATAATCATCAATACAAACGATATTGGATGCGGCGACCCTAGCTATAAAAACGCTACACATGATTGTACAGTGGTATATTATTCTCAAACAATATGAGTCGCGAATCATAATTTCACTCTATGTTCAAGATCGTGATCCACGGTTAAGAAGCGAGCGTCATTTACTACTTCGTTTAGATTGGAGTAGTCGCCAGTTTCCTTCGTCGGTATTTTCATTGTAATGTCAAAAAGACAAAAAACGCAATTTAAAAAACACGATTGGTGAATGTTATTCACGGAAATATGACAAATTTTGTAATTTCTTAAGAAACACAGACTCGCAGACAGACACACGGACTCTTGTGCAGAAAGTGTTTCTACGCTTTCACAATAGCTGGTGGCACAATAGGACATTTTTTCCCAACTGCACCTCCGTTCCCAATTCGTTCGCACGACCTCAACACTTCAATTTACAAAAAAAAAATATTTTATAGATTCATTTATCTATATAATTTATCTATAAATATTTTATAGATTCTTCATATTATGAATGAAGAATATTATATAATATGAAAATACTTAAACCATTGTAAAATGTAGGTAAATTGTTTGCGTAGCCCAATTCAATCAAATAAAAATTCAAATTCAACCATTCATCATCCATTTCGTCATTCACCTATATTTTGAGCGCCTTTCTGGTACGATCGACCGACAATCCTACTATCACCCACCATCTTTGTCACGTGAGAGCAGCTTCATCACTTCCGGAGAGAGCTTGAGACTGATCGTCAGCCGAGGGAGGACGAGAGATGGTCGTCGGATGAGATTGCTGCAGCTAAGGATAGTAGGGTAGCCTTGCCGGCTGATGGGAGAGTTAGAATGAGGAGAGCTCTGAGCTGAGGAGACATTGAGCAAGAGGGTGACTAGGGAAGGCCAATTAAACGAAGTCCACGGGATAGGTCCTTCCCGCCACCCGCCTGCTGTCATTCGGCTTACAATCACTTAATCTGGGCAACTTCATCCCTCCTTGTCCGAGACTTTCCACCAGATCCAAGTCTCCTTCTTCTCTCCTACGTCTACATCTTATCCGTCGCTAACTCATTCCCTTCCACCAACAGCATCACGATCCTCTTTATTTTAACCTCACCCGCCAACTCTCGTTCGCTCACTACTATCACCCCTTAACCAAGTAAACACGGGGTGACATCTCTCTTAATTAGGGAACAATGTGAAAAGAGCACTCCTCTCCTATCTTCGCCAGTCTCTCGCTTCTCAATTTAACCCTCTTTGCCAACCTCAATGCTCTTCATCCATTCTATCAGTTAACTGTCTCCACCTCCGGCAAAACTGCCTGTACACCTCTCCAGCCGAAGAACACGACCAATGTAGACCTCAACAACTCAAGTCCTCTTGGTTGCCACATCTCATGTTTGCTTACTCTCAACGCCAGCTATCGCCATTACTGGAACCATTCATCCACCGCAAACGATATCTGGTTTGAACTGGAACCAGCGTTTCTCAAAAAGAAAGATAGAGAGAGATAATTACCGTCTGAGCATGGGTGTTGCCTTGAAAACCCCTCACGGTCTCTTAAAAATCAAGTTTACTACAAAATATCCATTTTTTCAAAACGAAAATTCCCTAAATAATTACCTACTATTGCAAAACAAAACTAGCAGCGGAAAAATAGTTGATCGAACGCCATTTCGGTGTCCTGGGGGGGGGGGGCTACATGGCATATTTAGTGGCCAAAACCCAGAGGACTTGATAAAATATTCTCCTTCGGACGTTAACGGTATATGTCTTTTAAGAATTTCGAATCAATAAACAGTGCACCACAGGCAGTCAAATGCTAGTCGCTCACTTGAGAGCCAAAGCATTCGCGTGGCAGATGCGTGTGTAAAAGGTATAATATTCGTACGTGTTAGTGCATCGATTAAACGGGAGCGATAGGAATGAATCGGAGGTGCTGTTTTGTATTATGCGCACCATCCAATGACCTGAAGTCGATAAAGGAGACGAACGACTGGATGAAGTAAAAGAAATCAATTTGGCAGGATGAACAGAACATGTCAAGACACGTTCCCGAGAGAAAGTGTGACATGAAGTGATGCGGTAGCCAACTCTTGCCACGTCATATCCATTCCACCAAAGGCAATCTGTTTCAGTTTCTGTTCAACTTCCCTCGTCCTAACACATAATGCCATCCTTTCTTCGCTGTTTAACTACGTAGTACAACTACGCACAGCTGAACTAGGCGGAGCAAGCTAGAGGCAAGAGTGCATCAGCCCTACCACCATCAGTTTGACATGAATGGATCTCATCTGTGTTAGCGCTTCTCAGTTCCCAGTCGAAGGAATAAATATTCAAGCGACACATGAGACACACAATATTATGCCTTCTATCACCAAGCAGAGCGCGAATGAACTGTGGCGTATAAGTGAGAATGGCAGCGGGGATAAGGGATATGAAGGGAATCTATCTCAGCCGAGCAGATTGACGGATAGACGAGGAAGAGAGCAAGATGTAAAGACAAAGCGTGAGAGGCAGCTAAATAAATAGATGACAGAAATACAGAGGGAGATAGAAACGTAGCCAGTCGAGAGGTGATCATCATGAAGGTCTGCTAGCATGAGAATCTGTTTCACGTCGCTTTAATACGTTTGAAATAGCCGAGGAGGAACTTCGCATTTCTCCAGCACCTCAATCAACCAACTTATTACATGCAGAAGAACATCAGATGTACATACATCATAACTTTCCTCATTCGTCGTTAGATTTGTATTTGCGTACTACGGTCGAATTTTTTTCCTTCAGTCCCACCCAGAAGTCGATTTTTTCAATACGCCCCTATCCACATTGAAGAGACTCTTTTTTTCGGTTTGAGCGACCATTATTAAAACTATTAGGTACATAATATTGTTCTTTTTTTTTATTCACTCTGTAATTTCTGCGCTCTTTAAATCTCTTTGGCGCTGTGCTCGCCTACGATTTTTCTTTTTTGATTTTTTTTTCCTTGTCTACATTTATGTAAATTGGGCTCACGCCCGTACAATAAATAAATAAATTAATTAATAGTACCGACGAACGAATACGTAGGTGCACCGCGTTCTTGTAAAAATACCAGCACAAAAGTCAACTGTTTCTTCGAAAAACTGTTTTTGAATGGAAATGATCTGATCAAAATACGTTTTGGTTAACTGAGGTCGCAATGTGAGAAAGGTTTGGCCGACAATGACGTTAAAACCAAGCAGGTTTTCGCGGATATTTTTATTCTTTTGGAGTTCTTCGGTTTTAAAACATATTATAATGAACACTTCAATTGTGAGGTAAAGTTGAGATTTGCTGTTCAAACGGACATTATTGCTCTTATCCCGTATGTTTCGAAGAGTCCTTGATGATCATTGGCGATTCACAGAAAAAGGGTCTCGTCCGATTGAAAACTTGTAAAATTGGCCACTTTCTCCCACATCGCTCAGAACAGTTGTCCAACGGACGAATCTCGTTTGAACGGATATTGTACCCCTGGCCGTAACTGTTTGATATATTATCTTGGTTTAACATTTACGAGCACGCATACCGTGTGCACCTGTTCTATGTAAATATCTGTATAATCAAACTTACTTCGATTCATTGAACGGTTCAGCTGGACCTAGCGGATTCATTTATAGGGAAACTTACCGCTTTAATTCGACCCGTATTAGCCAGCCAACATTTCGAGAGGGTTTTATTAATTCAAATCGGAGCCCGTGCGCCACCACGGTTAAGAGCTCGGAGGCCTTTCCAGCGACCAGGAGAATACCTTTCCGCCACATGATGGTCGTATTCGGCGCGCAACAGTGAAACCTCCGTATACCCTATTTGTAACAAGGGTTGATGTTTAGGGTCCGTTTTCGAGAGCCCGTTGGTACCAAACGGCCGAACGAGAATCTTAATTGCAAGAATGAAAGTCACAATCAAACGGCAAAGGTATATAAGTAACTGTATTTGCACTTCAGATAGCTCAAAAATATATTAAAATCAGTGGTGTGCATAACACACAGTACTTCCATGTTTGAGTCGGTGACATGTGTAACCAATTATAAAATCAAGGAACTCGTACAAAGCCCCTCGTTCAACGTCGTAGAATTTTGGAAAAAAATTTCAGCTTTGTGGTCATTGTTCTATTGTATGAATAAGGACCAACTGACTAAATAATTTCCTATGTTCTGTGGACGGTGGAATGAGTGAAAATAATTTTTATCATGCTGCCTTTGTTTATTATGTTTATTATTTCGGATCAGTTCAAGTGTGATCCTTCGTCGCTATCGAACATTCGACCTTGAGCGTTGAAATAATTATATTGATTTTCGCGGCTCGTAAACATTTTAAATAAAAACAATATTTGGATAACGCAAAAGTACAGTATGTGACTCGACATTTGCCTGCCTTAGACAAAATTTCAAGTCATTAAACGTCCAAAGATACTGACTGAATTTCTGAATTGTTCTATAGCATTTAAAGTATCTAAAACAAAATAAAATTTGAATAGAAATATAAATATATACTTACCTAATTAATATCGAGAGGAGGTTGTTTGTAGTATGCTGTTTTTGTATATTATTATGTAAATGGATTGTATATTATTCTGATGTAATTTGATAAATAATTTGAAAATGTAAATGTCCGCGCACACCGGCCCGCACGACTTCTGTCACGGGCGGTTGATCAACCTGTGATATAAATTGTGAAATAAAGATTTCTGAAATCCGTGAAATCCGAGCTGCAAGCACTCAGTTTACTAGATGATAGCGATGATAATACATCTTTCTACGATATATCTTTCTCCGTAAATACGAGAGAAAAATATTTCGATGGCGGCGTGGCTACAGCGTTTGTCTGATATGGGATATGTAGAAGCGTTGGAAATTTCGTTGCACGAATGCGGGATTCAATCCCGCGTCATACTAAGCCAAGCTGAGCTGAGGCCTTTATACGATTGAAAACAGAGGTATCCACCCACTCTCTAGGACAGCCTCGTATAATCTTCATCATCTTTGTTGTCTCTCTGACACTGAACACACGCAGGGAGAAGCGAGGACGCTGGCGCATAAAACGTGGCGAACGCTCCCGTACCTGCTGCGCAACTTGTACAATACAATCAACTTCAGTTTCATATCCTATCTCGACCGTTTTTCGCCCATCCTATTCCGTTAACATTACATCTCTTATTCAACTTACGCCAGAGTTTTAAATGTATACCGCACCGCTGCTTGTGGTAGATGGAAATGGCTATGCAAAATATTCAGCTGAAGCTAGCATTTTAACAGTGCCCGCCAGTGCATTCAACCGCTTATTCCTTCAACACCCAGCACTCGCCGAAAAACAAAGACAAATGCTGCAGGAATGAGAAGGTGCAACATTGTTTTCATGAATTGAAGTAATTCTCGAGGAACCGCCATGTAGACTGGCCTCTCAAGGGAACGCTGAAGTCTATCTGCACTCAATCATTCTTTGTTCATATTTTCTCTGCCATTTTCAAGTAGCAGGCATCGCTAGCATCGCTACACTCATCGCGAGGTTGTCATTCCGTCCTCACAGCTTCATCTCCCCATCACTTGTTCGCCTTAGAGTTCATACCAGCCTTCAATCCGCTCTCTGTTGTTAGTCGTACATCCGACGAACCCCTTCCTGCCATTTCTCAACATCATTTCTTCGTTCCCGAGATGTAAATTGTAAACAAAGGGAGCGAACGGTTTCGCAGACGAGTTTTGCTCGCTCAGGCTTCTGAAATCGGATTACGATCCAGGAGTAGCCTTGAGGTATTCGTGTGGAGGGGAAGGCGCTGCCGTCCCTAGAGATCATCTCTTTCTCTTCCAACTTTCTTTACCAGAACCAACCCCACCACTCGGCTGGATGAACGGTTACCTGCTTCATTATTTCAAATAAAAACTGCGATCTTCAGTCCCTAGACTTTGGTGCTCATCCTGGCCATTATTTATTACACGATACTGGAAGGATTCCCGGTCCAATTTACATAACAACGTAAAAAAAAAAAAAAAAACCTGCAACCAACAGTTCCTATAATCTGAATCATTATCCACCCTCGAAAAGAGATTGAAACATGAAGCAAGAGTCGTCTTGAATCAGGGTAGCATGTCAATCGATCGTAAATTAAACTCTTTTCGATTAGGTATTCAAATTTAAAAAAAAAAAAATCGTAAAAAAATGATTTTAGTGTAGCGTGTGTGATCAGTTAAACCATGTACCATATTCTACCTAAGCCATAATACTGATCGCACGATCAGTATAAACAAAACTCAGCAGAAATCCATCACGTGAGTATATGAAAGCCTAAAGTAAATGATTGAAATATATGTTTATCCAATATGGCGAGTCATTCCGTTAATCCGGAACTTACCGAAAATTCAGCTCACACAGACTTCCACGGGATTTACAACCATCGGAATCATCATCATTTTCATTTAAGGGTCGTCAAAATACGTGCATTTTTCTGCTATCGAAAACAAGGCCCAAGAACAACAAACAAAAAGCTGCAAAAAATGATTGTACAGTGGTTTATTATTCCTTCGCTTCAATAATGATTTCCGGAGCCTATCCATTTGTGATAGTAATTATTCCGAACATTTGTGAACGTTCCCACAGAAAAACAGATTGGTAACTATAGGGGAAAATTCCGTAGCAACTATTGTAACTTTAATCATTTTTATTTTTCTTAATTTCCTAATTAAGAGCTAAATTATTTGCCAAACGGTACAGCTAGAGAGTGTTAGACAACCATTCCAATGAGTGTAGAACGATTTTTATAGCTCCAAGAACTCTACAGTTATAACCTCATTAAAATTTCTGAAAATCTCCTAAATTCGACACGAAAACTGCGATAACTCGAGAACCAATTTAGCTATCGACCCCACGACGGTCTCGTTCGATTCAGCGTCCAAAAATCTATAGAAATTGATAACAAACACACCTGTTTCTAAAACACCTAGGAAAATACGAATTTTCTCTCCCTCAAAACCCCCAAAAATACCCTTAGCATTGAGCTAGCGATGTGATTCAAGAATGGGGCCGTTGTGAGACCGAGATTGATTTTTATGGAAATTTCAAAAATCTAGCTATTAGGTATAGTTCGGCCGGAAAAGTGAACAGAAGACAGTAGAAGACAGAATTTTTTGAATTGGATATTCGGATTCTACATGCCTTGAAACGTAAAACATCAAATTTTGAGGGGGTTAGACATTTTTTTTTCTTGGGCGACTACAATGGTTAATTATTGAATAATAAACCATTCGAAAAGAAAATAGAAAACCTGAAAGTTGATGCTATAGTTATAGTATATTATGTTAAAGTTATAGTATGTCTATACACTAAATGGACAATACGATAAAATTCTACACTGTGGTGATCTTGAGGAACTTGTGATGTTCTAGTTATGACAAGTACTTCTGTGAGCGTCTATATTATTGCACCGAGATCAGTAAACCGTATTTGGGCTACCGCCTAACTTCCTACATACCAATATAATCCAACGAAATCGGTAATTTTCCTCACTATCGAAGTGAGACGGGAAGTTGGTGTTACTTCGCTTCGGAAAAGAAATCGTTATATTATCAGGTCCGAACGACTGCGTGGGAAGAACATTGTGTGATAGCGAGACAGTTTTGTAACAAGGTCAGACGGGCGATGGTGAAGGCTTGAGAAGAGTTCAATCGGGTCTCGAGCCGATGTTAGAGCCGGAGAATGGAAGAAGCTGATGGAATTTTTCTCCACCCCTCCGCTCTCCATTATTGACACTAATGCCTTACTGAAGATAAATGATTGTTACAGAAAAAAATATAGCCTTAGTGGAAGCTTCTCAAGGATGAAAGAACGACGCAAGAACAATGAACGACGGTTCGGACGACATCACACAACGATATTAGCATCAAAAGAACATTCTTAAACTCGTATCCTACGCGTGAACGGCGCTGAGCGAAGTATCAGACAGGTGGTTTTTAAATAGTATAATGCACGAGCACGGTCAAAGTAGCCGAGTTGAACGACTATCTCCAGATTATAGAAATTCTAGCCATGTGCAGAGCTTTATGAGAATATATCCCAGGAGTACGAGAAGAGCGAAGGACTTATATCAATGATTACTCTACGAACGATTATTATAAATTCATAAACACTCGTGTTTTTTATATTAACAAACGGCATTTTATCGGAAGCTCAAAAATCCCCACACAGAAGAAGGATTACTCGGAAACCGTTGTATCGACCCTCTTAAGGTCTTATCCGATTCAGCGTGAATAAATGCTCCGATTTCATCACCGCTACGAAATTCCAGGAAATTTCCTTCCCATGCCCAGGTTATGCTAACCTAATTTTTCCCTTATTTTCCCCTCGCCCAGTTCCTTAATCGATCATCGACCCCTCATCCTTCCGTTTTATGTAAAGAGATTTTCTGCAAAAACCGCTTGTTTAAGGACAACCAATAATTCGGCTGTTTGTATCACCTCACAAACACGCGGGACCGCCGTTGCCGTGTATCTCTTCAAGAGTCAATCTGTAAAGCCAGCGGTCATTTCATTAGCATGATGAATAAATCTGTCAAATGTATTTCAATGTGTATAAGAGTAAATATCCATATCCAAGCACGGGGCCAGTTTGAACATTCGGTTTTTGCTTACCATTCAGCACTTTAGCGGGCAGTAATTTTAACTCAGCCCTTATGGAAAGACAAAGTGTTGTAACATCTCTCACCGCTACGTGGAAGCCCAATGTTCCAAGCTTCTTGTCGTGAAGCTGTCTTGCGATCTGAGATGGAGACATTAAGGCGGAGATATTGTTTCCTTCGAGACCCTGCACGCGCGGACGCGTATCTTACTGTGTAAACTCGCGATCTCGGTCTTCAGGGATCTGCGAACGTCGTATTTCGCCTAAATTCAATCGAGGTTCAACTACGGGTTGATGTTTTAGGGAAAGCTACGTTCCTCGTCTTGCGTAAAACGGCCACATTGAGGTAAGTGCATGTAGTTTTCTTTTTCCCTACTATAGTAAATAAATATTCAAAATGTCAGTGATTCAACATTTTTCTACTCCCCAGATATACTACCTACTTAAAAAGTATTTAGTTCATATTCGATCAATGGTTAACTAGACTCAAATTTCAGCTATTCAATGCCACAAACGACGAAAAACGTGTTTTCGTTCAGAAGCTATGGAGTCTCAAAAAAGGTCCATTACAATATTTGGACTATTTTTTTCTCCTTATTTGTCACCTGAAACTAATTTCCCACCATCGTTGGGAAGCTGTACTCTTGTAATTTCAATTATGTGAAATAATATTGTTTGTCATCAACGTATTTGAGAATCGGGCTCGAAAAACCTACGAAAAAATCTAAATTCGCGATGGGAACGCTCGTACATAGGGGCTGATGGGGACGAGAACGTTCGAACTTTCACCTCGGCTGGGAACGTTCATAGATGCGTCCAATCGCAGAGTAGCACCTTTCTTTTCTTAGCCAATCACAGAAGAGTACCTTTCACTTAGCAGCCAATAGGAATGAGCCACCTTTCACCTTGCCAGAAAGTTTTGCTATAAAATAGCTTCAACGCCCTTTCTCATCACTCAAACCGTTTGTAAAATCAAACTAGTTAACATGGCTCCTTCTCCTACCGTTTTCAACTTCTTTGCTTTTCTCAGTTGGGTGAATACGCCTGAGAAGAAAGACATCGTCAGTGATCTACCGCCTGAACTGGGATGCTCAATTCTGAGGTAAGATATACTTGAATGCCTATCGATTGACTACCTAATGAGTTTTATTTTCCTCGATGTCGTTATTAATATCTTGATTCGGTTTATTACAGATATCTGGATACTGAGACGCTGATCAATGCCATATTAGTGGCACCATATTGGCAAAACCTCTGTCTCCAGGACCCGGTTTTATCGAGGAGGGTTCGCTGCTTCTTGAACGAGAGGCGGAGGCTGAAGAAGGAAAATCGGCCTACCGATCCCGTCTACTCACGCATTAAATCAATTTGTAAGTATACCATTGGTGTAGCTTTAATGAGCTAGTCTGTACTGTGTTTATTCGTTCCATCGATAATTCATGACAATCTTGTACTAATGTTTTTCTTTTTTTTTTGTTTCAGATTTGAATTTCTTGAAAAACAGAAAAAATGCTGAAGTTGAGAGATCTTCCAAACGAAAGCGAGTTGAGCTCAAAACTGGCCCTTCATCGAAACGGACAATGGAACCTGCTACGAAGAAACCGATGAGGATTTGAGATCCGTTTCACCCTCAGCGTGTGGCACGTTTTGGAACAATACTGTGATTACTGTGACCTTACTGCAAATTAAAGTTGACTGGTCACAAACAATACTTTTTTTTTAAATATATTTCACTCAAATGAATAAAATATTTTCGCAAGAAGTAGCTGATTGATAATTTCCCTTTCGATGATAGATTGGTTTGATTGAGCCTAACACCAACATTTTCCAATGGTGGATTTCACCAAAAAATTCAGTTAGAGTTATAGCCTTAGAGTTAGCTGTACAGGTAAAGCCTAACTCTATGCTAGGCTAACTCGCACTCAATTGCTTTGGTGAAATCCACCATTAGAGCATCAAAATAATTGGTGCGCTTATAAATCCCACCGAAAACCTATAACATATCTACATTATAGTAACAAGAATCTTTACGTGTAAAGGGCTTCATTTTTCTCAAAAATTCTGCAGCTAATGCAGCTTAGTTTCGAATACTGAGTTTCAGTGCATGATCGTGATTCAGTGGCAAGACCTCACGAAAGGAGTTGTCCTGTACCAAAGTTTTCGTTTAACTGCCAGTTCCAACTTGGAGCAAGTAGTTCGACTTCTGAAGAAGAACTGGACTAAATGCAGTTTGAGCTCTCACTTTCAGACAAGATAAGGAAAGCTGAAAAGTTGAGTTGACTGAAATTAGCAACAGCGAAAGTTGGGGGTTGAGACATCATGTTTCTGAACTGGTGAGTTCCTTCGCATTCGCTTGCTCTTTCACTTAACCAGACTCTGTATGAAACTCGTCTTCGTATAGCCTCAAACGGCTTCGTCGCAGGTGGTTCGTGAAGGTTGCAGTTCAGGTAGGTATCCATTTCCTCCACTCGCCAGTCTATCCACTTCCTCATCTTCGACTCAACGCCTAATGAATCGACATGAACTGCCGTACGAGAAACTTTGGCGCCTCATTCAATTACACGTTTCAAACAACCGACGCACGTTGCGCATTTATTAGGTACGTGATAGGCATTTCCGAAGCGTTCTGTATCAGGAAATATTAATATTATACTGCTCACTTTCGTACGATTGCATCAAAGTTTCTACAATGCGCTGCCTTCCGAATACGCTTAAAAGTCTTTGCGCAAAATAACATTTTGATCGTACAGCCGTTAATCACGTCATACTTTTGCCCACAGCAAAGTAAAAAAAACCTACGATCTTTAGCGTAAGTGGTAGAATTCCAATATAACATTACGAAATATATATATATTTTTTTTTTACGAAATATCTAAGTCATTTGAGCTATATGAGATCCGCCGAGAGAAGATTTTTCGTCAGTTGCCTTATTGATTATTATCGAGAAATGGAACCCTTAATTTAACATGTGCTGAGTTGAGTATCATAATTCTTTCTGCGGCCGGGAGTCCCTCCACTAATGTCATAATTTGAAAGACCGATAAGAACAACAAACAAAAATGAACTCCTCCCTGTGGACCTCATGGTTCCACGTCGCCCTGAAGATGCCCGAATGGGCGAAAGTGCTCGGCCAGCCATTAAAAATCTGGAGAATAAGTCGCCTAGTTTTTCTCCCCCTCACAACCCCTCTTCTACAACAAAAATGAAGTTTACATCGTTTTTGTATAACAAATTTTAGCAGTTCAAAAGTACGTGAACTTGACGAACCCTTTGTGGCTGGAATGATAAAAGCTATAACATAAAACCGATGGCATTTGATCGGAACGGAAGCTCGCGAGCTGGTTGTCGCTTTAAGTTCATTATTTATAGCCGAGTAGAACCACGAAGCGTTTATAGAGAGTCCGTTATTATCTTTTCACTCGGAAGAGTTAAATTTACAAATAAGATCAAACAAACTTCCCAATACGCAGATGGGAAATAATGAGCTGAGCACTAAGCAGTGGTGAAGTAAAACTTTGAAGGAAGCGCGTTTCCCGTTCATTGGAATTCCACTGAAAAGCTCTCAGTGAAAAGAGCAAGCCAAAAAGGGTTCGCTTTGGTCCTCCAATCAAAGTAAGTACTTTTCGGAAAGCATCCATCCAAATAGTTGAATGAAAATTCATTGTTATGCTTGATTATGAAAAACCACGCGTTTCTGGAAACCAGAAAAGTTATTTTCCTGGCTCATCAAGATCAATTAACGAGAAAGTGAAACGTTATGACTTTGATGACCACTCGCAGTTGTTGAACCGAAGTTGGAGCGATAGCATAACCCGAACTTTACTATTCAGGTCTGCTGTACTTGAAGAATTCGTTACGAAAACTCGTAACGTAACGCCTCAAAGTAAATTAGAGTCTTCAAAGATTGAAACTACCTATCTTCTGAATAAATTGGTATTCGATGAAAAACCGTGAATCATCTCAAAAGTTGAGTGCGACAAAGTATTTAACGATTTCAACTTGATAAATTTCCGAGAACAGACTTTAGACAAGATTCATAGTTAGCCAAATAAGAATGAAAGATTACGATCTTGGTAAGTGGATCGTATAATTATTATGAAATCAATCCAACTGAGCATGCGTTCACGACTGACATTAATATTTTTTTGCGTCTTTTTTAGTGTTGAGCAGTGTAGAGAAGTGAGAAGGAAATCGAGAGCCAGGATTATTTACCCCAAACATCTAAAAAACACAAGCCGACTAGTGGAAAATGGAGTTCAATGCGACTATTTTCTGCTGATCGAAAATAGGATATTGGAAATCCCAACTTCCTTGAGTTTGATATAGAAATTAATTTCTATTGCGACGGTCAACGATTTTACGCGGTTACAATGGGGAAAAATTCCCTTGCTGCGATAAGGGAAAAATTTATGACCAAAGCATAAACGCAATTCTTCCGCCGAGTTGGGCGTGGATAAAAGGTACTTTTTTCGGCTGCTCGGTTCTTACGAACGTTCCCCGGTAAACTCGGCGATCAAAAGCAAGGGATAAAAAGGCGATAACGTACTCGGTCTACAAAATTACATATAATTAATGTTGTATCCGGACAGTGAACAAGCCAACGCTTGAATCAGTGCTCAACGGTTAGGTAACAGCAACGTAGGCTTCAAGTGATGAACGAAACGGGAGGGGTGATTAATGGACTGCACTTACGGAGCCTGAGTAGGGAGTTCACATTTCTGGTTAATTATTTTGAGCCCAAAGAAAAAAAATCTCGGCACTATTTTTTCCACGATATATCGACCGCTCACTAGAGTATAAAAGGCAGTGTGAATCTAGAATCTTAGCGACATCGATAATGGAGACGGGTGTCAAAAATATTTCAGAAAATAACCGACTAGTTTCTAACGAATTTTCCGTACTACCAGGCCGATCAATTTTTTATTTACAGTTTGGAAGGAGGGAAGAGAAACAGTACAATCCGTTCTTTACTATATACTTTATTTAGGCTGTTGATGTCTCTTAAGGCCTTTACAGACCGGACGATAACATTGTTATTAGCACTTTTCAGTAACTTTCCTTTCACATGGAACGCAACATTGTTGGCAACAATGTTATCAACATCGGGTGAGGAATTGTTAGTAACATTGTTACGGCACTTGAAAAATGTTGATAACAATTCCTCTCCCGAAATGTTATTGGAAACATTGTTGTCAACATTTTCTGTAACATTGTTATTTTTTCCGTCAACATTGTTAGTAACATGGTTGGCAACACTGAGTTTTGTTATCGAGCTATGAGCGATAACAAACTGGCATTTGTGACTAACATTGTGGATAACATTGTTAGAGAACTAGACCCAAATAAAACAGACGGAAGAATTGTTGGCAACAAAAAAGTTGATGACATTGTTGCCAACAATGTTGGTAACATATTTTCTAGATCATCTCATTTTGTTACAAACATTATTGTTATCAACATCTTATGTTAATAACATTTGTTTTCACTCACATTTGGTCTGTAAGCACCTTTAGTCTCCCATCTCTTTCGTCCGTGCGAGTAGACATAACTGGTTTGAACAAGTTAATGAGCATAGCGAACAAAGTACAACATAGGGCCAGATAAACTAGTTAAACCCCTAATTAGCTTAACCCGAGTGATGGCTAACTTGCAGTTAGCAACAAAACTGCAATATCCCCAGCTTCAACACCAGACTACGGCCTACGACTAATTCCTCAATTCTTGATTCCCTGTAAATTAATAGGAGCTTAGAAGTAATTTATTATTAGTTGATACTGCTCCTGCCGTTGATATAGAGGTGTGTTTTTATGTAGCACCACGTTAAAGGCCTCACCAACGAAGATATTAAGAAGGCCATAATATGTACTAACAAAACAATATGATCCTCGGTAGCCACCGGATTAGACTGGAGTGAGCTGAAAGGCAAGTTTACAGCGATCTACAAGCGATATCAATAACCCGATATTGTCATTATAGAAGTAGATAATCCGCACGAAGTCTGGTCCGAAGACCGTAGTGTAATCGAATGCAAACGAACAGACGGACGGAAGCAGGATTTTTAGTTACCAAGAGTTATTATTTTTATTTATTAATTTTATTAATGATAACCGCTCTATGACTTTAGTTTAGTACCTCATGAAGAGTGGACAACATAAACATTTTTGATAGCTTAGAATAATTACCGTTCGCGGATGACTGTAATTTAGAATTCTCTAGTCTCTGACCAACGTAATATTAAATTAAATATTGTCACAGAAAGGGTGCCGGCTAATTTTTGAAACGGAGTACCTCAATTCTTTCTCGTTGCGTGCGTATACACGGGGTTCCTTTCATTTAAGTAGCATTGTTGTGTCACTAGTGTGATGTAGACACTTGAATGAACATATGGTTGACAATCCAAATATACATAGGCATATTGAACGAGAAAACGCTTACCTGTATATTGGCTTCGCATCATTTTTATACCAAACAACGAGTTGGACGCTGTCGTTGGGCAGAGGCGGCCGGATTTCACACGGGAGATGTACGGTACCCTTGGTCACTGCTTGCATTTCCAGCATTGGGGTCCCTAGAACAAACGATATTATACAATTCAGTTAATCGAGTGAGCAAATGATGCTGACATTGAATTATGCTCGTACTATCAACATACATTGTGGCTATATGGCGAAGTCAAATCATGAACAATCATAATTGACGTTATCTTTTAGAACGGAGAACCCTTATTAATACCGTTTAGACGGCGCTGAATGCAAGTTTCGTATCAGCGTATAGCTAGCTCTCTTTGGCCAATCAATGTATCGTAACAACCCTCAATAGAAACCCACCATTATTGAGTCCACCGTTCAATAAACGTTCCGATTAATTATGACCTTGTTCGCAAGTTTCCATCAAGCTAAATAGGTGACTATTTATCCTGAAAATTCATTACAGACATAGTTGTATTATTTCTAACCATTTTCACGATTTCACTCACATTTGCGCTACACGTTGAATGGGAGGGCAGGACACTCCCCTCCGATGATATCCAGAATTCACTAGCGGTAGCAAATGGCCGTCTGTTGAGTCAATTTTATGAATAAATGGGTTGCCAGAATAACGTTTCATATCGGCTAAATTAGGAGAAGGGCCAAACCTTATTCCTCTTCAAACGGCAAAAAGGGAATGAGAATGAACTAATGAATCTGTATGAATATTTGAACTGCTAAGACTGCGATTTTCCAAGACGTTCGTTCTGGTAATATTAAACGAACTCTCGGTCGGTTTAAAAGGGAGAGCCCTGAAGAATTCAATTGTAAATGCACCCCTGTCTTATGTCTTATAAAAGGATGGAACGGGTTTTTTATATAAATACTGCAAAAAATGATAACTAAATAATTATGATCCTTTATTCAATTAAGCACTTCCCAAACCTCCATGGCGTGGTTGAAGTTTATTTTCAAATGAAAGAATCAAACGTTTTCCAACGTTTTGATAAAAGCTCCGAAACGGCACTGCTCTATTGAAAAGATAATTCTACAGAGGAAATTTCAATAAATAAAATACCTTAAACTCTTTGTTCTCTCCAAAATCGCAATAATAAATGGATGAATAATAATGAAATAACACAGGGAAATCGTACTTTTTGTCTCTCTAGACTGAACTGCTATAATACTTTAATGGTAATAATCTTCCACTCCTGGAAGAGTGGTCGGCGAATTCACTCAGTACAACATCGATCGAAAACAAATAGCACGGAGATAACTGCTATAAATTTTCCTCTACCCTCATTTTTCATAAATCGTTTCAATTGATTAAAAAACAGCTTAATGTCGGTCGATTTGTTTGCAAAGTTCGTCGTTCAAATTCAAACTTAAAAATATTTTGAAATGGAGACAACGATTTGGTTGAAGAATTGAACAGCCCTTGATTAATCACCTATCAACTTTAATCTGTTTTTGCAATATATAAATATCTAGCGCTTATAGGGAACGCGCACAAAATTTGAGGGTTGACAGTAAACGAACTGGCCCCATCAGCATCTCATTTCCATCAATAGGTAAAACTGAGCTTCACAAACCGCAATGCAGAAAAGCCGATTGGCAATAATAAATCAGCCGAATCCAATTTTGATAGACCTTTCTGGGTTTATGCGGATTCAACCAACGATGAATCCTATGAATGCGTAAAAAACAAACGCATTTCGTGAAGAAGCGTATTTTTTCAATTCCATGCCAGATTTGTTGGCGAACTTTGTTCAATTTTCACCATGAATGAACAATCAACGAGAATCAATAGAAATCACGCATGATTTTCACCCACATTTCTAATGGTTTTGAAAAAGTCAATATTTTTTCTCTGCTGTAATAGATGAAATAATGAATTATTCTATTGTTAAAACTCGTTTACAACGAGTGAAACGCTTTCATCACTCATATTCCACATGAGGGCTACGTGACACTCAAAACTGTAAACGTTTCTACACGCTACCTTTCCGCCCGTTTTTCCCTCCGTTTTTTCGCCCAGCGGGCTATATAAATATGATTTTTTTTCATCCCTCCGTATACATCCGGGATTCATTCGATTGTCATAGGATGGTGAGAGATTAGGCGAGGCAGTGGCAACCTGCCCACAACACAACGCCAGCCTCTCTGCGTTAGAGCATCCAACACCGACGGCGGAGGCACAGCCGTTATAAAACAATGTTCATATTGTATCCGTCCGAACGCACACGCACCCCAGCATCCTAAAGCCCTCCATTTCTCGAAGGTAAACAAAGCACTTTCCGCAAATCGATCCTCTCTTAGGAAGCGTATCAATAGCAGCTTGCATTTTTTTCTTCTTCTTTTCACGGCTAAGTGATTGATCCGCATTTCATTTGTTCCTGTTATTAGATTTTACGGCATCTACAGCTCGGCTTAGTGCCAGTGTTGGTCGGGATTTCCCGAGCAAATCAATCGACGATTTCGGCAACTGATTGAATTTCGAGCACACCAATTGTTATGTCCATCGCTAATAAATCACTATTTATCTCATTGAGGCAGAAGAAGATACTGTTCTGATTAGATAATACACAGTTTGATTTCCACTGCAGTTCGAGTATTACTCACACCTACATTCCCTTAATTAATTACAATTAGCTATAATTACAAACCTACGTACATAAAACCAATGGTGAATTTTTCAAACTCGGAGGAAAAAATTACAAGTTCGGTCCGAAGTACTAAATCGTGCGAGAATATTGAACTTGTTTGTACACCCTGGAATCTATAGGAGAAACGTTTATAAACTTATTGTTCGTACCATACTACGGAAAAAGGGTGTCATCGGAATAATCCTTAGGTTGAACTTTCTTCCATTGAATTTCTACCACGTTTCTACCAACGCTCTACGTTCGATAACATGTCGAAATTGGGTTTTTAACCTTTCAAAACCTCAAAACGAATCATAAAATGAAATAGCGATAGCAATAGCTGGTAAGAAAATGATTTTAGCGGAATATTATTTTGTAATTAGTAGCATGAAACACGTGCGTGCTGAATTTCATGTTTATTGTTGGTACTTGTTTTTGCATTAATCGAGTAATAAAAATTAGATGGTACGTTTCAAGGCGTATAGAGTGCGAATAATAGATAAAAAATATTCTGTGCATTCGCCGTCAACATTTTCCTGAGGGATCTATAAAATTACGTAGAACATGATATTTTAGCCTCAAATCTTCCTTGTAATCGCGACGGCCCGATTTTCGAGCTAGATCGCTACATTCTATTTTGAGGGTTACTTTTCAAGGGTTTGAGGGCAATTCGTATTTTCCAACGCTTTTGAGATACGTATATTCGGTATTAATTTCAACAGACTGTGAGGCGTTGAATCGAATGAGTCTTAGCGAGTTTTAGATTTGGCAAACGGATTCTGATTAGTATCAGGATTTTTTAAAATACTGTATGGCATAGGCTCATGCTAAGAGGCACGTGAAATATCGAGATTTTACCCAAGAGGTTTCTTTATACATTCGAGGTTAATTACCTCGATCACATAAATGATTTTAAAAAGTAACCAAACCCTGACGTCCACCGAGATGAAACTATTCACTATCAAGTTTGATAGCCTCAACGGTTCTCGAGCTACGGAAGCTTTTGTGAATTTTAAAAATCCGGCATGATGATCAGAATTTGCCGACTTCCAACGCTATTATACTAATGATACTATTATCAATTTTCCAGTTTTACTCCCGCCACCAAAATAGTTTTTCTGCCCCAATCTCTCCTACTAATCACTTTTGTTGTTTGCGGCGAGAGGGCAATCGATTCAAAGTTCTCGCTCCGACATTGACTTTTTCGTTACCCCTTTATCAGCGGTAAAGAGAAATTTTATTTCACTATCCACGATGATGAAATCACAATGCTGTATCTTCCAGAAGATAATTATCAGTTGTAATCGATACTATCAATCGTATGAATATATTTAATTTTCATTGGCGATCATAATGGTTTCCTGTTGAATAGTATACCTCAATTGTGCTAAAGCGGTAGGGTGAACCGAAAAGAAGGATTGAATGACGGCGTAATTAGATATTAAAAGGAGCTGGCCTTTCAAACTTTGTTGAAAATGCTTTCGCAATATATAATCCACCAAGCATTTCGAAACCGTGAGGTCTACTGGAATCTTTTGCTTTAGACGTCAGCCGAATAGGAATTGAAGGGGACTAAGGTGAATAAAAAGAGAAAGTTAGAGGGGCCAGAGATTGAGGCTCCCGGGTTGGGAAAATATACGCCCGCCTTTGCCAACACACCAACACAGTCCGGTGCCTTGCCAACAAGGACCCTTTCGAATTGACCCTAAATTTCCACTCGAGGGCTATTTATGAGGTGGGCCCGCAAGAGACTGTTGCGGGTGAGGCAAAGCGGGCTAACTGGCCTGTTGGACAACTGACCGCGCTTCCCGTCCTCCGCTGCTCGTGAGATTGTGAGGCTGGTGAGGAAGATACAGATCACTTGAGTAAAATATAGAGGCTTCCCCCGTCTGCGCTTTACTCAACGTCTGACTCACTCAGACCCAGTCGCGCCCTCTCGCCCTCCTCCACTCGATCTCTTTGCGCTGTTGAGTTGAATCGCTTCCCATTGATCAACTCAACTCCTTCAGAACGCGAGCTGGATGGATCTTCGACAGCTCCCTACCGTCCATCACCCATATGTCTTTTCTTCTTCTTCGTTCTCTTCAACATTTTCTTCTTCTTCGACAGTGATGGGCAAAAAGTCCATACAACGCACAGCTAAAACTAGTAGGTAATTAGGTCAACCATAAGCCATAGCTAACAAGTATAATTTTGTCAGATGAAGGTCAAGGGGACTGCTAACAGAATACAATCACTCAATTTTGATTTAATTTGAATTGTGTAGGATTGCAGTCGATAATGAGTGTATACTTTAGTACCAACTACAATGGAACATTTCTCATCTCTATATTGGCTTTAATTGATGAAAAAAATAAAGTTTTATTTGATTTAGAGGAATACAATCTTATGTATTTATATGAGTAATAATTTTCATTAACGCATAAACGGTGAAGAATGGACTGGTACACTATTCAGTAAAAACGGAGTGAATTAATTAATACTATTATTAATTAATATTATTATAATTAATATTAATTACCTACTTTTTGAATTATTTGCTCATTTGAATTAGTGACTTTGAAATTAGAGGCATTTATAGGTTCATTGCAATATTTTCACACAGATCGCACGGAACCGAAAAAAATAATGACGAATAAAACTTTCATGAAACTACGCACCGAATTCATATTCGCAATAAGAAGAATTCCCTATTTGATATTACATCGATGTTAGTGTGTCTAGACATGCATTGCAAATGTGATATTTGAATTGCACGTAAAAAAAAATTAAATCGGGTGTCATTTTGAAACTTTCTATCGCCGATATAAAGCGAATAGAAAGGTGGGGGCATAACTTCTAGAATATTCTGAATAAATATGCAATATTTCCTACAGTCCTCTTATTATTCAATACATTTCCGCAACGTAACCTTGATTTTCTTTTCGCCATTCCTTCATTCGGCGTGCACCTACTTCGGCAATTATTTCCCACACCGACCTCAAAAAAAGTTTCTCCCGCCTTGGGACATTTAAATTCTGGGGAACGGAGATGCAAATCTGATGCTGTGAGGTCAGGGGCGATGGCCCAAGGGGATGGGATAAATCGTCCTACTTGAATTCTCGAAGGATATTCCGGTTTGACAAGTGGAAGGTCGACGATCGTTATCGTGCTACTGCTTGTAGTCTTGTACGATTCATAGGTTGACCTCTCTATATTTAAAACTAGGGGCACTCCCCCAGCCCCAATGGGGCAACAGGCCTCCACCTTCGGCCTTTCTGGGGCGCCTTATGAAGGGTGTAATGATCCAACGACTTTCGTACCTATAGTTTCACTCCCTATAGTTTGCCATTTAGCATAGCATAGCATATATTATTCATAGTAATTTTGTCTCATAGTGAATTTCCAAGTTCTGCAATTTTTCAGCCCAAATAATCTCGTCAGCTATGCTGGGTATCCAATGTTCGTTACTTCTACTCTCGATAAATTCTATATTACCATTTTAATGCAGAATTAAGTCGAAAATATAGTTTCCAAAGTTTCTCGAACATCTCCCTGAGTAACATATATCTATGAATTTGTCGGGGGGATGCTGAATTGAAATTTAGCAGGGTGGTTAGGGTGCACAGGCTCGTTTCACCGTTGTAGTTAGTTGTCTTTTATTTCTCAAAATATAATTATTTTGTGGCCTATCAAGGCACGTAAATCAGTTTTTTTTTTTTTTTTTCCATCCTCTTGTATTGTTATTGAGTCCTTTCCCTCCAACCTTACATTATGGCAATTAGTATGGGATTGTACGGATGTTTTTTCATTCTTGCTTGGTTGACACAATGAACGACGAAAACAACGACTATGTCGTAAAACCCAGCGAGTTTTCAGCAGCTCGGAAAAACAACCTATTTCCAACGAGATTTCGAGATTCAATCAATACTAAAGATGCGAAAAGACAAGCAGTGATACTAAATCTACTCAACGATTATGCCTACAAAGTGATTTTGGATTTGACTTCGAGCAAGCCTAAAATCAAGAAGTAACTTGTTAAACTTTTTGATGTTGATTACGTGGAAATGAAACTTAAACTTGAGGTTACAAAAAAAATCGCCCGATTGATGTTTTGGAAAGTCCATGCTCACAAATAAAGATACTATATAACAGAACAACGTGTAATAATTACAAAGCATTCGGATGATTAAGCACTGAGTCATTTTCCTTCACAAGAAATGCCGTTAATGTTTTCCCAATTTTTCATTTTCTTTCCCGTCGAGATAATTTTTTGAAAATTTAAAAAATACTTCCTCCAGAATGAGAAAAATTAAAGGTTTGAATGGATCGATTGGGTGGTGTAGAGTACCTAGCTGAAGACATTGAGCGCGTTCCGGACCGAACATAATCTCAATTTATTCTTATATTAGATATGCGATTGTTTATATATAGCAATAAAAATCGTCATGTAGTCGTAGGAATAGATACTATTATACACCTCCAAAAGTTATTCTTACATTCAATCTGCATCACTGAACTTTTTTTGTCAATTTCAGTTTAATAATTTTTATAGTCTGCAAAAGCTCTTGATTTAATCCTCTGCTGTCATAAATGATGCTAGTTCAAATGATGAGAGTACTAGTAGTGATAATAATAATTCCAATAGTAGTTAGTATTTAGTGCGAGGCAGATATTCAAGCCATTATAGCTTTAATTTTCTGAGCAAGGCGTGCCAGGATTCGGAATCCCGTGGCAGTTTTCTGATTTGTCTGGTAGACGACAGTTCCTCCGTGCTCAAACTTCTCCTGAAGGCGACAAACGAAAAGGAACTCTTTACTTTCATCCCTGGCACGGAACGGGTCGGAGACAGAGGAGAGGCCGAGGAAGCTGATGAGTTAAAGAAGTAGACGTAGGGTGTTACCGGTGGATGCTTAGAGACGACGGAAAGGACTTCGGACTGTTGGGATATCTGGTTTTGGACAGAAGGAGAGTTCCAACATTTCGAGCAATTCCAACCACCTGCTGTCAGTTCCAACGCGGGTCTCGGGAGCCAATTACGAACCACAAACTTCTCTTCAACTTATTTTTCGCTGGTTTCTTGTTATACCTTCATTTCTAGAGCAATTTCCATGATTATTAGAATAACTTTCCCATTTCTAATAATAACTGCCTAAGAGAAGTAATCAAATTTCAAAGAGCCTATCCAAGTTAGTCGCTCCAAGTTTGATTAAGACCAAGCGATGAAGAAGCTCTCATTCCATGAATAATTCTATGCATACATCCATTGGCGAATATGTAAGACGGAGATAGATATGCTCAGCTAACAATCAAAAGAAGTTCTAGTCGGATTCGAGATGGCTGTGGCAGTTATGCAAATTGCCGTTCTTCAGGGATGAGATTACTGGCCGTGGCAGTCAAAAAACAACAATGGCGATTCGCGAAGCCGACCAGACTTTGAACCAAGAGATAATTTCAGCTCTTGGAGAGATTAGCAATAATTGACATCGTCAATCGTTAGGATGCGATGAGTGTTTTTTTTTTTTCTATGTCGGTATTAATTAATAAATTACGTAGGAGAAACATCCTCAATAAATTTACTTTTGACAGTGTTAGTTAAAACTTTTCTTTCAGAAGTTCATCAAGTTCTCCTTCCTTATGACGCTCTACTTTCATTTATTTCTAACTCCTGAACTAGTATCGGAGAAGTGACCACTTTAAACCATCAGCCCTTTGCAGTTACTCCCATTAAACTCTCCATTGCAGATTGAATGCATTGTAGATTGAGTGCGACAAACTTTTCCTCGATCGATTGTTTATTGAACGTTCGACGTTTTTTTCTATGCGGAGATTGGGAGACTAAGAAGAAGAAAAAGAAGCATGAAACCGGAGGCACGAAATCTTTTTAAAGGTTGCTGGCGCTCACGCAGATACGTCCACGTTTATAGTTCTCGTAAAGGGACGGCGGGCATGCACGACAACGCTGACATGACTAGGAAGAACTGTTCGGATAAAAGAACAAGTTCGCGTCGAACATTGGTAGAACAAGAGGTAAAAGCGGCGGCCGAAAGGGGTGAACGCCAACTTGCTAAGACAGATCAGGCAAGCGAGAGTGGTAGGAATAGTGGAAGACTTGGAGAAAGCGCTATGACCAAAGTTTCCAGGGACTCACCTCCGTGAAAAAGTCTTGTCCCTCGGGGCCAATCTTAAAGTTCCTCCAGCAGTGATTGGTCTGAACCGCCTACAACGGCCAGTGCTTGAGGCCAATGGCCAACGATGATCCCACTAGCCGTTATTGTGCCTCGGCTACAGTTTTCACCGACTTTGGTGCCAACAACGTTTTGCTTTCATCCAACTTCGCTACGGGTCGTGGGTATCATGATTGATAAATAGTTCGACTTTTGGTTGAGTGTAATACGATGATAATTTTCGCTTCCATCTTTTCGCAGTTAATCGAAGTATTGGGTTTGTCCGTAAAGTCGAATTCGGAGGTGAATTGGGAAAAAAATATTCATAGAACTATACTCTGAACAAGCATCTGTAAGTCCGTCTGTAGTCAAAGCTGACAAAAGTCTTCACCTCTCCGTGAAAAATTAATGAAAAATAATTCACTTTTCAGAAAATGTTTCTTCGCTGAATGTGCCAGACTTTTTGTTTACGTACAGCAATCAACGCGGCAACACCTCAAACCCGTACTGTTCACCTTTCAAAAGTTTTTTTGGTAGTACGATTCAACGAAAGTCAATATCTTATAATGGTGAAGGTCTTAAAATGTTCGTTACGCAAGTAGATGCCGCTAGATTTTCATCGATCGGTTCACACACTGTACTTCCCCGTTGTGAGCTTTTTTAGTCCATTTTTCTCTTATTGGATCACCCATGGCTAGAAATTTAACACAATATCTAAGAACATTATGATTGTTATTCTGCTTGTTCAACGTTTCTTGTATTTGCAATTCAGCTGGTTGTTTTCTGTCATCATTTCGCTTATCAGGCAAATAATGAAACGGAATAGAGTCGGCTGTATCTCTGAAATGCAGAAACAACGGCAATAGTACGCCGCGCTGTGAAGCTAAAACGGGATAGTGTATATAAATAACGAACGATTTCACTTCCCGGAGTCGATAAACATTTTAAGCCGTTCGGTAGGATTAAAAGTGTCTGTTCTCGTTTCGGAGCAGTCTGCAAACATTGTTATTCATGATGGATATTGTTAAAAGGCCTTAGCTGAAACGTAAATGCTAATTTTGCGAAGCTTAGAAAATGTGTCTACGGTGGAAGAGTTAAGGGAGAAAAGCTTGGTCATCGTCGTACCTTGGGCCAACTATTGTTCCTGGGAGCTGGGAAACAGGTTGTTTGTTTTCCACTTTCAACATTTTTAACTGAGAAAGGCCTGATATGCATGATGAAATAGGTTTCAGTGCCGTTTCCACAATGTTTTTAAAATGAGAACGGTTTGCTGAGGTTAAGTAGAGTATAATAACACATTGTTTATTTTGGGTTATTTTCCTATTTACAAAATTTGGCCATCTCCCCTGTAATGGATTCTATGAATTGTTTTCGAATTCGATGGGTTTTCGTTGCACATTCGAATCCATTTCATTTCTACTTATGCATTGTGAACAAACGCTGCTAATAATTGTACAATGATTTATTATTCCTTCGCTTCAATAACGATTTAAGAAGACTATCCAAAAATCTATAGAAATTGATACTAAATACCACGTTTTCTGAAAAACGTTGGAAAATACGAATTTGTCCCCCTCAAAACTCCCCAATAATAGCCTTTAAATTTAGCCATTGTCAGGCCAAGATTGATTTTTGGTGAATATTTAGCTCTTTTAGTTTTGTAAGAATAGTTATGACGGCAATAGTTGTCGAGGGTGAATCACCAATCATCAGTTATCCTGGAAGCGCCAAGTTGATATTATTAATATTAAGGTTTCCAAGTTCCATATTGAACCTTGAAAAAAAAAAGGTATTTTGAATCCGTATCTTGTTTCAATTCAAAGCGATGGTAGACCATTGGAGCGATTACCAAGGCTTTGAGTATTAATTTTTGTTGGGAAATGCTAACTGCTCAAATTGAGGAAAAGCAGGGATGTCAACAGGAATGTCTTGAACCGAGTAAAATAACATCGAACATACACTTGCTAACTGGCAAAAGGCTCTTAGCACTAGAGTGAAACATCAGCGATTGCCTGCGCGCCAAGCAAAAAGTCTGGCATCTCAGCGGTAGAATGACGATGGGATGGGGCTTCTTGTTCACTCGAGCGCTTTCCTATCTTCTTTCTTTTCCTCTCCGCCTCCAACTCTTAGTGGGCTATAATTTTAATGAGAGCGAGAAAGAAAAACGAGAGAACCAGAATATACGGACCCTTTAAGAACATTAACGTTATTGCCCGTTCGTTATCCGAACACTTCGCAAGTGCGTTAGAGAGACTCTTTCACTCGCCTGCCAGAAAACAAATTGCCCTTCCGTTCCCGCTGCTTTCAAGAGGCTGCCTTTTACGAAATTCGTTCAAATTTCCTCCACGCGCGTGACGTCCCTATCATATATGCAGTCCGCAAAACGTGAAACGGGTCTGCGTCCTTCTCCTAACACTTTGTTCTCCAAAGCGCCGTTGAACGAATAAATACATCACATATACGAGCGCGGTATGATTAAGAATTCAGACGAAGTAAAATAGAACGTTCTTCATCCACCAAGCATTGGTTCAATGTCCTTGACAGGACTTTTTGCCACAATCGAAAAGTTTCCTCCATTCTTCGAATACTGTTTTATTCCTCCACAAGATGTCTGATTCTGGAAATGTATACCTGAAGCTGAGCATACGTTTTATGGGACAGGCTTCTAAGAAACTCCAAGAATATCCTTGAATATAAAACGTATCTCGGCGTTAAGTACATGTTACTGCAAAACTCTGGACACAACTGTACAGGAAAACCACAATCTCAACTGCAGCATGTCTCGGAGCATGTGATCGAGGGATTTGGTTATTTACAATAATTCACATGCTATTTTTTTTTTTTTTTTTTTTTTTTTAAATTGATTTCTCACGAGCCGAAGCCCAATTACAATGTGAAAATGTAATATAAACAAAGGAATACATGATGTGATTATATAAGATAAGCAAAATTAAATAGAAAAATACCTCTTTGAATATGAAAGATGAAATTAGAGGAAAAACTTAAGCGTTTCTCTTCAAAAAATATTTAAATTGGCCAATCGATGACCCAAAAAAAATCAAAATTACTATCAGTGCTTAGACTATTTACCAACCGCTGAGATCTTTGGATTGGGTTATTCAAAAGATAATTTGTGCAACCCCTAGTGATATAAGATGGCACACCGAAATTCAGGTTCGCGAGTAACTCGGGACAGTTTATTTCACAGTCAGTTCATTTCAGTTTTTTCAATCTATTTTTTTTTTTGTCATTTTGTGTTTTTTTCTATTTTTAGTTGTTAGAAGTTGCGGCATTCGAATCCAGGACATAAAGAAAACAATAAAATTAACAAACCGTTTTTGATAAGTTCTCTGTTCAATTGATGAAGAGTTTTAGTGTATTGCGTGTTCTTTTAAAACATGAACGTGGCAATTCGTGTATTACTTGAGAAGAACAGGAGGAACGCAACGTTATCGCTTCCTTTTCTACAATTGAAGCAGCAGATGAGAAAAACTAGTCGAGTGTGTCTTTTTCAATCTTCGATTTGGCGGCGGCGAGTTAGTGCCAGAGAGGCAATAAAGTTTGGGTCGTACTCGCAATTGTAGCAGGGTTGTGCTTGGCAGTGTTTGGGCAGGTTGGGCGTTACGTTGCTTTGCGGTGCGATTCGTTGTGGAGTTGGCCCTCGAGCGTGTACTGGCTGCTGTGGTAACGGATGAAAAGGCGAAGACTGAGAAAAGGGAAAGAAAGAGACAATTAAACAGCAGTAAAAAGAGCGTCGGGTTGCCGAGCAGGACCGCAAGAGGATCCAATAATACTACAGCGACTGACACACACGCTCGTTGATACTCTACAGTTTTTAAGGCTCTGAATCGAATGCCTTTGTTAGCGAGTGGTGGCACAGCCCAGAGATACGGGCCGCCAAAGTGCAAATGGCAGTGAGTTCCACATCGATACAACCGACTCCTCGAATCGTACGATTGAAACAGTCCTTTCACCAACATCACCTTCCATTTTTGCGATAGTAACTATAAGGTTGAGAATCATTTCTTTTCGCAGTAGCAAAAGTTGAGGAAAACATGAATATTGATAGAATCGAGAGCAAACGAGAAATAAAAGATGCTTCTTCGTTGTTGGGGTTGAGGGGGAGAAAAAGAAGGCGACATGTGCTCCTGTTTTTTATTGCCGGCCTGCTAAGCACTTTCGCCCCTTCGGGCATCATCAGGGCTTCATAGCACCATTACAAGGTATCCACGGCCCCCTGAAAAAAAAGATGCTGATCATTGTAATAAAGTGACTATTCCGTCACACAGGTCTGCTGGATACGGCCGATCATTTGTAGTTCAGGCGTCCAGGGCATAATATATATAATGAATTGAACCCCACATATCAAAGAAATTAAAAGTTTGGAGGGTTTCCAAATAAAGTTGAGAGATTTTCTTTTGACCAGGTATGAATTAAGTTAAATTATAAGTATTGATGTATTTTATTTTGTATGAAGTGATGGTTTATCGAGTTGCACGGTGATAGCAGATTCTTATTATTATTATTTTTTTAAAAATAATTTCTTAAGGACTGATTATATTGGGTAGATGTTCAAGTTTATTTACTTTCCTTTATAGTTGGAAGAGAGGGCAGTATTGCCCTAAACTGTGCAGAAAAATAAAAATTCATTCATACTGTAGCAGGAAAAAGAAATCAGTAGATATTATTCAATAAGAAGAAGAAAATTTGAAAAATATTATCTTCGATCATGGTCCTGTATTTTTGGTTAATGATTATTTTTACAATAGACCATTGAAATCGCTTCTGAAAAAAGTAACCCCATTCAGAATTAATGTTTTACGTTTCAGATATTTGGCATACCTAGCGTTATCATTGTGTTTCACCATCGTTCAGCGCCTCTTGCAAAAAATTGTGATATTATATATGTTATGTTACCGAATAAGTGTGGGCTGGCTTTTCCTTTTTTTTTGTTTATTTTATATTTATGTTTATCATAAATCATTGTCTATCCTAAATGTATTGGGTGCGGGCGTTTTTACCGCACCTGCGCGACGATAGCTACATGTTGAGATTGGATAGGCAATGTATCTCGGTCGTCCGTCTATCGTGACGTCTCGTCTCTTCCGTCGTCGGTGTTTGGAGTGACCGTATGTCCTCTCGCCTCGTCTTGCTTCGTATAAGCACTTTATCGTTTTCTATCCGAATTTTCTGTCCGTGGATACGTTTTTCGTCCAGCAGAGAATTACGGCCTTCCACGTCTATCGTCGAAGGGTTTTGTGGTTTGATCCGAATCGCTCGTCTGATCACCACGTCTTTCGTGTGCCACGTGTGCGCATACTCTCCCGGTAGGACTCCCGCGCACCCGGAAGCGACGTCGTCGCTGTAATTCCGAGGATCATCTATAGTCGACCAGGTGAGAGTACGCATAAGTGCAGTGGTGAACTTTTTCGACGTTTGAACAGTTCCGTCGTGCGCGTCTTACGTGTGAACGGACGATATCGCGCCGTTCCGCTCGCGACCGGTTTGGACTCTTTGTTTTATTTTTTATCAAGACAATTTTTATTTTAATATTTTTGGTCATTTATTGATTTATTTATTTCATTAGTTTGAAAGGAAAAGCAAATTAAAGCCCGTAAAACCAAGATCCTTTTTATTTTTCATTAAATCCGTGGTTGGATAGCAAGATTATACTTTTATTTTACTTTAATCCCTATCCCCACAAAACATATTGGTAGCAGAGCGTGGTTGAGCTTTAATTTGCTATTTTTTCCAATACATATTGGAAACTGCATATTTCAGTTTCATTTGAATTGAGACGAGAAGGCGGTTTTTCGTCCCGTGTGAACCGTTCCATTTGAGAGCGGGCTGCACGAAGCGGGAGGCTAGCTTTCTAGTCTATCGTATCAGCTCCTGTCCTCCTGTACCCTCTTGATCGTTCATAGTTCATTCGTGTTTTTGTAGACAGGTCTATCTTGTTTGCGAATTCATTTGTGAATGCGACCGAAACGACGATCAATTATGGCAACGTCTCCGTATTCAAGTAAAATGAAATCTTGTTTCAAGAAGCTTGATAGTTCAGCCGATGAAGTGAAGTTAATTTTGATGCAAGGACGTAAAGCTAATGAAACAAAGGATATAAAAGCCATTCAAATATTCAAAGGTATGTACTCTGCTTTGGAACGCTATTATGTTAAATTTGAAACCTCTTGGGAATCGCTGGCAGATGAGTTTGAAGACGAGGATCGAGCGTTCGAATTTCCTACAGATGCTTATACGGACGTCAGAAATACAGTTAGGCGATATTATTATGAATCTATTTCTATTTATCAAACCTTGCTGTCTTCTACGCCCTCAGCTTCTACTGTGGGAGGTAATATTACCTTTTCGGAACCTCGCTCGTCTGATAATTTGCCGAAAATTCCTTTACCTATTTTTGAGGGTAATGTATTAGAATGGCCCAAATGGCGAGACACTTATATTTCTTTAATTCATATGGATGATAGCTTATCTGTCATTCGAAAATTTCATTATTTGACTACTGCCCTAAAAGGCGTAGCTTTAAATGTTATAAGTCATTTAAAGGTGTCTGAAAATAATTATAGTCTTGCATGGACTGCTCTTTTGGAAGCATTTGACAATAAACGTATGCTTGCTAACGCCTATCTAAATCAAGTACTTGCTTTCAAGTCTTTAACGGGGAAACCAACGATTGAATCGTTGAAGCTTTTTATTTCAAAAATTAATGATAGTGTATCTGCTTTCAAAATGCTAGAAATTCCGAATGAAGGCGACTTTTTATTATTTTTTCTTGCTATTCGATGTTTGGATGCGGGAACTCGAGAGCAATTCGAAATTTCCAACAAACAAACGGCATTTCCAACTTTTGAAGACTTGAGTAAATTTGTCAAGGACCGATGTTTGGCGATGCAATTGTCTGGACTCAATATTGAGCCATCCATATCATCTACTTCTAAACAAACAGTCGTTCATCACCCAGAAAATTATAAAAGTTCCCCCCGTTTTTCGAACTGTTTTTTATGTTCCGAAAATTATCATAGTTTAAAATACTGCAACAAATTTTTATCAGCCTCGGTAGAAAACCGAGATAAAATGTTAAAAAATTGGAAAGGTTGTCGCAACTGTTTAGCTAGTGACCATTCAACTTATTATTGCAGCCAGCGTCCGAAATGCAATGAGTGCACTGGGAAGCATAATTCTTTGCTGCATTTTGCTAATTGTGGTTCCGATAGAAGTCGGAATCGATCACTGCGAAGCAGTCCTCAGCCGGGTAAACTGGATTTCCAAACCACCGCAGGAACGTCTTCTTTCCATAGTATGGCCAATACGTCACTTAGTCCGGCTGTCAATGAACCTACGGTACTCCTGGGAACATTGTTAGCGGATTTTGAGGACAAAAAGGGTCAGAGAGTAAAGTTACGCGGGCTTATTGACTGCGGCTCTCAAAATTCATTCATGTCTTTCAATGCTTTGAACAAATTAGGTTTACCATATCGACACTCACCTAGAAAAATTTCTGGTATAGGGCAAACGGTTTATGACGGAGCCAAAGGTGAAGCCGATTGTCGACTAATTGTTAAGGGCGACCTATTAAAGTTCAAGGTCATAGTAGTCCCAAATCTAGCCAGTTTCTTACCTAGTGTTTCATTACCACAATCTTGTGTGAACCGATTTATAAATTATGAATTAGCGGATCCGAAGTTTTGGAAATCGGCGCCTATAGATTTTTTGCTCGGAGCCGATATGTATTGCCATGTAGTCAACGGTCCGCCAATTGTCATTGAGAAAAATTTACCGTTCATGCTGCCTTCCATTGTAGGAAATATTATCATGGGTACATATCATGATGAACCTGTTTCTAATAAAAGTTCAATTTCTTTTCTAGCGATGAACTATAACGAAAGTTGCTCTAATAATTTTAATGAGGAAACTTACGAAACCGAAGATCTAAATGAATTACCAGGAAAGACTGAGGTATCACATCCGGATTATCAGGATCGGTATGAGACCAGTTGTCTATCAACTTTTCTTCGATTAAATGACGGTCAGTACGGCTTGAAGCGTCCAGTACAACCAGGTACACCAAATAATTTTAATTTCGCCGCTATGACCAAGGACCGATGTGAATTTCATTTTGAAAATTTAAGTGTTAGGGTTCCAATTAGAAAACTGTTTATCAGCCAACTAATGGATATTAGTTCGAGTTCTTTTTTGGATCAGGCGGGTTTCGTCAGGGTGGGCGGAGGAATCCGATATTTAAACCTATTTGGTGGAGTTCTCGCCTGTATATCACGTCGTTTTGATTTAGTGCGTAAAGCCAAAGCTGCGGTCAAATCAGTACAGACTATGAGCATAGTGCCAAATCAGACTAGTGACACAAATCGTTTTTACAATGTAGTTCGAAATTTACGTCTCCTAGAGTTTTTGTCATCTGAACCATCCGAACTGGATATTTTGCCGTTGATTAGTTTCTTTTTTGATCAAGTCTTCGCTGCCATTCTCTTACTTTACGGTTTTCATATATTGAATTATTATTTTCAACGTCGAAGCGTTCAAATTTTTGGTGAAGTAGTCTGGAGCAAGTGGAGAAATAAAAGCTTCTCGAACTTGCAGAACAGAGTACAAAAATGGCAATCCCTATATCCACGTAATCCTAATATAGTCGTCTGCATCTTGTCAACAGTCACGTACATAGTGGACTTGGCGTACAGGTACAAGTGGCGATATGCACTTGTGACTCTGTCGTCATTTGCCCGTACGTAGACTTTCTTTGTCCAGTACCTTCCCCAATTTTTGAGGAGCAAATTAAATTATATTTTCCAAGGTAGGACAGATATTAACATTTTTTATGATGACCAAAGGTACTTATCAATTTTTGGTGAACTGCGATTCACTTATATTTTGGATTCTCTCTGGTGATATAATTTGTCGCCGAAATAGGAGAATAACTTTTGAAAATTATCACCATAATTTTGGTGGGCGGTATGTTATGTTACCGAATAAGTGTGGGCTGGCTTTTCCTTTTTTTTTGTTTATTTTATATTTATGTTTATCATAAATCATTGTCTATCCTAAATGTATTGGGTGCGGGCGTTTTTACCGCACCTGCGCGACGATAGCTACATGTTGAGATTGGATAGGCAATGTATCTCGGTCGTCCGTCTATCGTGACGTCTCGTCTCTTCCGTCGTCGGTGTTTGGAGTGACCGTATGTCCTCTCGCCTCGTCTTGCTTCGTATAAGCACTTTATCGTTTTCTATCCGAATTTTCTGTCCGTGGATACGTTTTTCGTCCAGCAGAGAATTACGGCCTTCCACGTCTATCGTCGAAGGGTTTTGTGGTTTGATCCGAATCGCTCGTCTGATCACCACGTCTTTCGTGTGCCACGTGTGCGCATACTCTCCCGGTAGGACTCCCGCGCACCCGGAAGCGACGTCGTCGCTGTAATTCCGAGGATCATCTATAGTCGACCAGGTGAGAGTACGCATAAGTGCAGTGGTGAACTTTTTCGACGTTTGAACAGTTCCGTCGTGCGCGTCTTACGTGTGAACGGACGATATCGCGCCGTTCCGCTCGCGACCGGTTTGGACTCTTTGTTTTATTTTTTATCAAGACAATTTTTATTTTAATATTTTTGGTCATTTATTGATTTATTTATTTCATTAGTTTGAAAGGAAAAGCAAATTAAAGCCCGTAAAACCAAGATCCTTTTTATTTTTCATTAAATCCGTGGTTGGATAGCAAGATTATACTTTTATTTTACTTTAATCCCTATCCCCACAAAACAATATACATATTTTCGCTTATTTTAATTCATGGTTTCTCATCTCTAACGTCAGTGATTATTGATTGAAAGGGTGGAATGATTATGAGGCAGGGTCGGGTCGGGGAATGTTTTTTCCTGAAGAAACTCGTTTAGCGTAAGAATCGCGAACAGCACGAAGCAACTGAAACGCAACAATGCTCGGAACCGTAAATCGCTTTTCATCAACGCTCACGGCCACTCATCCTCACTATCACACAGTACAAAAGCGACATCTCTGAGGCGTGCCGATGAAAATATTGAACTGATGATGGTTTCACCTTATGAATGCGCACTAGATACCAATGTGCGACAGTAATGTGATGAACGATAGGCGCCAAACATTTGCTGAATGCCTGAAAGCTAACGTTCTTGCAGGCAACACGGGAAATGAATTAAATAAAGTTTCAACCCTTCGCGCCAAAAGAAAAAATCCCCAACCATCATAATGAATATATTAAATGAGATTTTATCAACTCGGCCTACAACTACATGTATGCCAAAAAAAAATCGAAAATGATTACGCTTAATCATGGATTTATGTAAGACTGTAGTTTTACACTCAATACAGTCTTATATAATAACTAGGGGCTGAGCGCACCTGGCGGCTTCGCCCCATCATAAAGTATTGGGTTTTTCAACTGGAGCAAAGTTGTAGCAGAATTAGACAACACAACTTTAAGTTTTCCAAGATTTGTAACTCGCACAGTGGAAAACTCAGACAAAAAATTGTCAATTCAAATGTTTGAATATATCAAAAGATAGGTAATTTAATTGTCCACATTTTCCTAATGTAATGTACCTATCCATTTGTCAACCGTTTTTGCGTAATTCAACAATATCAGTAGACTATACACGAAAAAATCACATTTTTCAACTTTAAACGTTGTTTTCATCTATTTAGTGCGAAGGAAACAAAGAATGAACCATATATTATTGATATACACATCATCAACTATCATTATGCTGAATTTGAGCGAAATCCATTGCAAAAAAATTTTCGCGAAAAATCCAAGGGGTACCCCTGCGATTTTTTTCAACCGATCAGTTAACGAATTTTTACTCGTCTCTCAATACACATAAAAATCTGAAATTTTTAGGAAAGTTGTGTCTTACCATAATGTATTTTTGTGATTTTTTTTATTTCTCGGAAAAATCTGCAAGTGGTCCAAAAAAATCGGTTTTTGAAAGCTCGAAAATTGGACTTTAACCGTGATTTTCGGGGTCAAAATAAATGCAAATCAATTGTTTTATTATGCAGGAGTCTTCATTTGAACGCCTTACATACGTACATAGCAAAAAATTTGGTGAAAAAAATTTAAACAGAGCCAGAGAAATTATTTTCCGTAAATCGAGTTTTTCGCCGGCCACAATTCCGAGCTCCGTAATAGTGAAAAATTAAATTTTCGTTTTAAAGCGATTTTGAAAGATATTCTTATAGGAAATTTAACGCTGAATCCGAATATGACGTCAAAACGGTGGAAATTTCACGAAAACTATCAGTTTTTCCAGGTTTAGTACTACGTGGTATCATGTTTTTCAACTTTGAAAATCCGTTGCAAATACTTACAGTACTGTTCAAATTTGATTAATAATGATTCCTACAGGAAATTACACGAAGAATTCGAATTCAAAGTGAAAAAAATCAAAGTCGAACGATTAATAATGTTTTTTGAATTTTTATCGATTTTCTTACTTTTGAAGTTTCAACTTTGGGATTTTTTTTCGTCACGTTCCCGAAATGAGAATGATTAAGTGCTGTAGAAGAAAATGAAGGAAATTTAATGTAGAATCCATTAAAAATAAGAAAATGGCTAGCTTATATAATAGCTCTCGAGATATATTCCACTTTATGTCAAAAAACGTGTTTTGACTTTTCTTCGAGCGCGAATAGCTCCGCGGGGACATAACGTAAAAATATAATTAAATACACCAAATTGTAGGATTTTGATAGCTCTTTCTCGCCTCTGAGTAATAATTTTATAAATTATAATGAAATATTATTTTTAAAAAACCTGGTTCGATTCCTGCAATAATAATCAGTTCTAGAGTCTGCGAGTTCGGAATAATTACCATGAGGAATGGAATGTCTTCTTATATCATTATTGAAGCGAAGGAATGATATACCACTGTACAATCATTTGCAGCGTTTCGTCTTCGTACTTGTCACGTCGGAAGATTAAAAAACGCGATCAACCTAGTCGTTCGCGTTGAAATTGTGAAATCCCATTTTATAAGAATTAGATACGAAGAGGTTGTCACGATACCCACCAATTAGGTGATTTATTGTTGTTGCATAGATTTCGACGGTTTGGGCTTACTAGCTCACAACTTCAGCTTTAACTGGCCCCTAAAACTACAGTTGTAATTTTGTAAATAGATACAATAAATTTATATGTTCTGTAAATTAGGAACAATTCTCGGTTCAAAATAGATGAAAGTTCAGAAAATAGAAAAAATGAAATAGATGAAGTGAAAATAGATGAATAGAGGAAAGTTCATCTATTAAGGAAAAGTGGTGAAGGCTGCAAGTCAATAGTACGGAAGTTTCGCACTGAAGCAATGTTGATCGCTCTAGTAAATAGTGATGGTACCGCTGCCTGTTTGTAGCTCAATCATGAGCGTCAGTTTGTGAACACAAGGTTGCAATTTATCGGAATGTTGGGTTCGATGGCTTGGAAAACTAGCGCGGCGCTGCGAAATGGAAAAATAATGTCAGAAACTCAATATCGATGAAAAAAGAGTTAAATGATATTACAACTTCTGTCGTGGAAGAGGAGAGAGATGAGTCTCTTGTGGTAATTGATAGACTAAGAAGTCCAACTTTTAGTTGTTCTTCGGCCAATTAAACAGCCGCCTATCTGGAAGCACCAGTCAGAAAGATTCGAGTCCGTAGACACTTTGTCGGACAATTTTTTAGTCATTCTCGTTTTCTGGGTCTCTCTTTTATTGTTTTTCATCTTGATAACGACCTCCGGTAGCCAAACGTTTCGAGAGAGGAAGGAAACGGCACTTTCTCGTTTTTCCTTTTCCGGTGTCTCCAGTTCTCAAACACTCTTTCGCTCATCTGCAACGATTTTCTCACACGACTACCAACTCTGCCGTAACGAAAGTGTTAGCGAGCTGAGATAGCAAAATTCGGCTTTTGCAGAAACGTAGAATTAATTAGGGATTGTAATAACCCGAAGTTGAGATTTCTAAACCTCCTCAAAATGGTGTGTTTTACATTTCAAAGTGAGTAAAATCCGAACATAGAATTACAACTTATCGATAACCACTTTACAGTGGTATAAAGTTACTCTTAATTGACTCGGTTCAGATCACCGTTTGGAGAGAATACAATTTTCACCCTCCATATTGTCAGTGACTGCAAAGCCTACAAGTTGAGAACGTTTCCACTCGTATAATTTTTCGTATTATTTTATAATAATTATAATTTTAATAATAATAATATTATAATTTTATAATATTTTTCTTCTTTTTTCAAACCATGTTCATTGGAATAATCAAAGTATTGTAATCTTCTTGAATAATTTGAGTCATCTTGTATTCATCTAGAAACGCACACTAGTTGAAGAAATTAAACACAGACATATTATTATCTGATCATTGTCAGGAGTGTTCGTTTGAATTTTCGAGTGAAAAATTCCTCTATCGCTTGCCGTGAACGTATTGATTTTTAGAATACGTGCGTCGAATTATTATGATGAAAGATATGATGAGCCACGGTGGAAGTCATTTTCGTTCCAGTTGCCTTTGCGCCGGTGTCGTAATACTCACGGAATAGCGATGCCTTAAATGTAGCCTATGTTGACGTTGGACGTAGCAGGGTCGAAAGGTCGTTCAGCTGAGGCAAAGGCGGTTGTCTGGGCCGTGACATAGGTAGTACAGTTTGATCCAAAGGCGTAGAAGAGAGGGGGAATAGGGTGCTCCGCGTCCCTCGAGCCTTATCAAAAATTGTTCAATATCCGAGATCAATGTAGCGGAAAACAAACGTTCCATGGCTCACAGCCGCCTATGCCTCAGTCAGACACAGCCTCCGCCTCAGGGCCTTTCTGTTCGGTTGCTCTAGTTCTCGAGGTCGTTCCCTTCATCACCGCCGGTGGACTTGTAACCGACTTTTTATACAGGCAACTTGTTGCAAACAGACGGTTCACCGCCGTCGACGCAGCCGCCACCTACAACTCGAGAAATATTACCCTTTTTATCAATGCCATTCTCTTTGGGATGACATTCCTTCAGGCAGTCAATTTCATTTCTGACCAGTCCACAGTTGAATTCGCTTTGAATATCCCGTCGAATGTTCGTTTAAATTACTCCGACTACAAAGCCGAAATGCCATTTCCCATTTCAGGGTAAAAGCAAAAGTCAATTCAACATTCGACTACCACGATCTATATTCGGAGTACCTAACGCCATCCCACGAGTATTGACCGGTAGAGAACAATTGGTAGTTGTATGGATCACACGACTGTACTTCCATATTTGAGTCGGTAAAAAAGGATATAACCTTTCGCAAAATCGAGAAATTTATATAGGGGCCACATTGAAGTTAACAGACTAATGACACTTCCACAATGAACTTTATTCTTGAATAGACATACAATAACCACAGAGACATAGCTGGTTATAAATAATCTGATACAAAAAACTCAATTCCGTGCTTAGAATGATGGGAATAAAAATTGGTGGAATAGTTAGTGTAATACTTTATATAGGTAGCTAGCGTTGATGCCCGTTTTGATTAGTAAAACGAGCGAGGCAACAGAATTCTCCCCGTTGTAAGGTTATGCGGAAAAACCGGCGAAAAGTCATCCAAAAGACCCAAAAGTAGGACAATTTACGAAATTAAGGAATAACACGAGTGAGACGATGACAGTAAGAATCAGGCGTCATTCAGTCTCATATCAAGCATTTCAAAACCTCAAGTATTCGTACATTGATTTTGACTGCACAAATGATACATTGCACAAATGAAATAAGAATGAAAAACCTAAAAAATTAGCGAGAATTGCTCTAAACGCAGATGTTTAATCTACTTGCCATAACGAATGTTTACCGAAGATGAAAATACTTCGAACGCTTGCTATATCTCGGAAGTACTGTTAACTGCTGATGCATTTAGGTGCGCCGAAATTCGCAAAATTATAACTTAATACGAAGATATCACTTGAGTTCTGCCATAATAAATCAACAGAGGCAGATGATGAGTGGTCTAGCACTGGATATCCTCTCTTGTCCTCATTCCTACATACCACCCTCCTGAGTTAATACATTTAGCCCTATCGCCGTCACTGGCCCTACACGAGCCTCGAATTAATTCCAAACACTAGCACAGTTGTGCTCAAATGTTAACATATATTCGTCCTGGTAGAGCACGTACTTGATTCATCCATCAATTGAGCGTATGCTGAAGCGATCAAACACGGCGTGACGTGATCCTTCACCTAACGCTGCACGCATCAACGTATTCTGTCAACAATCGCCATCACAGCCACGTGTTACACTAATACAAAGCGTACAAATTGGAAGGCATCCGAAGAATTAGTGACGACATTTCATGATTGGAACGCAAAATATTCCTGGTCACGATAGACCCAACCGGTTCTGAACACTTTCGCTTAATCTTGAAAATTGTTTCAAAATGAGTTATATTATTTTTATTCATTTATTTATTATTATTTTTTTTTTAAATATTTTCAATGTAATTGGGCTTGCCCGTAAATAAACAAATAAAGAAATAAACAAACAAATATTATTATTGAAATCTACTGCATTGACGTGTTCGGCAGTCACAGTAGAACTGAATGTGAAACATTCAATCATCAGTGTTTAATTCATATTTTTGGTTGGTAGTATAACACTGCCAACCTTGCGTAGAATGTTGACCCGCTTTATGTTACCCAAAAAATTATCAGCTTATTTTACGAACGAATCAGATACATTACGATACGTTTATTTTGGGCTTTTCGCTAATAAAAGCGCTTTCCTCCTCGATTGAACGAGTTTTACCCAGAAAGGTTCTCGAAGGTTTTCAACCGATCTAGTTCTCACTTTGTGAGATATTAGATAACAGTTAACGTGAACATTAATTAGGCAATTTGGCCAGTTTTGTGATTGGCCAATAAAAACTTCTCTCCCTCTTATCTATCATCGGATTCTTAAACTTACGAAATGTGCAATAATTCAAGTATCGTTCAAGCTATCAATCAACCCCGTTTCGGTCTCATCCGATTCCACGTTCAAAAAATATATTGTTACTAAATCGATTGATACTAAACACACATATGTCCCAAAAACAGTACGAAATAAAAATGACCACTTCCTTACCACCTACCCATAAAAATATCCTTAAAATTAAGTTAGCGATTTGGCTTGAAAATCTAGCCATTATTGTGCGCCTGGAAATTATTTTCGGTGAAAATTTCATGCCTGACGCTCGAATAGTTCGCAAAAACGTTTCGACTGTGGGCGGACGGATTAATTTTATCCGATAATCGGATTTTAAATTCTGCTAAGCGTATATGGCGACGGGTTTGAATAAAAATTCCCTGGAAAGCTCACTGAGCATCAGCATTATAAGGGAGGAAACGTAGGCTGGTGTATTCGTTCGATTTTCGCGTTCAAAGCATTGTCGGATTTATTTGACCGTTAAATGGTTTTATTGATAAATGGTTTTATTGATAAACGGTGAGTAAGGCGGCTTTTTAGCGGCAATTAATACTCTCATTATTGCTTAAAAGAATGTAGGTAATCAAACTCGATTTGAAAAAGATCGTAATTGAGGAAAAAAAAAATACGCTACGAAATGCCAAAAATGAACGCAACATGTTTTCACAGGGGAACTATTTATAAAATGACCAGAGGAAGGTTTATAAAATATCAACTCATCAGGCGCATCCCTTCCAATTGATTCCTTATTTTTAATAACGAGGCGTTCCCAACCATATACTGTAATTAGCCACAAAGCCCATTGTGATGAATAGGTAACGCAATTTTCGTGAACGAACCAACATAATTATATTTTTGAGTGCACCTACATGTAGGTTTTTGGAAGTTCTTCCTTTTTTATAGTAACGTCGTTAAGTATTTCTCTCGCTTTTAGATGTTCTGTAGCAAAACGTGCAGAAATCCATTCGAAAATTTTCAAAAATTTAATAAAAAATTCCCTCTTTCTATTCCAAAGATCGGTGTGAAAAAATCATAGTGCCTTAAAATCGGCGCGTTAAAATCTGAGCTATCGTGTAAAATTTCAGCTTCGTGTAATCATTCGGTTGAAAGAGCAACAGACAGACGTCCTTTGCCTTTTTTATTTGAAAATAGATCATCTCGTTCATCGATTTTTTCTTTCTAACTGATAGATGGAGAGTTAAAGCGAGTGGCGAACCGAACACTGTTTATTAGTCAAAATGAAAGTGAAATTTCAGCCCCATAATCTCATGTTATCATTCGTTTGATCGTAAGTAGTAAAAAAAATCTCACAGTAATAAATTACCAGTAAGTTTTGGTAATCTCACAGCAACCTCAAATCATTGCTCCCAATATTAGTTTATTCTTCCGAAGATACAAGCGCTAGTATCGATATTCACGTTCAACGGACAAGTTATGTCGTAATAACTATATTCATTTTTCGTTCAAAATCATCGGTTTTTATTAGCGATTTTCTCCGCGGAAACTCACAATTTTGATGAAAAATTGGTCATTCCGTCTTCAGCTGACACCAAATAGCATAATTCAGGCCATTAGGAACGAAATGAAAAATATGCGTCTTCCCCATTATGACGTGATGGCATTGCGGTGATGATTTTCACCGATGATTCCTTGGACCAGCAATTGCTCAATTATTCAGAAAACTGGCAACACGAATTTTCTGGTATATATTTTTCAATGTTTTTGCAACGTAGAGAGTTTTAAATCAATTCTGACGAGGTCCGTTTCAAATTTGAGGCTTCTTAGTGAACATGCTGTTTAGTAACGCGTTTACTCAAACGGGAGCGCTAGAGTGAATCGTTCGTTATGTACCAAACGGTTCAGTTTTTTTTCTCATACATTATTATTCGATAAGTTATCAATTTCATACTCATCGTTCAGAGTAGGTGGCTCGAGATAAAGTGAGACATGGACGGGTAGATAACGCACCTTATTTAACGGAATAATAATCGAATTCATTCCCATAGCTTTTCACTCTGGAGAGTAAGCTGCTCGGCTCGACGTGCGTGCGTGAATATTTGGGCAAAGGTATTATCATGATTAAACTGGAGGATGATCGATTACGCGCCTTCTCCCTTGACGTACACACTGAGCTCAACCGTAATTATTATTCAACCGATGCTGATGAAGATATAAAGTTAGAGGATGCCGTAATTTCACAACGACCACGTAATAGTCAATTTTAAACGTATCGCTTTGGATTTCGCGATAGCTCGAGCGTTTGTCGAAGTGTTTATTTGCGACCCTGAAGGCCTACTATTCCGACTAACATGAAACGATAACGAGTAATATTGCAGTAGAAGATCGCAAGCTTACATGGGCATCGAGTGTTGAAAGACGAGGTTTTCAGTTATGAATATCCCAATTCGATGGCATCTCGGAATCGTATGAAGCCTAACTTAATCTCATCTCAAACATTGGAATGGAACAAAAACTGACGATAGGACTCCAGTTTAATAGTTAAGATTTGCAAGGTGAGATTTGTAGTGGAGGGGTTGTGAGGGGGAGAAAAACCAGGCGACTTATTCTCCAGATTTTAATGGCTGGCCGAGCACTTTCGCCCATTCGGGCATCTTCAGGGCGACGTGGAACCATGAGGTTCACAACCCCTCCACTGCAATAAATGCGACGACAACCAAACGAAGGCGAGATTTGATAACCTTTTGTGATATTACGCTTCTGACAACAAGAAGCAACAATTCAGAAGTATCTATAATATGTTAGCATTATTTTTAGATTAGTTAAGACTAACATTGTTGCTATTAGCACAAGAAAACGTATACATTGAAACGAACTTGAACCAATTCGGCGGACTACACGATCCCCCATCGCTAATAATAGCGCTAGAGGAGAGCATTTTCGTTATCCTCGCTTTCGCACACGTTCCGTTGTAATTTCCATTTGCGTCCATTGATTAAGCAGTAATACTAGACGTCGTTTCGGTCGAATTAGCTTTGGCGAGGAAATCGTCGTCCGGGTATCAGATGATCTCCAAGTCGTACGGAAAAGCCGTCCTCATCGTTATTGTCCATTATCAATGCTCAACGAAGCGAGTGGTTTCACGAAGATGGCGTTGCTGCTAGCTCGTCTGTTACGAACTAATGACACCGCAGCTAATGGATGTGATAATTAATGAGAAGAGCTCGTACCGATACTGGTATTAACCTTCAAGTAAATATTAGGCTGACACTAAACTAAGTGAGAATTATCTTCACATTCTCCGCTTTGTTAACTCTTCCAGGGATTTTCGTTTCAAGATCTCTTATCATCTCAATTGAAATGGGAGAGCCGTATATTTATAAGCTCTAAGAACAATCCGAGTGGGCGCCAACATATTTTAGGATCCAAATACTGGTCTTGACTGCTAGATATTACTGTTCATTATTTAATTATAAACCACTATAATCGCCTAACTAAGCCATTTTGAAACCACCCCCGAAATTTGGTATTTTTACGTTTCGAAGCTTTTGGAATCCGAATATTGAATAAAATAAATTTTTTTCTTGCCTCTATCCAGCCTCTAACACTACCTAGTTTTTCGTTAAATAATTCCAGGATTGAAGGGAAACTATTTGACACGATAAACCAAAAATAAAGATACAATCCAAGATATTCACCGAAAGGAACAAAAGAGAAACCAGTGGTGTGCATAGATCACACAGTACTTCCATGTTTGAGTCGGTAAATAGTATAACCAATTATAAAATCGAGAAAATCGTAAGAAGGCCGAAACGTTAAATTACAACAGCTGTTATTGAAAAACTAGCCAGGAGACCCAAACATTGCAGAAATATGGTATACGGCGACTTCAATGATAAAAATCGATCGTCATTCACGCGCCATAGATAACATTTCACGTCCTTTCAAACGTTCAACTATATTGACTTTTGGCTAAAGTGAATACTTCTGATCGAAAAAACTACTGGATAGCATGGATGTACGGCGTGTGACCCTAGCGGTAAAGATCAGGCGTCATTCACTCGCCATTACAAATATTTAATACCTCTAGCGTCAAATACGTATTGATTTTTGCACCCTGTAAAAAGCTCAACAGCAATAAACGGCGTAGGGCGGAAGTACGGTATGTGATCAAAACAAAACAAACCATGGTCGTTGTAGGTCACATTTAAAGCAAAGAGACCCGAAAGTTACAAAAGCGCTAGAGTGAAATAACTGATATTGCGTTTAACGAGGAAGTACTGCAGGTGACCCCGATAATAAAAATCAAGCAACATTCAACTGTCATAAACAAAAATTTAAAGTCTAAAGTATATTCACTCTTGTGGTCTATAAAAATCTCTAATGCAAAAAAACGGCATACGGCGGAAGTACTGTGTGTTATCCAAGCTATACAAAACAAGTTCTGTGAACGTGGTCAGAGTTGGTCAAATATATAGCAAAGAGCCCCAAAAAGTACAATAAATGAAAATGCGTTTTACGAGGAAGTACTGCATGTGATACCAATAATAAAAATCAAGCGATATTCAGCTGTCATATAGAAAAATTCAAAGTCTAAAGTATATTCACTCTTGCCGTTTATAAGAATCTCAAAAGCTTAAAAACGGTGTTCGACGGAAGTACTGTGTGTTACCCGAACCATACAAAACAAGTTTTGTGAACGAGGTCAAAGTTGGTCATATTTATAGCAAGGAAACCCTAAAAGTACAAGAACTCTTAATAAAATAACTGAAAATTCGTTTTACGAGGAGGTACTGCAGGTGACCCCAATAATAAAAATCAAGCAATATTCAGTTGTCATATAGAAAATTTAAAGTCTAATGTATGTTCACTTTTGCGGTCTATTCTCAAAAGTTAAAAAATGGCATATTGCGGAAGTACTGTGTGTTATCCAAACTATGCAAAACAAGTTTTGTGAACGAGGTCAAAGTTGGTCATATTTAAAGCAAAGAAACCCAAAAAATACAAAATAAACAACTGAAAATGCGTTTTACGAGGAGGTACTGCATGTGACCCCAATAATAAAAATCAAGCGATATTCAACTGTCATATAGAAAAATTTTAAGTCCTCCAGCGTTCAAATATATTCATTTTTGTGGTCTATAAAAATCAAAATGTAGCAAATGTGCAAATAACGCGGAAGTACTGCATGTGACCCATTTGATAAAAATCAGGCATCATTCAATCGACAACCCCAACATTTTAAGACCTCAAACATTCAAATACATTGAGTTTTGCGGCCTGTAAAAATCAAAATACAAAACATGCACTAGTGAAATCGTGAAAAACGCTCATAACTTGGAGGCATTGTATGTGACCCACTACACAAAAAATCTAGTGTTTTCTGCTTGCCATAACCGACATTTCAAGCCCTCAAACGTAGAAAAATATTGACTCTCATAGCCTGTAAAAATCGAAACAGAAAAAACTTTGAACGCTTATATCTCGGAAGTACTGTGTGTAATTCAAAATTCGGAAACACCTAATTTTGCACAATCACTGGGAAAACATTCCCTCAAAATTTCATAGGGTTTCATCCATTTTTCAGGGAGATATGGCGATTTATGTCAGTTTGTGACCACAGACACACAGACACACAGACACACAGACACACAGACACACAGACACACAGACACACAGACACACAGACACACAGACACACAGACACACAGACACACAGACGAACAGACACTTGTTCAGAAAGTGTTTCTGAGTATACTACTATGAAAATTTTTTCCAACAGGACCTCGGTTCCGAATTCGACTTTTCAGACGATCTCAATACTTCCATTTACTACGTAAACATGGAAGTAAAAAGAGAGAAAAGAGAAAAATTAACCTTGTCCGCAGTAGAAAATAATAAAATTCGATCAAAACAGATTATTTACAGCCACTGGTAAATTTGAAAATATTCGGTTCCTCACACAACTGTAACCAATTCACTATCAGTTCATTTAATAATACGTATTAATAATGATTATGGTGAATACGTTTTCTACTAGCGAAATTATATGCCAATAATTGTGTCGGGCTATGCCGGACCACATCAAACAGAAAGTCATCATTGGAGGATTGAAATAATTTAAATGGCCATAGTTACAATTAATCTCGATTTTTATGCTTTTTTATAATTAAATTTTTCTTTCTATTGATTTATATGGTAAACGCGTGTTTCACGTCGGAAGTCGTTCATCCTGCATTAGCACGTGTTCTGTCAAAGATTACGTTCATTCACTGTGTCACTAAAATAATACGATTAGAATGTTAACCAAAGAAAAACGAGTACAATCAGCATAAATTGACCCTTTGGGATTTCATTGCCGCGTTAACAACAAGCTCTTAAGTTGATATATAATGTACTGTGTCTTTGGGAGGTGTCTGAGTTTTTGAGGCAAACGCATTTTGCTCTAAAACGCTTGACACGTTTCCATTTTAATTGAACGCCCGCGTTCAAATAATACAGACCATGACGTAACATCCGAAAATCCGAAAAATTAATTAACCTCGGTCAACTAGAAACAAGAAATTACAATGGCAACGAGTCTCGAAAAAAGCGTGAAGTTATCTTTTCGTTCCATTCTTCAATGGCATGATTTTATATTCAATTAAATGTTCTTAAAAATGGCATGAAGTCGTACTATGACGGTTTCATAAAGGAAAAGAGAAAACTCTGAATGAAAAACGTCGGTTCAATAAAATCTAGAACAAGAGTCGAGACGGGCTTCAATTGATAATGAAAGGGTTAAGGTTGAGCCACAGGTTCCATTGTTGATAGCAAGAAGGTGGCAAGCGTGCGGATCAGGCAGTAGAGACGGCGGAGCTTTTTGATTAAAATGATCAGAAGAAACTTCAGTGGGTAGATGGGTAAACAGTAAGGTGAAGTAGGCAAAGCTCTGATATCCACGAAGAGGTTCTTTGTTCGCGGAATAATAAACTACACGAGATTGGGCAGCGAAAGGGCTGAAGTTGGAACGACAGAATGAGAGCAAGACTACTCCAGGTCGCCGCTTTCACCGTGGCCTATATAATATACCAACTCGATATTCTCCGTACATCAAACACATTCAGCAATCTCCGTATAACGTACTCCGTCTCCATCAGCAGAATGTATTATTAAGGCCGGAAATATGCTGGAATATTATCATAATTCGTTCCACATCTTCAGCGAGACAATATTTAGAATACTGAACCAAAACTCATCACCTAATGACGCTATCCGAAAATTTTTTAGACGGTTTGCTCTATGGGTCAGTCATATAAAATCATACTACACTTCAAACGCCGTAAATTTTATGTCACTCTAAATTTCAAGGAAAAAATCGTTTAGCTTGAATGAGTTAGTTGTTTATGCCACCTGTATCTGAATATAATATGACTTATGAAATGGGAAAAGTGCTCGTCTTTCTCTGATTTAAATTTTCAACGAGAGCATTTCCCTTCGAAGCTCTCGTCAAGGAAAGTGTTCCAGTCAAGTAATCCTATAATGATGATAGCTTTTGATCCTCTTGATGATTAAAGATCAACTACGTAAGCTCACATAAGTACCGAGATAAGAACTAAGAGAAAGAAGTCAAAACTAACACTGTCCTAAACCGGCGATAAATAAATCAATGTTCTATGAAGAGGCCCAAAGCCTCAGACAGAACGGAGATCAAAGGGTTTGTCAAGTTTATCCTTCCAAACTCGTTAGTAGATGCGAGAATTCCATACCCCTTTTTATGGTTATGAGAAAAAAAATGCAATACTTTGATTTCAATTACTCTCATTTTTTTTAAATAACTGAATTTGGAGTAAAATCGACATTTTATCGCGTTTGACGAGCATTAGTAAGAACTAAAAATATTACTATAGGCCCTTAGTTGTACTAATCCTAGCGTTTCATCATCATGCCCCAACACCTTGACACGGGAATTCAAAGATACATATCTTTAAAATTGAGGCGACACAAAGAAAACGTGATTATTGTTCCAAAATGACATCAATCTAATGAGTGAATTCGCATTAATTGATTGTCAAACTTGAAAGAATTTGACACCATGAGAACTGTTGAAACTCCAGTACACGAATGTTTCCATCGCCCCTCAGGTGTTTGACTCTATTATCGACGACGCCCAAATTTGTTCACTCGCTAATATTCTCTGAATTGAAACGTTCGAATGTAGTTCATCGACGAATATAAAGTCATCAAATCATTAAATCTTATAGGTTATGGGCCATTTTTGCGCACCATTGTAAATATTTGTCAATAGTCTTCCTCATATTTGTTCAAGTTCCAATTTTATACAAAAAAAAAAAATTTCACCGAATATGGCGAGCACAGTTAATTACCGAATTGACCCTCTTACAAAAGAAAATTGGGATACGTGGAAACTTCAAGCGCAAGCTATACTGATCAAATCCGGATTGTGGAAATTTGTCACCGGCTCAGAGAAATATCCAGAAAATGGACCAGCCGAGAATCAAGCTAGGTGGATCGACTCTGATCTGAACGCAAGGTCTGATCTAACGTTAATAATTTCTCCAAGCGAGCTTAGGCACATTAAAAACTGCAAGACATCCAAAGACGTCTGGGATACATTAGGTAAAATTTATTCTTCAGAAGGTCCTGCTCGCAAAGCCATTTTACTTAAAAGGCTAATTCTTCACAGAATGAAGGAAGGAGAAAATGTGCGCGATCATCTTGACCAATTTACTGACGCTGTCGACAAACTAGCCGAACTTGACATTCCGATCCATAACGATTTACTTTCCATTATGATGCTTTATTCGCTTTGCCCGTCATTTGAGAATTTTCGAGTAGCGATTGAATCTCGAGATGAACTACCAACACCAGAAAGGTTAAAAATAAAAATCCTAGAGGAATTTGATTCAAGAAACAAAGATGGACCGTACTCTAATCCTAATCCAGAGGACGCCTTTTTCGCAAAAAACAAAAAGAACTTTTGGAAATCAAACAAAACAATTCCCAAACAGTCAAACAAGCCAAACTTAAAATGTGAGAAATGCAAGCGCACAAATCACTCAACTGAAAATTGCTATGCGAAAACAAAAAGAAACGAATCAACTTTCCTTACAAACGAAATGTCTCTTTCATTTGGCATAAAAGGGAATGACGAAAACTCTTGGTGTTTAGATTCTGGAAGCACGTCTCATATTTGCCGAAATAAGAACATGTTTCGCCAATTAAAAACAGAAACTAATAATGAGTCGCTGAATCTAGCATCGAAGAAACATTCAACATCAATCGCAGGACGAGGATTCGCCAAACTTGAACTTCCAAATTCGGTCATAAACCTTCCTGAAACCTTGTTCGTACCAGATATCACCTCAAATTTACTTTCAGTAAGTAAAATAACTGATAAGGGATTCCTGGTAAATTTCACAAAAAACGAAGCGAAGGTTATCGATCCAAGTGGAAGAACGATTCTCAAAGCGGTGAAATCAAATGGTTTGTACTTTCTTAAAAATCCGACTGAAAACGAAATTGCAACAATTGCGGAATCAAAAGAAAACGCATTCTCAACAACATCGAACTCATCTAACATTGAAGAATGGCACAGAAAATTAGGGCACATAAATGAAGATGATCTCAAATCTGCGTTTAAAAACAACATGCTTGATGGACTTAACTTCAATTTGAAAGAAAAAATTGAAAACTGTGAAGTTTGTATTCAATCAAAGATGACACGAACAGTTTTTCCCGTTCGTGAAGTACCTAAAAACCTAGAAATCTTAGAAATCGTACACTCAGACGTGTGCGGACCAATGAGCACGCCCTCACCCCGAGGCGCAAGATATTTCGTCACATTTATCGATGAGAAATCTAGATACAGTCGAGTTTACTTTATAAAAACAAAAAATGAAGTTCTTGAAAGTTTCAAAAATTACAAGAACGAAGTTGAAAACGTTACAAACAAAAGAATAAAATATTTGCAAACTGACAATGGCCGCGAATATTGTAACGAAATGTTTAACAAGTTCCTTGCAGACAATGGGATACAACGACGCCTTTCAGCTCCGTACACTCCTCAACAAAACGGACTGGCAGAAAGATTAAATCGAACTCTACTGGACAAGGCAAGATGTTTGATGACCGAGGCACGTTTACCATTGACACTTTGGGCCGAAATGGTTCATACAGCCAACTACCTTAGAAACAGATCACCATCAAAATCGATTGAAGGTAAAACACCATTCTTAATTTGGGTAGGAAGAAATCCATCCGTGCGGCATCTTCACATTGTAGGAAGTAAAACTTTCATCCTCAATAAAAAGCCAGGATCAAACAAGTTTTCTCCTCGAGCTAACCCTGGAATTTTCGTGGGTTATTCCGAAGTCTCCAAAGCCTTCAGAGTTTGGTTACCTTCAAGTAAAAAAATTGAAATCAGCCGCGATGTAAAAATTTTGGATGGAGTTCATTATTCAACAGAAAAAGTTGAACACTCATCTTTTGGACCTGACAAAAACAACTCAGAAAAATCAGAAGAAAACGTTTTTGTAAATTATTCACAAACAGGGCAACGAGGGATTGAAGATATTCAACAAACAGAAATACTGAGTGAAAATCAACACATCGAAGAAGAAGAATTTGATCAACAAATCAAAAATCATCATCAAGAAACTGAAGATCAAGAAGACATTCAAGAAAATGATGATCTAGAAGAAGAAACTCAAGTGATTGATCATATCGCCCCAGAAATGACCAACCCAGAAAACAAGAATTCGAAAAGAACAATTCATCCTGAATGGTATGATGACAATGAATATTCATTTCTAAATTATGACGATGATCATACAAAAAATAATGATCCGTTCTACTGGCATGACGCAATCAAATCTGAAATTAAATCGTTAATAAAAAATGATACTTGGGATATCGTAAATAGAAATAACAAACAAAAACTGGTAGATTGCAAGCTCGTGCTAAAAGAAAAGTTTAAGGCTGACGGCACCCTAGAAAGGAAGAAAGCTAGACTAGTAGCGCGTGGTTTCACTCAAATTCCGAACGTCGATTTTGCGGAAACTTATGCGCCTGTTGCAAAGCTGAATTCCATCCGTTTCATATTAGGAATCGCCGCAGAAAAGAATATGATAGTAAATCAAATGGATGTTACCACAGCCTACCTCAACGGGGATCTGGAAGAAGATATATTTATGTCGATTCCGGAGAACCTAAAACAATATCTTCAAGAAATCGTAGTGGAGGAAAGCGAAAATGAAGTCCTGTACGCAAAAGCAAGAAAAATGCTCGATGACTTGCGACAAGGAAATTGTGAAAAAATGTGTCACCTCAAAAAAGCCATTTACGGACTCCGCCAGGCAGGACGCCAATGGTTCAAGAAATTGGATTCAAAATTGAAGGAGAACGATTTCATTCCATCAGTAGCCGATCCCTGTCTTTACAAATCATCGACAGGGGGAGATATCATCGCTGTCTACGTCGATGATCTGATCATATTGACAAAAGATCAAAGAGGCTACCGAAACATTAAAAACATGCTTTCAAAATCCTTCGAAATGCGAGACCTCGGGCAGCTCAGCTATTGTCTGGGAATTCAATTTTCAATAGAAGACGGATGCATAACGGCAAATCAATCGAAATACATTGAAAAACTTCTCGAACAGTATCAGATGACTGACTGCAAGGCAATCGATACGCCGATGGATCCGAAAACAAAACTAGAGAAGACAACCGAAAAGCTAAACGAAACCATCCCATACCAAAATCTCATAGGTTCGCTCATGTACCTATCAGTCGCGACAAGACCGGACATCAGTTACTCAGTCAGCTATCTGAGCCAGTTCAATAACTGTTTCGGGAAAGAACATTGGCTCGCGGCGAAGAGGGTATTGCGGTACCTAAAAGGAACCAAAACCATGTTCCTCAGCTATAGAAAAAAATCGGAACCCATAGTTGGATTCGCAGACGCCGACTGGGGATCATGTACAGTCGATCGCCGATCTTACTCCGGTTACTGTTTCACATACGCTGGATCACCAATTAGCTGGACTTCCAGGAAACAACCAACCGTTGCGCTCTCAACTGCGGAAGCGGAGTATTCATCAATAGCAGAGGCTACAAAGGAAGCTCTTCATCTCAAACAACTAGCGATCGATATGGGAGTACCTCAAGATAAAATAACCATCTATAATGACAATCAGGCAGCTCAACATATGGCTACAAATCCGGTGGTCAACTCGAGATCAAAACACGTAGCCATAAAACTCAACTTCGTGAGGGAAGTCGTAGAACGTGGGGATATCGAGCTGAAATACGTCAGTACCCAACACATGACAGCAGACCTTCTCACGAAAGCATTGACGAAATCTCGACTCCAAAGGATCGTCGAAAACATGGGTCTCTCCTCAACTATTCGTGAGGGGGAGTGTTGAAACTCCAGTACACGAATGTTTCCATCGCCCCTCAGGTGTTTGACTCTATTATCGACGACGCCCAAATTTGTTCACTCGCTAATATTCTCTGAATTGAAACGTTCGAATGTAGTTCATCGACGAATATAAAGTCATCAAATCATTAAATCTTATAAGAACATATATAATTACATTTAATTCATAACCATGCGGTTAACAAATGAAGAGAGAGAAATACTGTATCTCAGCGTTACCTCTACTTAACAAGTAGGTAAAGGTAAAAGGTTAATCATAGAGTTTCACCATGGAATCCATTTCAATCTTCATTAATTCTCGGTGTTATCAGGATGACAATATTATTCTAGGTTTCAAGAGTTTTCCAGTTTATCGATGATATTTAGACTTGAAACAAATTCAAGCGCTGAAAACTTTGGGAAAATATGGAAAACTCCAATCAGAATTCTTGTACTTTGTAGTACACAACTTTGACCGTTGAAGTTATGATCGAGAAATTCAAAGACGAAGCAGGTGATGAAACGAAGACGTAAAGTTAGTAGACTTTTGGAAGGGTAGTTAATTCGAGAGGAGACGGTAGGTTGTGGCATGCAAGAGAAATAATTTACCGACTATCATTTCGGAAAGAAGGATTCGCGGGGAGAGGATTCAAGGGATAGGGTTGAAGCTCATTCCACCTAAGCGCAGATCTTCCCATTCATATCCTTCTCCTTTGGGCTTGTACCATTTCCTTCTCAGACGACACGCTAGCGAGGAGGTTTTCGACGTCAGTACTCGTTGGTCTTTTCAATCCAGCCTTTTACACCGAAACGGCTTCATTTTGCCATCGCACGCTTCGTATCTTTATCCTATTCTTCTACTGTCCTTGTCCGATGTCACCCCTCAGCAGAGCAAGACTTTACTGTCATCCGTCGCTTGTTCACTTCCTTTTTTCCAAGCATTTCGCAGTAATAAACCTTCTTATTGAAAGAACAGAGGTGCAGTTCTGGGAAAAAAAGAAGAAAAACCTAGACCTTCTGGTTCTTCTATCATCAATTTTCTCTTTTCACGTTCGGAACATAATATACCTAAGAAAGTCAAAAGAAAAATCCTCGTGACTTCGGTTCTGATGGAAGTTGGAAAAAGAGATTCTAAGGGTCTGGAAGTAAAGAGAAAATCGGACTCCATAAGCCAGAAGAACGAGTGATGGGAAGCTCTGATCCCCAAGACATCTTTAAGAGTATTTCGTCCTTCAGTATCATAATATCAACAACTAGGTTTTTTACTGCAGAGCCCTTCCGTTGAACTTGGTCGAATGAAAGTGAATTCGTGACCTGAGACGGATGGTAGAGTCTCTAATTAGCAACGGACTGTTGTAGCTAAACGGGAGCATTTAAATTCACTTAATATCGATCGTCAATTCGTACTCTTTCACGAAATTCGGTTGTTACCGTTTCAGAATTTATGTACAGTTCAAATAAGAAGGTTTATTCATTATAGTCTTCTCGTAGGCTTCTGACTATTGCTGTGGGGACGTAACCACAGGATGGATCCAACTAAAAAATTATGGGACTTATACCTGGATAGTTTCCATTTCTAACGATAAAAACCAATCCAATCGAATTTACAGGGGCTGAACATCAGCGGACAACACACACTGAAAAAAACCCACAAGTCAGCCATAGTAACCTCCTCCTTTTGAAGTCGGCTAATAACTTGCAGACGTGACATCTTTCCTTTTCAAAAATTAAAGAAAATTTTCCACCGACATTAAGAATAATAAAAAAGTACACTACTCGATCGGCAACTTGCGTTCATCGAGTCACTACAATCTTCTCTCTTAAATGTGGAACTCACAAAAAATAGCGCAGTTATAAATTGGGCCGTTTCAGAAATAAAGCTAACATTTTTTATGGGATATACAATTTAGTTCCGGTCACATCTGAACATATATAAAACGTTTAAAAACAATCGTCTACCATATTTATGATCTTGTTCTATAAACTAACAATTTTTTAAACTGATAAATGTATTTATTCATTTTTAGCCTTATGACCTCACAAGCCGTTATTTGGTATATAGAATTTCCTAGATATAATGCACACTGTTTTTGTGTTTCTTCTTTTTTCTGTTTTGATGTTTACAGGCCAAAAGAATCAATATATATTTGAATGCCCAAGGTCTTGATAAATGTGCGTTTGTCTGATAAATACGCTTGATTTGTATCCTCAGAGTGGCAACCGTAATTCCACGGCATTCGCATCATTCGTGCATTCTTTTATTCTTGGGCCTCCAGGCAAGAAACATGGTACGATTTTCTTAATATCTATCCTACATCAAGGAAGTATTTAATATTGCACACCAATTTTTATTCAAACCGAGCTACAAATAATAGAGTAGAGAGCGGGGCTGGCGTCAATTCGATTATTATCAATGATTTCAAATGTGGGCAGGAATGAATTCGGAATGATAAGTAGAAGAGTATTCAGCAGATGCATCAAATATTAAGATCACTACGGACGACGATGAGAGCGCGCACACTTATGAACCTAACAAACCACGAGGAAAATATAATGATAATCGGTAGGTATATAAGTCAACCTTTTCAAAGCAGTAGCTTTTTTCATTTTCGAAGTAAAAAATTCACTTTGCGGATAAGTGCGTATTGCTTCGCGGGAAATGTAAAAGCCAGGCCCAGAGATAGAATAAGAGGCAGCATAGGATCAAGAATCAAGAAAGCCCCAATGTTAAAGACGCCGAGGTCGAGAATAAGAAGAGATCGAAAGAGAATTAGGTTCGTCGCGTCCGTCTGATTTACTGTTTCAATGATTTCGAATGGATTGGTATCGTGAAAATTCGATTCTAAAGAAAACGCATCTACCACCTTTCTCCGTTATCTCACTTTCTTCGTGTACTTTGTTCGTTTTTTCTCCTTTTTTTCTTCCTTCTTTATGTCTTTTACTTTAACAGCCTAAAATCTTTGGCCACCATAGCTGCCAAGGTGGATGTTGAAGAAGGTTAAATAATAGGATACCTCTCTATTACTCCACCTTGTCTGCCTTTGCAGTTCATTCAATTCGGTTCTAAAAAAGGCGGTTGGGAGAGAGGGGAATATTCCGTAGACGTAATCAATGCCGTCGTCACCCGCCCTGCTCATTATTCTAGTCACCTTCGCTCGTTCTTAAACTACAATCCCTAGCCTTTTTGAACTGAGAACCTTCAAAATGTGGACATCTACGTTTCTCTCGACAGAATCCTCTCCCTTATGTGACGTAACTTTTCACTTAAAATGAGATACAATTCACCATGTTAATGACAGCTTACGGTTACTGGCTTCAAAATTTCCCATTTCACGGGTTTCGTCGCTAACCGATCAACTTCAGGAAATTTTTTTTTTGCCACGGATTACCTATACTATGTGCGTATCATCCCCTGAAAGGCAGAATGCCGTAAGCGACATTTACAATCTTGCAGGAGAGAGGAAAACTGAAAACGCGATAATATAGCCAAAAATTATTAAAAAAAAAAAAAAAAAAAGTATGTTCTTATGTGCATTGAATTCGAATTTTCGTGAAGAAAATGTGTACATGAAAAATTAATGAGAAGAAGTATTTTCGAAATAGAATGTCGCTCACGCTATTTTCGCTGTTGCCAAGGACGATAGAATTGTTGTAAATAAATACGATACATATCAGGCGTATCGAGGATAGCTTATACAGGTTAAACCCAATTGAATATATCGAAGCGGCAAAGGCTCAAGGTGGATACGATATTTATATTTTTACATGTGCCATATGCAATCGGTTTGTTGACGGTTGCGATATGAGTGATTGTTGGTTAAGATTTGTTTTCTAAACTGGTGGATACGATGTGAAAATAGCCCCAATGTATTTTTCGAGGCGCCTTGAAGTTATCTGTCATCTACGACAATGAGCTAGATAGATGCGACCAACAATGCTCATCGGTTATCATAACTCAAAATCACAAATAATGGCGCGTATTATGTCTTTCAGGGGACGACATGTTTAGTGAGATCCTAATCGAAAAATTTGATATTGTTTACTCATTTCTCATCGTGTTAAGGTTTTCCCAACGTAATTTAGTCCAGTTAATGTAGATCCAGCCAGGCTAACGTGGTAGTCTTGCATGTCGCATCAGTAGCAGTTACCACATGGGTCATTATAATATTGAGCTTCTTGCCTTGCGATCCGACCTTTGGCAAACCGTCAATACTCTTGACATCCAGTGCAGGACCTCGGAGCTGTCAGATACGAACGACCAGCAATAGGCAGCAAAACAGGATATCACCAATCCGGCATTATACGGCGATCAACTCGGTGGACTGAGCCAATCATCACTTGCGTTGATTATGAGTACTAATACATATCCTCGGTCTGCAGTCAACCCGGTTAACACGCTATCTTCGATTGAATGATTATCGCAGCGCTTCTTTGCCTGTCTGCGCTTGACCTGTTGACCTCCACGGAAATAGTGACCTTGCGCGCCCGTTTCCTAGCCGAACGGCCCATACGGTTTATTATTCAATAATAAGCCGATGTAATTGCTCACTCGACCAACTCAAAATTTGATGTTTTATGTTTGAAGGTACGTAGAATTCGAATAGCGAATAAAACAAATTTCTGACCGCCAACAGTTTTCTAGAAGAACATAAAAGCTATGTAATTTATATTTTCACCAAAACTGATTGTAATATGGTTTATTATTCCTTTGCTTCATGATAAATGAAGACCATGGACTTGCTATATTAACTATCTCGAAAATTTGTGATCATTTCCACAACAGATTGGTTACTTTGCGACTATGGCAATTTCAGTTATTTTTTTCTCTTTAATTTCAAATAAAAAGTTAAGTTACTGGCCTTACGGTACAGCTGAAGAGGGTGTTTGACGACCTTTCCAACGAGCATAGAAAAATTTTTATCGCTCCAAAAATTCAAAAATTCTGCAGATAAATTTCAGGAACCTAATAATATAAAAATTACTATTTCTCATTTCCCAAATGATTAAAAGATTTTCCTTTCACCTCTGAATCGCCTCCAGATTGATCATCTTTTGGCGCCTCTCTGGCAAAATGACTACCCGATGGTTACAAATAAATATGAATTTACGATAAATTAGTAGGTGCCAGGTAATAAGTCTGGGTCTGGTCGTGAAGATTTATAGAGAAATCTGAAATGGTTTTTAGGAAAAGGCGTGAATAGTCATCTTCAAATCGATATTGATAATAATCAGTTCTCATAAATGCTGATTTGCTCTGTTCAAGAATCGTGAAAACTCATGATATTTATATTCTTACTAATTCGGAATCTATAGGTGTCTTCAATACAATATAAGAGAGGCGCCGACTACAAAAGATGATCAATCTGGAGGCGATTCAGAGGTGAAAGGAAAATCTTTTAATCATTTGGGAAATGAGAAATCGTAATTTTTATATTATTAGGGAAGGTGATCCAATCAATCAGGAAGTGGTCAGGTCAATACGAGTAGTAAATGCCCGAACAAATAGTTGATAATGTGCGTGACTCGAAAAATCAAGCTTCATAATTATAGCCACCGTTAAAGAAACATTTCAAGACCTCCAGCGTTCAAATATATTGATTTCTGCTGCTTGTGAAAATCAAAACTGAAAAACGTGTCCGTTGCAAACTGCAGCTGTCACCGAAAACAGTTTTGGGATCCAGTGGTTCTCCATTTTTAAGCTTTTCCCACCAGTTTAACGCCCTCTTCGAAATTTCTCCCGCCAAGTGCGATAGACTAAATTCACTTCGAACTTGCTGGTTCGGCAGGTTTCTTTCCAGATAAAGGATTGGGCGCGCTCCAACTTAACAAAATAATTTATCATTGACACCTCGGACCCTTACGGCGAGGTCGACGCAATGATTCTATCAAAAAGCTATTACCATGTGCTCAGGGTAGTCAACCGGAGTCTGACAAACAACCCATAAACGTTTAGTTTTCTTTACACAACTATATGTAAATTTAAATTAACTGGTTTAGAAAGTGTGTCCGACTTTGGGACGCTATTATTCGCACGAATTCATCTCCGTTCCTGTAGAAATATTCTCGACGATGGCAATTTCCATTACGTAACGTGAAAGAGAAAATACTCTGCCAAGAGGCTGCCAGATGCTTCGTCATCTGCAGAGGAGACCTGTTATCTGATTTATGTCATGCTTGTTGCACAACAGACGACAGACAAGGAATCAGAAAATGTTTTTGGCTCACTAAGACGATTACAAGGCTTCCGCTCTGTACTGAAGAGGCTTGGAAGCAAAACAGCGGCTCAGTGGTACTTCAGGAAATTACTGACGTCCATTGCCGGCTGCTGAAATAACAAAAAATCCTCGATACCCGTTGGATATTGAAAGACAAACAGTTAGAGTGCTACTTTTGTTAAAATCACAATGGTTTTTGCAGTGGAATGCAATACATTAAGAGCGAGGATGTCAAGAGGCTGTTGACGGTTGCTTCGAGATGCCAGTGGGTGACTGCTGACAGCAGCGACGCGACGTGCCACCTTGACAACAACAATCAAAACACTCACCCTCTGGTTCACCCCCGACTTTCTCAGCCACTACTCACGAACAACCATTCCTCACACCCTACACAACTTCATATACCGTCTTCATTCACTCATTCGCCCACGAACCCTTTCTGTAAGCAGACGTGTGCGTAGTGACTGAACAACTGACATTTTGACTACGCTATGACGAACCAACGCTCGATTGTTCATTTGTTTCACTGAGTGAAAAGTCAATTCTCAGTCGGACAAAAGCGCCTATCACCCATCACGTGGTACTGAAGAAGGAGCCATCGCGAGTATACGCGTGAAATCGGTTTTGCACTGATGGACAGGTGGCGTGCCTCACGAGCATCTCAAAAATGTACGAGGGAATTCTCGAAGCGGAAAATTCCTTAAGAGTAGCCAACAAGGAGATAAACCTAAAAAACTTGGGTTGCTGGGTGAAAAATCCTTTGTTAAACCACAATCCTTCGTTAAACGACGAGAAAAATTTACGTCGGAATACTGGTGATTATCAAAGTTGATTGAATTAAAGGAACTAATATGATGTTATACAACTTGAGTGTTTCCCATTATATATACTACAAGCTTCCTATTATTTCTAGTTCCAGTAAATGTATTACACCGGGCGTACAGTTAATTATTCGCCCTCATCCATTTGTGGATTAATATTCAATAATAAACCATTGTTCATGAACCAAAACGGTACCTCAATATTTAATGGTATTTTTGGGAGGTTTCGTGGGGGAGAAAATTCACACTTTCCAAAGCTTTCCAGACATAGGTGTATTTGGTATTAATTTTTACAGAGTTTTGGACGCTGAATCGAATGAAACCATTGTGGAGTCGATAGCTTTAATATTTCTCAACTTACCGCAGCTTTCGTGCATAATTTTCGCTATCTGCAGAAATTCGGAAATTTCAACTCGAGAATTTTAGGAGCGATAAGAATCATTCTATACTCGTTGGTATGGTTAGACGAATAATTTAACTTTTAATTTGGAAATTAAGAACATTAAAAATAAATAAAATTGCCGTAGTTGCGATGGAATTTTCTCCTATATAGTAACTGATTTGTTGTTAGGTGGAAATGTTCACTAATGTTCGGGATAGTTACAAAAGGATGGTCTTCTTGAATCATAACACTTTGTCTCAAAGTGTTTCTGAAAATAGTACTCTAAATACGTATTTCTTCCATTAGGACCTCCGTTTCAATTCGACTGATCAGACGATCACAATTCTTCCATTTACTACGTAAACATGTTAGTAAAAAGTGTTTACATGGCTGGTCGAAATGAACGTGCTGCGAACTCTTGTGTAGCGTTTACGTATAATATTAAAGCCAGTCTCTGAACCAGTCAATTTTTGTCAAAAGCGTTTTTCCTCTATTTATCTACCCATTTATTTTCTTACCTCGTTATGAATAATTCTTTAAACCATATTTGCTTTTTTTGTGTCTACAATTGACTTGATGTTTTCCATGGAAGTTCCTTCGTATTACTGAAATTGATCAAGGAAATAAACATCTTCATTCATTAATTCACTGTGTGAGCTATGCGCACCACTACTTTCATTAATTGAAAACCTCATTTCCCACTGTCGATTTAGGTTCGACACAAAATTAAAACCCATCAGTCAATTTTTTCCAACCTAGTCTATGTACACGTTTTGTTGATTTGTGTTAGTATTGGTCAAAAGAATGTTAGTTATAAGCGACACGCTCGGTGTGTCTAACAATAAAGAGGAAAAAAAAAGTCAATTTTTTAGCCCCACCCAACTGGTCTTGGGAACCAGAAACGTTCACGCGCGTTTCACGGGTTCACAACAGAAAAGGTGCGCGACTTGGATTCTATCGAAATTGAGAAGAAGGTAATGTCAAGAGAGGCACATGGTAATTGCACCAGACTCATTTGAACGGCTACCAGAATAAATGAAGTTGAATAAATTGAAGTGGTTCGGTAAGTTAGCAATAAGGTTCAACATTTCTAAATTGGAACTTTATAATTTACGTATACTCGGGAAAGCCATAAATTGAAGCGCACAGTACGACGGCCACAATCAAGTATTCAAATGGACTGCCACGAGTGCTCATTCCACATAACCGGAGTAAGAAATATATAAGTGAACCGGGGGAAAAAATATCGGGAAGCAGCCGACGGAAGGCAATGAGTTTCCTTGACGAGAGGAAAGGTTTCATCGAAGGGTTCAGATCAGGTTTGGCTGATGGAAGAGAGGTAAAAGCGCTTGGGTTTCCTGTTGATAATATTTGCATCAACTTTTCACCGATGTGCCGAGCAGGGGCGGTTGCCTGTTGAAATATTCAAGGGGTCACGGTCAGAACGCCTTCAAGAGATATAAGTGCGTTTGCTGGGAAACATCACGCAGGAGATCCAAGTTTAGCTGTGGATATCTACCTGGATAAAGCCTGAGACAGCCGAACACTGAAAGGAGAAAGGTTATAGTAGTGCACTCGAAGGGAAGATGTTTCGGTAGGTAAGAAAAGGCGGAACTTTCGAGTCCCAGCGATGAATAAAATAACAATTTATTTAAAATCCAAAAAGGCCGCCAGGTTCAGGAGGTCGAACAGAGTTTCTTTCGATAAATGAAACGCCCGTTACATATAATTTCGCACGTTTCAGATGTTGATCGAACGAGGCGGGAAATGCGGTAGCTTCCTCTTTTATAGGCTCGTGATAAATTTCTTACTTGGATGGACTAGCATCGATTGATCTGAGTTCACCGTTATCGGATAGATTCAACGGGAATACGTGTGAATAAAACGGTTCAATTTCGACAATAGGAGCTCATAAATAATGTGCGCCCAAGAATGAGTTCTAGTAAAAATAATTTCCAATGTTCTATGGACGATGTAATGATAGAAAATAAATCCAAATTCATTCTCCGCGAAATTGTCATAGTTTATTATGTTGGATTAGTTCAAATCGAGATGAATACCAATCATATTCATTGTATTTTATCATTTCTGTATATCAATTTAGTAATATGAAATCAAGCGTGATTCCCCCTTTGAGCTTCCAAATAATTTTTGCGGCCGAAAAGCATTCTAGATGCAAACAATATTTTGATAACGCGAACGTACGGTAAGTGACATTAACGATAAAAACCTATCGTCATTCACCCACCAATGAAAACATTTCATGACCTCTTGAACGTTCAACTATATTGACTTTTGGGCAATTTGGGTCATTTTGAGCTCTAAAGAACGAAAACCGTTTCTCCAGTGTGCCCAAATTTTACAAAAAAAAAAAACCTCCGAAAAACGTGAGCCCAACGACCTTAAATCAATAATGTAGGATATATTGAAATCATGAAGTGCGGCAAAACGGATGTATTTTATTTCTGATGTAAAATATCAAGGATGGTTTTGTTTAATATTCAATAAAAACAATTATTTTTTTTGAGCAATTTTTTTTCTTCAATTCTTTTAATAATCAGTGGCAACAAAGCTAGTGCTTTACGCAATAACCTTAACTTAGTTATTAAAGTGAAAAAATACTGAACCAATTTCAGATCCACTATTTTTTGGGGCTAATTTCTGAGCGTTTTGATAGGGATTCGTTTTTCTGTAATGAGTGAATTCTTCAAGAATGAAAATCAGTATGGTCATACTTTTTGAGGGCATTTCGACCCATATATAGTTGAACACAATCGTGAATTCATGATGTGGCAATTGCGGTTTCAGGGCAAATTTGTTCATTATCCTCACACCGCTGTTTGTTTAGATTAATTGAATTCTAAGGGTCATAACATCTCTGCAATGGCAGTTTTAACATTACATTGATTGGGACAGCTTTACAGAATGAAAAGACTCACAGAAGATTTTCAACGCATAGTTGACAAAAGGTATAATGGATATGAGATCAAAAGTCCTTCTCGACTGTACAGTAATTGCAGACTGGAAATGAATTTTCCTGTTATCGATTCGTAGAAAACTAATGCATCAATTAACATACCAACTTTATCGATATCCAGTAAAGCGGTTATTGATCCAAGTCCCATCAAAACTTATAATGACTTTGGTACCTGTAACAAACAACAGGATACACAACATTAGTAAATTAGGGTTCGCTAAGCAATGCAGTTATTGACATTTAGATTATTTATCCTCCGTTTAGGAACCACGCGGAGTACATCTTACAACGTTGCTTGCACCTCATAACATGTTTCTTGCTTACTTGGTTAAATATTCATTAATAAACCATCGTAATTCTATAAGAGAATAAATTCTCGCACTCCTACAAAATATGATATTTAACGTTTTAAAGCGTGTCGATTATCATGTAAATATAAAAAATTTCTTACATTTTTTACATTTACAAAATTTTTTTACATTTACGTCATAAAAACGAGTCATGTATTTTTTTAAAACTGATCATTATGTCAGATTCCTATAATGGATAATCACAGATGAGGACAATTAATCCCTCATAAATAATGGCTACAATCGTACTTGTTAGTGTGAAGATAAAATCCAGTAATTTTACGTTTGAATAAGGGCAATCTCAAGGTCGAGGAATTTATGCTCCATTGTAAAATACGAGCTTCATTGCCGTTAAGAAAGAACAAATGCAGTTCCACTTGTAATAGGCTTAGTAACTTCTCTTTCAAACAAAAATCTCAACCGAAATGTCAACCGAATAATAAAGCTAATGTTATTTTATTTTATTAGTTTGCACACATGATGACTTTGTGCCATGTAATTTTTGTAATTCGGAGAAAACGTTCGAAGCGAGATCGATAGAAATACACACTGTAACGCGAACTAAGAGCGTAAGAACGATGAACCAACGGGTAAAACACGGCCGAAACCTAACAGACGAGTGCGAAGAACGATCGTTGTTATAACATCCTGCGATGAAAAATGAAATGTGAACAACATACGTTTCCACTTCGGTTCATCGTTAGGGCGCTGCCGAATCCGAAAAAGCATGTATAACAACAACAGAGGGGCACGTGTATTTTAGCCGTGGAATCATTGAAAAGCCCACAGAGAACAGCTAAAAAAACAGTCGTGTTCTACATAATAAATACAGTGTTCACCTCGCGTTTCCCTCCCGATACGAAAGTAACCATCGTTGGCGCACATTCTTCGCCGAAGATTTGATGTGGCCGCATTCCAGTTAGCTGTGGGCGCGAGACAATAAACCCGAACACCCTTTAGGGTGAATTAAGTTAAGCAGAATTTGAATTCTTAACATTTTTCCAACCTATCTACGCCGACACACACCGCAATTTCCTTCGACCGATCAATTGGTTAACGACGCAGAATTTACAAGCAGGAACGCCGCTTTATCGTTTTGCTCTTTTTGGTTTATAATTCAATAATAAACCAATGTAATCGCCCAAGAAAAAAAATTTCTAACCCCCCTCAAAATTTGATGTTTTACGTTTCAAGGCAAGAGCTAGAAAAATTGACTGTGTGTGGATTAATACGGTTTTAAATTTTGAAACAAGTAATAGTAGTCTTTGTTCTCAACACATCCGATTCGGCGGATTTTCCTTCCAGTAATTATTGCCTTATTGGTTACTAATAATATTTTTTGTCCTCATTATTGAAAATAGGTTACTAATAATATTTTTTATTTACTACTAATTTTATTTTTTTCCTCATTATTGTAAACGTCAATGTTTACGCTGGTCAGATGCTTGGATGAAAAACACCGTTTGACAAGGACCTTAGTTCTGCAAAGAGAATTCAGGGTATGCAAATATCAGCTATTCTTCACAGCAGGGCAAATACCTGAGACAATGTTGTAGAATGAGCCCTCTCCAATCGCGGTCCTACCTACTTGGAAGAGTTCTTCAAAGGAAGATCCAAGTCCGCTTCGGTTTGAATTATTCATTCATTTCGATGGCTTCGACCGAAAGCTAGTTGTCTCTTCGATATTCTCTCTTTGTACACCGTCGATGAGCAATCAGAAGTCTATAGGAAGTTATACCTGAGGATATAAAGTTCGATGTATCTATATAACAGTTTTATATTTGCTGCCAGCGGTGTCGTACTGCTCGTGGTAATATTGGGCATATTTTTTCTCGTTGATTACTCGACTCGGTTGTTCATGTTGTGGTTAGTTGTCAGTTTGATGCCATGTGTCGGGTGTACGCACTCAAATATGGAGTGAAAATTGACAATAACTAATTACAACTAAGGATGTACGGTGGTATTGGCTGACAACGCCAATAGTCGAGAAGGCTTGAATTCTATGTTTTAGTATCTAACCGTGTTCCGAATATGTGATGTTCTGTTACATAAGTATGCTTAACTCGAACTCCTCCCCTCAGCACAAGCATTGCTTAAAGAGGGGAGTAGCATAAAAATTTTGTGTATTTTTTTAATATGTATAGTTGTTAATAAATTCAGAAAAAAAACCACACGAACAAGTTATACCTGGATAAGTTGTTACTTGGAGATAAGTTTCAATCTGCATCTTTTCTATGGATTCATGATGATACGTACATTATCGAACGGTGATAGCTATGTTCAATTCGATTTGAGTTCTGCTGAGAGTGAAAGACTGTGATGCATTCAGTTTTATGAGACAAAATCAGGTAATAAGTATCCAGAGGGGTAGGCGGAAATTAAATCGAAAAAAGTGGAACGCTCGTCATGAGTTTTGTCGCTGAGAAGCATTACAGTAAAAAAGTCAACTCTGTAATACCTCCATTTCCAATTTACGGAGATGGAGGAAACAACTTGGTGTTCTTGAAACAAAGACTATCGTTATATAATGTTCTTCGTCGACTAGAGCTCGGCACTCAATTTGAGTCAGACCAATTTTCATTTATGATCTGAACTTATACAAAATGTCCGCACGCGTAGTTTCATGCTTGAGTGAATTTGAAATTAATTTCGACCCATATTTTCAGAACAGAGACAAACTCACCCGATCAGGTGAATCCCCCCCCTTTCAATTCCCCCTCAATTTCAATTTAAACCTCTTGATTAGACGTTGGGTCGCTGATATTACCGAGTGATTATCATTTAACAGAATGGACGTTTTCCATTTTAGCACAAAACAACTCAAAAATAAATATAATTCCAAATCACGTTTTGTTTTCGATCGATTTATAATTGAATTTCTGACGATTTCCGGACAAACCGGGCAATATTTAGAAAAACATTCCGTAAATTTCTGTTCAAACTAGAAACTTGGAAAGTTGTGATATCGAATGAAGGATAATATACGGATATCGGTAAATTTCGTAGTTTTTCACTTGTGATTTCTGTTGATATCCTGAGAAACGAAACAGCGGTATCGTCAGTATTTTTAGTGAACAATTGAGTCGTATATTGAATAACAGTAAATCGTGAAAACTTTGAAAATGCGATAGTTGTCGACAAAATGTCTAAATTATAACTTAATTCGAATAAAATTTTTTTGAGTATAATTTTTCAAAGTAGGTTGAAAACAAAATATTTCGGAAATTAATTTTTTCTCGCCTCGCACAATAATTGTTTACAATAATTTTACAATTATTGTTTCCTGCCATCTCTAATCATAATACAACTCGACAATGTCGTAAAGCTTCAAAGTCATCGAAATACTTTAGAACTGTATACATTTTTTGATAATTGTTCGGCGCTGATACGAAATTTCTTATTGATTTTATCGAAAAAAATACAGGGAAATTTTTCTAGCAGAATGCAATCGGGTGATTTTTTGTGTTTTCATGGAAACATCGCAAGTTGCCCAGAAGAAAAGAATTCAGTTTTTAATTGAGAAAAATTCGGCTGCACCCGAAAGTATCAAATTTTCTGCGAATAAATAAACTTGTCGTAAAATTGCGCTAAGCGAACCGCAATAGGAATGAGAGATGCCACGTGTGAAAATCGTAATAACTGCTACAAAAGACAGGAGAACGTCCTCTCAAAATACATCTTAATATAATATTAACTCATCGCGCCTAGTAGTAAGTATTAGGTAGTAGGTAGTAGGTAAGGTAAAATTAATTCTAATTTTGACAAAATTCGACTACCTACGCCAAACGACGAATGTCCTTGCGTAAAGCGATGTACATAATAATTGTATGAAAATACAATAGTCATCGGAGAAGCCCTCGATTGTTCTTACTTCAATGGAAAGTGGCCAGTGTTACACTGAAAACAGGATCGACTGTTGTGATGCTCATTGTGGTTGAGAACTGATGGGAAACAGTTGGTAATGGTAGGGGAAGGAACTCTCAAAGTTTGCGACCAACTGAACTTTTTGGGGTAAGTAGCGGTAAATTGCTTTGATGAGCTCATGTTGAGTAGGAGAGAGTTGACTCTAGTCGGTGGCCTTTCCCCAAATGAGTTTCCTTTCTTCGTGTTCATTAAGAGAGAATATTAGACTTCAAAGAGCCTGGAAAAAGGCTGGAACAGCACGGAAAACATTTACTAATTAGAATGAATTTGTAAAAGTGTCTAACGGAGGTCGCCGCGTTTTCCCTAGCTCATCCTTTACTTAGAATACATTTTGTTCTACTGAGTTAATGGCGCTTCCTGCTCCGACCTTTTTCCGTTTATGTGTCTGAAACGGCCGAGAAACGTGACGTTTTTTCAACATTCAATTTATTGCGTCGTCTAAAAACCGAACCGTTTCACAAACAGCTGAAATAGAACGTTAATTGAGTGTTTGGCCGTCTCATTTCAAGCCTCGTTAATTTACTCCTCGCTACGGGCTTGCACAGGGATTCCATAATCGTTGCCATTGAAATTCACCAGTGAAATAAAAAGAATGAGAAATTTAATTTTCTATAGCGGAGAGTCGTTTCATATTTTGCAATTCAACGAGTCAATTGGTTGCATTATTACTGCATGGTTCAGTTCGGTTAGTGGGGTAGACAGATATCCGATACAAAAAGATTGTCTAGCCCCTGTGATCAGACTTTAAATCAGAACCATGAAAATGAAGTTAGAACTGAATATAACTGAAGCTAACCTATCAGCAAAATGTATCAGATCTCCTATTATAAATAATGGGAGACGTGATACGCAACGAAAAACTCCAATATCCAGTCAATCATTTTAAAATGTATTAGATTTCGATCGTCGATAGCAGCCAACATTTTTTGTACTGCATGTCCTAGGAGATTCAGTTTTTTTTTTTCAAAATGTGGAAAAGATTAACAAAGAAACAGTAATTTTATCCCATGCGCCGAGAATGACGTGACACGCGGCGATTTGTCGGGAAAACCGCTGCAAATGATTGTATAGTGGTTTATTATTCCATTGATATTGTACTTGTGTCAGTAACTTTCCCGAAAATTTGTGAACGTTTCCATCTAGCAATAGATTGGTATTTTAGGGGGAAATTACATAGCAACTATCGTCATTTTGATTATTTGTATTTTTCTTAATTATCTAATCAAGAGTTAAATTATTCGCCTGCCTATACAGCTCAAGAGCGTGTGTGACGAGCATTCCAACGAATATATAGCGATTTCTACAGCTATAAAAAGTCTGAAGCCATGCCATCTTGCCAAATTTCCCCAAGTCTTGACACTATTGCCTCATAAGAGTTGGGATAATTCGAAAACAATTAAAGTTATCGACTCCGTTATGGTGTTATTCGATTCGGCGTCAAAAATATATAAAAATTGATACCAAACATACCTGAGACTGAAAGTATTGGAAAATACGAATCCCCCCACCCAAAAATACCCTCAAAATTAAGGTCGTGATTTGGCTGAAGAGTTGGGCCGTTGTCAGGCCAAGATCGATTTTTGGTGCAAATTTCAATTATGCAGCTTTTATAAATTCGTCAGAAAATTCTCCAACAATTTTCAAGTGAATTTTCCATTTAGGTTTCATAAGAAACAAAATGTCATAGCAGTTTACAAAAAAAAAAAAAAGTTTAAAAGTTTAAAAAAAAAAAAAAAAAAAAAACAGCTAGTTCATCTCGTTGAAAAATGGGCTCTGCTATTCACTCAAGTCAAAATGAATTAATCGATCCAATTAGCGCACGGTTTTTATTCCGGTGTGGAGGAGGAAAGATTAAAGACTGAATCATCGACCCGACGCCTGAGGGTGAAAAAGTTGTTGTTCACTTGTTGGAGAGTCGAACCCTGGGACGTTGGAGATAATATAGGCGTTCAGCCTGTATAAACAACCCGGCACAAGTCTACGTTCGGCGCAAATTTATTGGATAGTAGAGTGAATTGAGAAGGTTGCTGATGAGGTTTATTGTCTGACTGAAACGACGAGCTGTTTCCGATCTGTAAGATTTTGTCATTGCTCACGCCTATTGTCATAGTCTCGCTTGCGGCGATGGCGATTGCCGAGAGGCGATGCTATTCAAAAATGATCACGTTCACGCTTTCTAGGAACGGAATGAGAAGCTTCCAGTGTTTGACAGCAGGCAGGTCTGATAAAAGCCGTCGCACAACCGAGAAGAGAAAAGGCCTGGTTGACGTGGTAAGAAGTTGAGGGGCGTTAGAAGTGGCGATGGAGGCAGGAAAATTATTCAGCTATAAATGGAGGATAATGGGGAACGACAGGTTAGGAAGCACGACAGGTCCGCTTCAGTGAAAAGGAATTTTAATTGATCTTCAAAGTTTGAACGTTCAAAAGAGAGTGAAACCGAAGAAGAATTAATAACCGAGGAAGCCGAGTTGAGATAGAAAAGTGTGGTCCTTCAAGATCAGATAAAGGAGTGTGTTGTACAATTACTTATTGTTATGCTCAAGAATTGACCGGTTGATGATAAATCTGGAAAAAGTGTTTTGAACTCCACTTCTGAAAAATATCTTTCCAAAAAAAAAAACCCCAGTTGGGGTGGAATTCGGCATTAAATGTTGTCTGTGAAGCTTTACAGACAATTCTCAACGAGATAAATTTGATAAAGCCACAAATTATTCGCAAATTATTACACGGTTGCAAATAGAGTAAAAGTATCACATCAGCAGTTTTGACTAAAAATTAGTGTCCATGGAATTAAAATCAACGTTTTTGCGACCTGCGAGAGATTTGGAACGAGGTTATAACTCGAGAGTTCTTGGAGCTATAAAAATCAATCTATACTCGTTGGAATGCTCGTCGAACACTCTCTTCAACTATACCGTAAGACAGAAAATTCAGATTTTAATTTGGAAATTAATAAAAATAAAAATGATTAAAATTACAATAGTTTCTACGGAGTTTTCCCCGATAGCTTCCAAGATGTTTTTCGGTGGGAACGTTCACAAATGGTCGGAATAATACTATCATAAATGGATAATCTTCTTGAATCATTATTGAAGTGAAGGAATAATAAACCACTATACAAACATTTGCAGCGTTTTTGGAATTTAAGGTAGACATTGGAACGACAACCCTGGTTCAATCGGGCTGGTAAACGAACATGTAATTACGTACATGCGCAGACGCGGAAGGTCTGAACTAATTTTCGTTGCCGAAATGAATCCCCCTTACCTTCAAAAATAGCCTGAATTTGGAATACGAAATTCGCTGGAGGACTTAGCCATCGCTTGTCCGAAAATTATTTTCAGCGAATATTTCATACATGTACGTCTCTCAGCTCCATGTAAAATGTGTTAAGAATGAACGTGTTGAATTTTCATTATTTTATTAACGTGCTGCCTTGTAATGCACGAGTAGAACCTGAAATTGAACACGAGTGGACTTGAATGGCAATTGAAAAAATGCCTTCAACTAATTCGAGCCCCAGATTTGTCTATGCTAAATCTTTCTATTGATATCCAATCAACTCAAAAATGGAATCAAAATTGCGTTTTGTTATTTTGCTTTCAGTGCTTTCACCTGACTCCTCAATTCTCTTGAAAATGTGTGATAAGGTTCTTGCGTCGAATTGCGTTAGTGGTTGATACATCTGCCAGTGTCATCCTCGGTATTATTCCACTAAATGAGCTTTTCTTGTTTAGAAAGTGGCAGGATTTTTCCATCGTGGCACAGGCGTGACCGTTGGTCCTGAAATAATCCGTACGGTCCACATCGCTCACAGCTGATGTGCAACCCTGTTCACCATTAACAGCACATTAGGATCGCCCTAGAATAGTTCTTCTAAACATCCACTCCTATTTTGGGAGGTCAAACATTTTTCGAAATCGTTATAGTGCAAATAGCGTTACCATAAATCGTTTATAAAAAGCACTCATAAACATTTTTCGATCCAACTCCGGAATATGACGACGGGCTGTAGTACCCAGTGTAATTTCAGCGGTTGGACAGTCGCAGTAATACGCACATAATGTTTCCCATATACTTGGATGATAAAAATAGTGCCACCTGTCACCTATCTTGACCAGTTTGTCATCAAACCACCGGTTTACCATTTTGCTAACGATTCGAAAATGTAATTTTCCAAACGTAAAATAAATCGCTCGCAGATATTTTGGCTCGTTTCTCTCTCAGTCGTTCAATAAATTAGACACTGATGACTTTCGAGCCAAGGACCCCAGAAGACGATATTTCGTTCGTGAAAAAAAAAACTCGTTTCTATATTCTCTACAAGAGGTAAAAATGCCGCCAGCGTTGCGACGCTCGAATTGGTCAGAGCAGGATATCTCCCGGCAAACAAGCATTTAAATGGAATCTTAACTGTATCAACAGCACACATATCCAATTAAAATCCCTCGAGCCAGTATAACACTCTTACACATTGACTCGTCCGCCTCATCGTTTGTATGCCAACCTGTGAGAGCTTAACTGCTTTCCCCATTTCCTTCATCCGATATCACCAAGCCTCCGACCGCCTGATTCTCATATCCCTCTCTCTTGCTGGCCTCTTCCAGACAGGACGAATACTAATATTTACATTTAATAAAAGAGCGTTGAACCGAGGAAGGTGTCAGGAGGAAAAGTTGGCCCGATAAATACACATTGGTATAGGAAGGATGTGAGGACATCATTATTTGATTCCTCTTCATAATTTCCTACGGCTACTCAAAGATACTGGGTACCTTCCTCTGAGGTAAATACTAAGAATCACTAGGAATTTTTAAAAGGCGGGGAATCACGCATGATTTTCTTTACCTATTTATTATCATCACTAACGTTATCATCAAGAAATGATGAAAGAACAGACAAAATTCTCGTGTACTGATAGGCGTTCGATCCACTGACAAGGTACTCTCGTGATGTCACGTTTCCCTCTCCATTTTTCGAAAGCGCACCAGCTTTCTTGACACACTCATAACTAACCGCAGGTAGTACCAACAAGGAAGCAGCAGCAGCAGCAGCAATTGGCAAGTAGTATGTACTATCTACATTGCCAACAAATATTACTATGAATAACTTCCCCGAAGATGTGGTGGATATAATGGGTGTTCTGCTACTTTCAAATGCATGCCGAGAAAGAGTGGTATCCGTTATTAATTTCCTTGGTTGTTGTCGCTGATACATAATTGTGAGGTTGAGGTGGAGACAAAAACCATAGTTTTTACCAACCATGTGCCCTTCTAGTCTAGTCAAAAAATACTTTCATTCGTTGTAGCTCTTAGTAATTTATTAGTCTCTATGTTTCTAGTCACTTGCATCTTCCAGTCTTCGTTTATAATTATAATTTCAAGCTTTAAAACTAGATTAGGTATGCAGCTGTGATAAACTCCACATCTCAAGACGAACCCTCTTCACGGGCGACCCCTTTATAAAAAACACTTGACACACTAATTTCTAAGATGTTTCCTGAAGAGGCCCGTGAGGGCGAAAGCGCTCGAATCAATATAGATGATAAGGAGAAATGGTTGTCTCCACCTCAACCTCACAATTATTAATTTACTTATGTTATGTTGTGTTGTGTTGTTTGTCTTACTTATTTACTTATGTTTTTATTTATTAATTTACTTTATTTTTTTATTTATTAATTTTTATTTATTTTTATTTTTTTTATTTAAATAGTCTAAAATATTTCGCAAATACGACCGTACATAAATAAATAACTACGTTGAGTGGATACATATAATGGGCAATAATTTCCAAAAGCACCGAGCTGACGAAAGCGTTGAAAATGGACAGTTAAAACGAAGCAAACTTGAAGAGAAGAAGGTATAGGAAGTTGGTGTGTAACGGACCCTCTCTATCACACCCTCTCCATGATCCTCTACAGATGGGTCGGTCGGTTAGGACTCCTTATGTTTATCTTCCTGTAAAAGGCAGGCCCTAGTCTGCGCAGCGTCGAGGAGTTTAAAGGATTAAGGATTAAAATCCCCGGAGGGCTTGAGAAGTCACCGAGAAAATCAGAGCAGAAAGGGAGAAGAAAGGGAAGGACAGCCAGCCTAACAGCTAATAACGTAGCTATGCTATAGGTTATACAACACGGAGCTTCAACTTACCGCAACCGACGCCTTACCACCGTCGGTCGACACAACAAACTAAGTCTGGGCTGAACCACAACCCCATACTATATTTTCTGTGCTCGCCCTTACTTAGACTTGCGAGAGGGTCGGCGCCTATGTTACTTACTAGACGGCTAGTGCGAAACAAAGGACTGCTGAGACGAGCTGTACACACGGCAGACAGCGTTTCACCCCGCTTCACCTCCAATAATTCGCTGGAGTCATTCCTCTTCCATTTTCAACAGAAGAAGTCATCAAAACCAGAATTGTTCAGAAGAAAAAGTCCTCAAGATGCTATTCTGTGCTTCCATTCGAACCGCAAAATGGCAGAGAAAAATGGAAACGAACATGGAGGAGGGTGGAGCTCAAAAGAATCAGGGGTCGACTTCTCGTGAAACTGGTGTGATTGAAAGAATAATATCAACAGCATATTATGTAGACCACACGGATTTTGAAACGGTGCGAATAAGAGTTACTCCGAGAAGCACAAAAAATTAACTTTTGGAAGAATCACGGAGAATTGACTACGACACGCAAAATCATAACAATGGAAACTGATCGATGAAAACTTATTTTCATTACATCTATTAACGCAGGCATAAGTATTTTTTTTTTTAATTTTTTTTTTTTTTTTAGAGGGTGGAGCTCATTAACGAACGAGAAATTTTTTCATTACGATGTATCTCCCTCCCAGCAGAAATATCTCTTGATACAGACCAGGAATATTCGGTTCGGCTTGAAATAATTCCAAAATGTCTTGTGACTGCAAAGGAAATAGAATGCCGCACGAGTGGAAGAACACTCATGATGAAAATTTACTTTGGGTTTTGAGACTTTTCACCCAGAAAAGGGATATTCTCAATGGCAAAATTGAAAACGAAGATACTCACTTTCGTCGGGGGCTGCGAGGAGAAAATCGATAACCAGCTTTCTCGTTTAAGGATAACAAAATAGGGGAAAAAAGAATAAAAAAGTATAGGAAGAAAGAAGCTTTGCACGAACGAGCTTGAGAACTGTCGAAAACTTCTAAACATAGCCTGGACAACGCTCCGCACCAGCTCTACTCTTACCGAGCAAAAGTTTTACACATCTTTCCACCAACTCACTTGGAGCCAATTAAACTGGAGGGGTTAACATTGAAAGTGAAAAAAGAAATAGAAAAGAGAGTGTTGAGATTCGGCGAGAAAAGTGAGGCGTAGTTTGGGGGAATGAGGGGACTGTGAGGTGTATTGGAGGGCTAGGTAGATCGAGGATTGGGAAAGATGTTATCAGTCGAAGACAATTGCAGCTATTAAAAGAGTAAAAAAAATAATTATGGTTTTAACTTATTGTTAATCTAATGCTCAGTATAATCATAAAATTCGATAGTTCGTTCCATCATTGTTATTGGATCCCGCTGTTCGCGTCACCTTGAATATGAACATAAATTATTTACTGAATTACGATGAAGTTTAGGGGAACCCAAATATCTACTATGGCTCATTTTCTTTCAAAGCAATTTTTTATTTTTCGAGTCCTACTTGATTTTTTTGTATACTCTCTGATCTGATAATGAAATACGTTGAGGACCGTCAAACATATAAAACAAAAATACGAATACAAAAAATACAATCCTCGATGATTCAATGGCGTGGAAATTTATAGGGTACCTATTCAGGTTACGTTTCCATTAATCTACATTAAAGAAAAAAAAACATTTGAGATCAATAGATATCCACGACCATGAATTTTTTACCTTGAACATTTTTAAGGTAAGCAAATGCTCTCATGTTTCCACAAAAGACTTTATGCCTTCCTAAAGACACTGTTTCCAAATTAAATCAAACTCCTAAAAAAAAAAAAAAAAAAAAAAAAAAAAAAAAAAAAAAAAAAAAAAAAAAAAAAAAATTAAAATTTTTAGGAGGAATTGTTGATATATGAGAAGCGTGATCGAAAAGTAGGGGGAAACAAAGAGGAATTGCTGATATCACGAGCTCAGTGTCACCACACAATAAGTCAACCTTCCATTTCACCTACCATAGCCACTTTAGTGCCCTATCACTTGGGTTAGAAAACTGACGGAGGCAACATGGTCGCTCTCTTCGGTTCGAGCCGTTTTTCAAACTCGACAACTTTACAGGAATGTGTAATTTTTACGAATGAGTTTTCAGGCCTTAGAATCATCATCCCGCTATCCCTGTGGCATGTAATTTCAAAATGAAGAATAAAAAAGTTCCTTCCCATTGTGATAGCGTGAACAAACACCGATTTTAAACCGGAATTCGAACCTGTCTCCCGAACTTGTGACGCCGGGCGATCCCGCTTCAAAAATCTGTGCTGCGATAGAAAGGAGATTTAACAACTTAATTCGAAACGATACCAAACAATAATCGTGATCAGAATAGAATTTACGACGTAAGTCTCACTAAGTAGCCAACTAATTGCGTACTGCTACCGAAAGTTAGCCAACTCTCAATACCACCATGGACGTTATTACCAATATCTATGATAGAATATACTAGAACTGATAGTTGTCGTGAACTTTCCGCCGTTTTGACGTCATATTCGGATTCAGCATTAAATTTCCTATAAGAATAGCTTTCAAAATCGCTTTAAAACGAAAATTTAATTTTTCACTATTAGCGGAGCTCGGAATTTCGGCCGGCGAAAAACTCGATTTACGGAAAATAATTTCTCTGGCTCTGTTTAAATTTTTTTCACCAAAAGTTTTGCTATATACGTGTGTAAGGCGTTCGAATGAAGACTCCTGCATAATAAAACAATTGATTCGCATTTATTTTGACCCCGAAAAGCACGGTTAAAGGCCAATTTTTGAACTTTCAAAAACCGATTTTTTTGGACCACTCGCAGATTTTTCCGAGAAATATAAAAAATCACAAAAATACATCTTGGTAAGACACAACTTTCCTGAAAATTTCAGATTTTTATCTGTATTGAGAGACGAGTAAAAATTCGTTAACTGATCGGTTGAAAGAAATCGCAGGGGTCCCCCTTGGATTTTTCGCGAAAAATTTTTTGAAATAGATTTCGCTCAAATTCAGCATAATGATAGTTGATCATGTGTATATCAATAATATATGGTTCATTCTTTGTTTCTTTCGCACTAAATAGATGAAAATAACGTTTGAAGATGAAAAATGTCATGTTTTTGCGTATAGTCTACTTATATTGTTGAATAACGCAAAAACGGTTGACAAATGGATAGGTACATTACGTTAGGAAAATGTGGGCAATTAAATGACCTATCTTTTGGTATATTCAAACATCTGAATTGACGACTTTTTGTTTGAGTTATCCACTGTGCAAGTTATAAATCTTGGAAAACTTGAAGTTGTTACATCTAATTCTGCTACAACTTTGCTCCAGTTGAAAAACCCAATACTTTATGAGACAAAGTACATTCATACACTAACAACAACATACCAAATTATAGCAACTACTAAGTACTACCTACTATAAAAATACCATAGATTCCCACGCGCAAAAAAGTCAGTCGTTGTTCAATCGTCGTCCCAAAACTAAATACCATGATCGTTAAAATACAGTTTATCCTATTTTTGCAGCCTGTCAAATCAAATGACAAAAAAATGCACTAGTGAAATCGAGTTTCACTCATTTTTCACGGAGAATGACGATTTATGTCATTTTTTGACAGCAGACAATCGGGCCCACAGACACTTGTTCAGAAAGTGTTTCCAAGTATAGTAAGTAAGTAGTATAGTACCATGACAATCTCAAATTCATTTCCGTTCCGAATTCGACTTTTTAGATATCGCAATACTTCCATTTACTACGTAAATATGGAAGTAAAAATGCGACGACATGAATGCGGTTTCACCGCAAGTAGTTTTCGTGTTGTCGTATAGTAGTGGTTGCCTGAACCGAGGGTTGTTCAGCCAAAGAAATTGAAGGGGCAGGTCGGACCACTCTTTGCCTCTGGTGACCGCTCGATAAGAATAAATTAGTGTGATTCGCTGTTACCGCGCCGTTATGGAGTTGCCGTGTTCGTTAGGGCGGTAAGAACCGGGAAGAAAGAGGATGATAGAAAAAACCAACAACATACCACGTTATCTTGGTTACGTTATTTTCAACTGGTTCAACGTGTATGCGAATTTATCGTAATAATAATAATTTTTTGCTATCGGGTCAGGGAAACCAGAGGTGTGAGGTAAACAATTGTGCTGAGGGTATCCACGTTAGTAGGAGTACGATAAAAAGTGAAAAAAGATTGGACGATTGAGATGGAAAATAGGCAAGAGGTGAAAATGTTTCTCTTGTATTGTCAAGGAAGTCAGTGCAATCGATATGTATGGTTTTGGAACCAATTAAACACACACACACAACGCACAAAATTAACAATTCTTCTATGTAGGTAATCAATAATAATTACTATTAATATTTTCTAATCGGAATGAACTTGTACTTACTTTGATTATTTTTTACCCTAAACAGTCTCATGCTAATGTAGTTCTCTGTAATGGGATCGGTACCGGCGATGATCAAAACGTTGCAGAAACGTTGCCAATATAAAACCCCCGTTCTGAAAAACGTTCTTCTGTCCGAAGTTATGTTCTGACTAAAGAAATAAACCAGAATTTCTTTGTAGTTGAGAGGACGTGTATGTATATTTTCCGCAGTAAAGTGCTCTGCGGACGGATAGGATTCAAAATGCTATCCGACGTGCAACATCTGGTTATGAGAGGTGATAAATTTCTCTTCTTGAACGACGAATTTTTCTTCTCGAGGAACAATTTTCCTTACACCCCCAACCATCAAAAAATTGAATTAATATCTTTCTATCTTGTGTATAATAGTTCAATACGCGGAATATAATATATATTGATCCATCTCTTCAATAGAATAGTTATATCCCTACTAGTGAGGACGTTCCCATGCCGATTTCTGTTCCATTGTGATTCCAAGTTCATAATTCAGTCTGTGTTTTATCAGCATATTCGTTCCGTTCGTTCATGACGTTTTTCAAACATATTTGACGATTCAATACACATACGTTCCTAATCTCAATGTTTTTATTGTCCTTAATTGTTCCCGATTACAACGGCAATCACGTTTTCGGTGTCGTAACTAATTCTTAGCCCTTTCTGATTCGAGTCTCGTAGCAATTTTCTTTTTCAGTTTCATCCACCGAACGGTAAAAAATCCTATGATCCCGACTTTTCTAAATATATAACTAATTGGTTGGTCGGCTGAATAATAAATTCATTCACCGAGTGAATGGGTTACTTTAAGGGCTTCCTTTAAGGGCTGAGGGTGAGTATGGGTATATGGTGAGATAGAAGAGAATAAGGACGAAGCCGTAGGTGTCGGTATAAATTGCCCTTGAAGTCACGCGGAACAGAGAATCCGGTTCCCTATTATGAAGCGCAGATTAATGTTAGTGAAATCTGACTAAGGAGATATTTTATATATTTAACACAGCCCCGCGTTTTTTTTTTTTTTTTTTTTTTTTTTTTTTTTTTTTTTTTTGCCGGAGATGACAGGCAGACAATTAATAGATTCGGTACAACTGGACCTCGATTCTTTATAGTATATAGTTCTGGCCCTGACAACAAGTGAATAAAAAATGTGATCACTGACGGGTTTGTAAGCGCTTATGACATGGTATGTAGGCATTGATATACGAACAACGAGTGAGAATGGAAAATAATGGAACGAGTGAGAGGTCTTATTAAAAAAAAAAAAAAAAAAAAAAAAAAAAAAAAAAAAAAAAAAAAAAAATTGGAATAAATGCAACTATCGGAATTAAAACTCGATTGTTTTGTACCGTTATCTCCCGTAGGCTGATCCATAACGTACTTGAGAGTCAAGAAACTCACGGAAAGAAAGGTATGAAATGTTCGTCTGCATTTATTTCCAACAACTTCTTCAAAACTGGGCAATCGACAAACTCGATCGTCGTCACTATACGTACACTTCCTTCAATAAATACCCAATATCCTTCGCACTGCTATAATTCGCACCATGTAAACGGATGATTTAACTCGCAACAAGGAAGATAACCAGACACGCTAATTGGAGAGCTAGTTGGAGAGACAGTTTGCGTCTGACATGACTGACGGATACGAGCGAGGGATCGACAAACGTTGACTTTATGTTCGGTGTGAAGTGAAAAAAAGAAAACTTTTAGTTAAGCGTTAGACGTAGTAAGGAAAAGAGTGGTTGAATTGCGGGACAGCTCTTACCCTCACCTTGCTCACACCTGCTTTCGTTACCGCAACATACACGCATACTTACTAAGAGCTAGAGACGTTCTCGGAGGGTGTTTACCGCAGAATGGGCGCATTAGAACGAATTTATGGGATGCTGACAAGTTCCTTGATAATGCTTCTCCCAACAACCACACGATTCCTGGCAGCTCTTCCTTTCCTCTCTATATACATTCTTCTTCGCTCAACAACTCCCGCATTCTCGCTCAGTCACACGTACCAGGGACGGGGCACGTCCTTGTAAAACTCGAAGGGAAGGTACCAACCTTCTTTTTGGGTAAGGGGTCTCCTTGCACCTTTACCAGTGGTAATGGACCTTCTTCTTACCTCTGTAAACCAACTAGGGGATGTTCCACGGTACTCCTACGAAGAGTAGAGAGAGAATGATTGAGTGAGTCGTGAACGCCACTGGTAGCTCAGAGGCCGTCTTGTACCTAAACCTCCAAGCGAGAGAAGCTTGTTGAGTTGAAGGTCGAGAGCCAAAAGTAAGGGTCAAACTAACTTGTCCATATCAACGAGGATTTTGGAAAAGAGAGTAACAGCTCAAGTGTGCAAAAAAAAAAGAAGAAAAGATGACGCGAAGAAAACATTCAGATTTTCCACGTGCAGATAAAGCCATCCATATTCCATCTCATCTTCATCAAGAGCGATTGAATAACCGCACCATTTGAAACGAAATTCAACAATGAGAAGAACGAGAGAGTTTATTCTACTTAAAGGAAACTCAACTGCCGACCACCATTTATAACAAACCGAAGTTTTCAAACCAATAGAAGCATTGAATGACGTAGCAACGAGAGCATTATAATTCATCAACTCCTACTTTTCCCTCGGCAGATTTGTATTTTCAAAGTTGAAAAAGAAATCCAAACAATAACACTAACGGAAATGATTATTAGGTCACATGAAATATACTTGTTCTTGAGCGTTCCATCGTCTGAACATAACGTGATTCACACAAACCTTTTAGTTCCGTCGTCGCCCCATGTATGATAATATTTTTGGAACATCGTATTCTCGCGGGTCATCGTGGTCTTTCTGAATACTATCCTCCGAAAATTGAGTAGTAATTTTTTGTAAACTTTTTGTAAAACTGTAATGTATCATATATATTTCTGATATACCCATAAAAACTATCATTCTGCCGAATTTAAGCAAAATCTCAGTAAAAAAAGTCACTAAAAATCAAGAGAAATTTTTAAACGATCAGTTAACGATTTTTTGCTCGACTTTTGACACATATAAAAATCTGAAAGTTCACTGAAAATCAAGATAAATTTTTAAACGATCAGTTAACGATTTTTTGCTCAACTTTTGACTCATATAAAAATCTGAAAATTTCGAGAATGTTGTATCATGCCGACATGTATTTTTGAGATTTTTTTCAATCCTTGGAAAAAATCGCGAGTGGCCAAAAAAAAAAAAAAATCAGTTTTTGAACTCACAAAAGTCGAACTATAACCGAGCTTTACAGGGTCAAACGTTTCTAAATCAATCGTTTCATTACGCAGAAGTCTTGTCATAAACACGAGCATCCCGAAAAGGTTCAAGTTCCGACTTTGGAAGGCTGCAGCTCGGTAGAGGTGAGAGTAATTCCTTCGATCCAAACGAAAAAATGTTCCAAATTTATCTGCCTACAACTCGGTTCGGTCATGTCGGCTAAAAATGTGCGGAAGTTGCAAACCAACAACTTTATTATGATGAGAAAAACATGTAGCACCCACCACCTAATTATAGTTAGGTTATTACTTAGGTTATTAGGTTATTAGTTAGGTAATTACTACACACTAACACTAAGGCTAACACTAAGGCTTTCCATACAAAGGGAAAAACCTCAGCTCAGAAAAAATCAACTCACTCAAAATGAGAAGACTCAAAATTAGCGAAATATTTCAGCGCAAAGGTGTCAAAAAGGTGTAAAAATCTTGACAGTAAATAAATTATGAAATATAACAATGAGGCAATAGAAAGTAATGGGAGACGGTAAGTTTAAAGTTACGTCGTCGGTGAAGGAGAACGGAATTTAATTGATCTTCAAAGTTACTGAGGGCGAACACGAAGAAGAATTCATAGTAGAGGTAAACGGGTTGTGATCGAAAAGGGTAGGTCGCCGAGATCAGATCAAAGGAGTACAGTGTTATTGGACAGTAATTGACGTGCTCGACCTAGGCCTTCTTTGGCCCTTACAAAGCTGGCAACAACGTTGCCAATTTTCACTCCGTTAATTGCCATCTCTAAAATGAACCAGTTGAGGTATTAATTACGAAGAGTATTTCCACGTTATGGTACACGTATTCATAGCGGTTTGATCATAATCTGGTCCCAAATTGGATATAATATAAATAGATTTAAAAGGGAAGGGTTACAAAAATACATAATATGTCAAAGAAAGTGAGATTTTTAAAGCAATCCACTTATTCTTGCAACGGTTTCATCAAACTGTAAGTATTGAGAAAAATAGAAGGCGAATATTATTCGTGCTATTCGGATATATCGCTAGGATTATTCAGTATAGTTGCCATGAATAAAGTAGAGACGAGATTCTATAAAGAAAGCTTGTTTTCTTTCTTAATGCTCATTATATTACATCTCGTAAGGTTTCAATCGCTTACGCAGCCTCGTTCAAACCTCCTCTAAAAATTTAATTGTTTGCCCATTAGAATGTGAATCTTGAATAGCCCTAAACAAATTTCCGAGAAAACTGTGAGAGCTGCATGTATTAAATTTTCTCTCAACCATTTTTGAACCAACTATAACTCAATTCTTCAGTCAGAACGCTGCCTCAATTTTTGGGTACTTATTCGTAAGAGATTAAGAGGAAATGTCATGTTTAATCATACTTCTACAGCATACGCAAGTTTGGTATCAATTCAATGGATTGTCGGACGTTGAAGCAAATGAGGTGGTAATGAAGTCCATATCCAGAATTTTGTGAATTTTCGACGCTTTTGAGGGCGATTTATGAGTTTTTGGGAAGAACAAATGCCAATAACTAGAACTCATAAAACCTTCCACTATAACGATATTTCGCTAAAGAAGTTCAAAAGCATAAATAAGCAGGACTAAATGTCACGAACAGGACATAGCCTACAAATTAGAAGAATGATCACATCACATATTGATGACCCGTAAGGCAATTTTACGAAGATAAAGCGACAATACAAGGCGTCATTTCCGTTGTGTTTTCCCAACATACGGCATAAGGCTTTGAGCTTCTATCTAGGTGAATGACGCACACAACGGGTTTGTTTGTCTGCCTTCAGAACACCTTTATTATGGAATTTTATAACTAAAAATTCTGGCCACGATAATAATGATCGTCTAAAACTTGATATTACATCATTTTATAAATAATAAAAAACGGATTTGATTTTTTAATCAAGTCTGATTATCAATCTAATCGTGACGCTCAGCGCCATTTATCGAAATAATCGATTCAGTTAATACGATGTTATGTCGATGGCAGTTCAATCGTTCTCCTCATTTTATTTCGCCCATCGATTGCCTGTTTTCATAACCAGCCAGATGGATGGTTCGGCCGCATATCGCTCAAACCATAGCTAGAGGTGGACAAGGGTGGCTTTACCACATATCTCGGACTCTTCAGCATTGCTGTCCCTCTCGTGTAATGGATGAATATGTAGCAGTATGTCAGATGTGTGTGTAACCTCCGAGTGCTTCCTCCTCCACAGCATCCTACAATCAAACCGTCCAGCCAGGGGATGACGGCTTGCCGACTGAGGACTCACCGACTGCCCGCTGCTCGCCATCATCCAATAATATTATTTCGCAGAGCGGAAACCCTCAGCCACAAACACTCATCGCAACTCACTTTTCCATTCGCTGTACACACCCATACCGAGCCAAGCACGCATACAGGCCCAGTTCCCATCAGTCTACTTGTATCCTGTACAACCGAGGGTTATCCGTCGTCTAACCGCACTCCATCAAAGTCTCACATCTATTACCAATTATCATTCTAGTTCAATTCACCTCCATTCTTGGTAGGGGTCTACAAGTTTTTCCAGTGAGAACGAAATTTCACCTCTCGCTATTCGGGCGTTTCCTGAGACAGGTTAGCGTTGACTAATTATGAGTTTGGCACTGTAAAACACTAGACACAGAACGATTTTTTCTTATCAATAAGGAAAATGTAGATTTTGAGAAAGTATCCCAAACTGATTCGTCGAGTGAGAGGATCTTCTTGAGTCTTTGTCCCTCCATCATTACTACCTCAGAGCAGGATCCCTTGGCACCATCTATCGCTTGTACTAACTACGGCAACCCCCTCCCCCTAGGGTCATCACCCGCAACATCCGCATCCTTCGACCCATCACAAACACCACAACCATGCCGCGCCATTACACCACAACGCAGGCCACAACATGGGGCCATCTTCTGTACGCCGACCGGATACGAGCGAGGGGATCACCTGAATAACTGGGGTCTCGCGGTTACAGATCCAACGGGGATGAGAGGAGTAACCATCGACCCTTCCATTGAATATGCGAATAATTTAGAATCGATTAAATTTTCCATTTTCGACGACTGTCCCAACCGACAGAGCTTGTTCGGTCTTCATATTTCACCCCTACCCTATAGCCGCTTTACATCTTTCAGTGTAGGCAATTCAGTAGCCTTACATTTTACGTACAAATAGAGCCGTTATAATTATACAATCCACCAGTTTCCCAGTACTTACTTCCCGAGTTTAAGTCAACGCTGCTTTCCAATTCTGGATTAAAAATAGTCAAACCTCAAGCACCCTTCTCTACTCTAAAACAATATCGAGCGGGTTTTAGGGGGTGTGTTGAAGTAATTTAGCTATTGATCGAATGATTATTTATTCTATTATTCCGATTATTTCCGGGTCGGATACTACAATATTCCGTAAGCGATAATATAATAATATTATTATTCCGAAACTATCAATCCGAACAATCCCGTAGTTAAACAATCGATGCAACTATTGGTCGAACAGCGGAACTACTGAACAAAATAGCAATATAAATTTTACTTGCGTCCAGGATGGACGGAAACCTTCGTACATATGGAATGCCAAGGGCTGAATGGGTCTGTTGCTCAGTTGAAGTGACAAGAGGCAATGAAGAGATTTCCTCCATCAAAATGAGTTGCCGAGAGCTTTGCCCAGGTCCTCACCGCGACATTTGGACATGGACTGAATAACTATTTTATATTCTTGTCTATCCCATTACCGATGTACACTCAGTGTGGGAAACTCCAGAAAAATTGTTGTTCGCTGTTTGAATCATCATCATATAAATCATTGGGATAATTGAAATGAGAGTGGCAATTGTGGAACTGATGTACAAATTAATTTTCAAAAGAAAGCATTACGTATTTTAAAGGCCATAACATTGTGATTTCGGTACGATTGTATAAACGTCTGACCTCCCCTTTTAAGCTAACGATCAACAGCAGACGAAGTATAAGCGTACGTTATGTCGTCAAGGTTACGATTTGACGTGAATTCTACTAAGAAACTTGATTATAAGCTGAGAAGAGCAGATTCAGGATGTGGGTTATGAGCCGTGATGAGGATTGTCTTTGATAATGTGGGCCTGTGGGGCACGTAACAGTTTCGCAAGATCATAACGACGAAACTGCCCAAGTTTTACGCCTGGCATTATCTCTGAGCTCAGATAAGGAGTAGTGAACAACTTGTTGCTAGTATTCCTCTTTTCCATGTTTCCTTAGCTTCCCTACCACAGTCTGAATTCCCTCCCCAGTTCGGGCAGGACAACCAGGCCACTTCTCGATTCCTTCAACTCAAAGCGGAAAGCGTATCGGTTGCACGCTCTGGGGTCGTGGAATATCTCTCCTAATTACCCTTTACAACGCTCGAACGGATCGTTGTTGGAAAATGGATTGCCATTATTCCAACAGCCACATGGTATAGAAGGGGTGCGATCCGAGATTTACAACCGTAATATATTACCACGGCTCATGTTGGAGATGTTCCGAGGGAAGAATCGAAGAGCGAAACGAAGGCGGTCTCGTCAGAATATCGTATTTGTTCTGCTGAGCCTTGTTAGACACGTTGCCAGAGCTATTCCATCAAATTGATAGTGCCTGAGAGTTAGCTGACGCGATGGATTATCGTTATCATACGATTGAAAGGACGCACTATCAATTTATTTATGTAAGAATTTTCCGATGTTTCGAGCCCTTGACGAGTTCACGATTCTCCCTACACTCGAGAGATATACCTCGTTGAGCTATGATGCGACGCTTATTTAAAATAATTTATTCAATATTGATGAAAATGTCTCAACTACTCGAGCTATGGATACCGATAACTTCGTACTACGGTACTTGAAAAATGAAAAACGTTCAGAAAGTTTTTTTTTTAAATGGAATTTCATCGAAATTTATCTCTGTTTTTTTAACTAAAACCACAAGACTTTCATTATCAAAACGTAAACATGTAAGTTTTCGACAAGTAATAGATTTTGACGAAAGTACTTCAGTGTACTCTGATACACACTTGATCTTAAGGAAGACGTACTTATTACTTAAATACCGGGATGTTCAAGGGGATATGCTAAAAAAAAAGTATGAAATAAAAGCATACATTTGAGAAGTATTAGACGAACAAAAATTATATAACAACTTAGCTCATGAGTAATACATTATTTCCAGTATTTTATTTCATTCTATTTTCTTTTCTTTTTTTTCATGCGAGAAAATTCAGAAACGCTTCGGTTATAGCAGTCGTCACAACATCCAATCTCTGAACAACAGTTTTTACTCGCTTAATGGGAAGAACCTACTAGAGAATATTTACTCGGGTTAGGACGTGTGGTGAAGTTATGATGTTTGAAAAGGTTCAGTATGGAAAGCACTGAGCCGTATTCCAACTCGTTCTGCTACGCGTTGGCGTAGGCTCAAATCTCAAACCGAGGGATGTTCAATTTTCTTCGCTCTCCAGAGGTATTCTTGACTTAATTGAATTTCCAAATAATTGGAAGGCGGCCAACATTTTGCGCCCTCGTCTACGAACGTTAGCTTCGATAACAGCTTCACATAAGAATGATAGTTAAAATTTACGTATCTTTGTGATCTGGGTGGAAAGGAAACGGGGGGCCACTGCTATGAATTGATACGGTCAGGGGTGAGTCGACGTCACGCGATTCTCACAGCACGCATCGAGTCAGCGTTTCACCAACACGCGTGTCCTTGCACCAGCGACGACCTTCCTACGAACCGAATAACTCGAGAGCTGGCAAGAAGGTGAGGTGAAGTAATAATCCCTTTCCTTACCTTGCCATGAGAACCCGACCTCAACCGGTCAGAGACACTCGTTACGGCCATGAAAGTTATGGCTTAAGTGTGAGGCCACCCCTCATGTCCAAAAGCGAAAAGCTAAGGGATTTTCAACGGTCTCCATTAACTGCAGTACTCAAAATGAAGTGTGAAAAATACCGCTTCCTTCTGAATGCCGTTTCTAGGAGTTAATTTATTCTTAACGGTCCTCGTTATTATTAATAGCGTCAATAACGTTCACTAGTCGCTGTCAAATGAATGTCCAATTTTATTCCTGGCGTTTGTTTTTCTGGCTTTTATTTTCCATACAGAACGCCAATCCCGATTGTGAGGTTCGAAACCAGGTGTTTCATCCTGTGTGCAGAGAAGAGCGAACGTTATCAATAATTGCTTCCGTCACTATCTCAGACGCTTCGGAATTCTTCGCTACGAATGTTCGTGCAAAACTGATTAATCGTCAGAGAAAACGGAACTGCGTACACGCCACATCGACTCTCGCGTTCTCCTTTCTGTCAAGAATTTAGGATCACTAGCGGATAAGAAAATCGATCGTTGCATACCCGAGTAGCAAAGAAATCCATCGGATGGATGATGGAAGTGTTTTAAAGTTGAGTATTATCTACTTTCAAAGATGATTCAAAGTGGACCAGGTGGAGCTCTTGGTTTGCGCCGCTCGACAAAAAGATACTGCATTTATAAACACACCATTTGAGTAAAGATAACATAATTTCACGAATACAGCGAGACTTACGGAGCAGTCCTAATTCATGGGCTAAAATTATTCAATTGTGTGGAATTGACGTTGAAATCGTGCGGCTTCATTCGTATTCACCATCAGAGGAATAATAACTGACGTGGGCTGAGTAAATTCTAAAGGAATTCCTCCTCTCCATTTCCAGGTCTCCACGATTTCTAATTAAATCTTGCTTAGTTAAAGAGATATACATAAATATAACTCTGGGCAGTGTGAGATTTGACCTCCACTTGATTATTCATTTAAGGCCTTGCCTGAGGCAGAAAGGAAAGGTGCAATCGGTGATAATATCGGAACCAACTAATTCGACCAACGAAACGTTTGACCTCTTAGTTTTCTACATGTAGAACAAATAAATTATTACATCGTATTTTTTTGAAAAGATATGAGGAACACAGTTTTTCTTTCAACACAAAGATGTTGACTGTGGATGAGCTTAATTGCTTTCCTTCCGGGTTCTACATGCTTCGAAATGAAAAACGTCGAATTTTGATGTAGTTGCAATTTTCTACTAGGGTCGACTGGAATCGATATTATCGATGAACCACGGCTGATTTAAATTTAGCTTCCTTTCTCTGTGCCTATTCATCATGAAGTTTCCCCCGCAATTAGAATCGAGCTTAAACACTCAGGCAAAAAAAAAAAACATGTTTATTAGTCTTTTTCTTTTTTTTTTTTTTTTTTTTTTGTTACCCGCATTGGTAAATCGTCAAGTTCTCCGCAACAATAATAGATCACCATGCATACAGTGAACCAGAAAGGATTTGATTGAAGTGTGACACCGTGCCAATGAACCGGGCGCTACGTTATAAAATAAATAAATAAATAAAAAAAATCAGAACACTATACTAACCCACCAAACTCTCCAGCCCATCACTATCTGATCTTCCCCTCGCTCGATTGAACCTCGGTAAACGTGATTACTCTATTGAGTTCAGGATGGTTGAGGTCATAAAGGCGAGACATGTGAAACCGTTAGAGCGGATATAAGCCCGAATAAAATTGCATCCAAGGCTCCTGGGAAATCGGGGTTTCTTTGTAAGCGCGATAGCCAGCTGTACGGAAAAGGAAGGTGCTATGCGAAAAACCTCCGAACTGCTTTCAGAGAGACTATCCGAAATATGCTAGCTGAACTGAATGAACCAAGACAGGGTTCGCGTGTCGACCGAATAGGCTCTTTTAGTAGTAGAAGAAATGGTATGAGGCTAGTTGATTTCCCGACCCGTGGCCTTGCTTAGGCGAACTAGGAATCGTCAAAAAATGACAAATTGAAGCTGCTATCTTAACATGGCAGGGCTTATTATTTTTGTAAATAATAATCTAACTCTCAATCAGGAGGGAGAAGTGCCTATCACTGGCAAATAAGGCTGTAGGGCCTGACCTCAAAGTGGCCACTCATGGGCTGAATGTCTAACAATCTACCGGTTAGTATGCGTCAGAAGGGAAGAAATTTGGCCATAGGTATGAGGCGGTAGAGACACTGAAGAGGTTCGAATGGGCAAAATATCAATCAGACTAACAAAGTATCTTTGAGGCCGGAGGCCGAAGATGCCGAGTACTTAGCTACTGAAGTTCCACCTTCGGTGGAGGCCTCTTGAAGTTCACGCAAGTTTTTTGCGATTAATATTGGTCGTAAGGTCATTCAAATTTTCATGCTGCATGAAGTTACAGTGTAAAATTTTGATATGAAAAAAGAACGACTCATACAAAATTTAAACTTCTAAGTACTACTTTGAGTATGATTTTTATCTGAGTGAGGTTTGAATTAATTCTGGTCATTAGCAGAGTTAGTTTCGTTTCAGCTTGAAAAATCGAATAGAAATTTTGGAATTGAAAAATACGGTTTTAGGCGAGGCGAAACAATCGCGAAGAGGTACATTTTGTAGCAACTGATTGTAGAAAACATCCATATTTCAAAACTTGGAAAACTTGCTTATTCTATTATGAGTTGGAAAGACCATTCTCTTGATACAGTACGATTCCAATAGACATCTGTCGACGATAGACCAGGAATCAATTTTGGTGACAATTTCAAGAATTTAGTTGTTATAGTTTTTTCAGAGCTGATGCAGATTTTTTTTTTTTTTTTTTTGCTGAATTTTTGTTCTTTTTTTGGACATTTGGATCCTTTATGACTTGAAATGTAAATCAAATTCGAGGGAGGATAGGCATTGTTTTTCGTGAATTACTACAATGGTTTTTTATTGAATAGGAAACCAATATTATTGAATAACCAACCAAAAAAGAAGGGAATTTTTCTTCCTCGAGCCAGTATAGGTTAGTCTGAACCAATACCAATTTCCTCTTCCTTATTATTGTAGTAGCAACGGATTGAACGGCCATCTTCAGTGAGCGCCGTAATCTAAGAATTCAACGGACATCTTCTTTAGTTTGACGCATTATACGGATGCTTTAATGTCACTGCACTGGTATTAGCACAGCTAATACTAGTAGTGAATGGAAAAGAAGGCGGAGCCTTCCAGTTAATGCACTAATTACCACTGAGGGGCTACCTTACCCGGTCGTTGGATGTGAAGGTCAACGTCGCCTAAAGGTCGGCTGTCACCAGTCGACGACCGTGTCATATCCCCTTCTCCATGTCTTTAATCCCAATCTCTGTCAATGTTTCTTCTGTCTCACCCCGTGGACCTTTAATAACGTTTAGTTCCCTAGAGTACCTCCCCAATGCTCAAGCCTTTCAGTTCATCATGGTGACCTTATTTCTTGCAGGTGACGTACCCAAATTACTTTGAGCACAGATATTACAATCAACCAAACTGGTCAAATATGCCACGGACGATAGGTAAATAGCAAACCGGTCCCAAACCATTGCATAATGATACGATATTCTCATTGAGTGCAACATTTTCCAAATTTTTCCTCATCGTTCCATCCTCGTGGCTTCCAACTGCAGCTGTTCCCGAGCAATAATAAATCATACCCTTAAAGAGGAGATTTTTTATCGACTTACAAAGTTTTTCAATTAAAAAATTTGCCCTGATATTCCGCGGGCCGAAGATTTGTACTTGGCGGGCCACCTGCCCTAGTTATTATTTAGAGGCTTCCTATGAAAAGGAAGAGTTGATAAAGAGGAACTTCGACTTTTGAGCCAGCAATATTACATTTTGTGTTTTCTTTTTTTGTTGCATCGATCATTCTTCGCTGTTGAAATTGAGGGGGCGAAAAACATGGCGGCTTGTTCTCCTGTTTTTTATTAGCTTGCCAAGCACTTTCGCCTCTTCGGGCCTCATCGGGGCTTCGTAGCACCATTACAAGGTATCCACGATGATGCCCGAAGGGGCGAAAGTGCTTGGCAAGCTAATAAAAAATAAGAGAGCAAGCCGCCATGTTTTTCTCCCCCTCAATCTCAAGAGCGAAGATTTTGTATGTTGCGCTATTTTATAAGAGTGAAATGAATATGGCCACCCTTCGTTTAATTAGAAAACGCCTTGTCTCGCTGAAAATTCGCTAATGAGACAGTCAAGTTGTTAGCATTAACTCACCGAGTATTTCTAAGCATAGAGGTTCTCTTTTTCACGCCAGCATAACCCACTAAGGGAACGATGTTTTGCAATGTCGCGCCAGAATAGGACAACAGGTGATTAGGAGCTCAAAGGCGGCTGGCTGACTGAGGAACGTGAAGTGTTACCCTCTGAACCGACTGCTCTTGGTTGATGGTGGAATGTAATGAGTAGATGATTATTTTGAACTGAGCACCAACATGAATTCTCAGAACCATCGACTTGAGCGACCCGTTAGCATTACAAAATGTAAATTCGGCATTGAAAGGCATTTCGAAGGAACGTCAAGCCTCAGATAGTTTCAATGAAACAGACGCAACGTGCTGAGTGTTTTGTCATCGACGAAGGAGTAAACGAGTGAATAGTTTAGTGCCTAACAACGTTCAATCAATTTTTATAGATTTTTTGACGCTGAATAGAATTGGTCCATAACGCTTTTATGTGAAATTTTCTAGATTTTGAGATATTCGGCAAGATAGTATAACTCGATCTTTTTTTGGAGCTATAAAAATTGTTCTATGCACGTTGGAAAGCTCGTCAAACCCTCTCTTCATTTATTACGTTAGGAAATCAATTTTAATTTTAATTACGTAATTGGGAAAAATAAAAAGATAGTTGGTGGAAACTTTCACTTGAGATTTGATTAGGTACGGTCTTTCCAAATCATGTTGGAAGCAAAGGAATAACATACCGCAGTACAATCATTTGTAGCATTTTTTCCAGCAATACGTTCATTCCTACGTACATTTATAATGGTCAATGTGGTGTAGATTAATCGTGAATAGCGGGAAAAAACAGCGATCTTCCCGCGAAGCGGTTTTGAATGATACCAAAATATCCTGCGCTTACCAGAGGAATCACTGATCCGCAAAATTCAGTTCACCATTCACCTTCGGTTCGATTTACCACGCACATACTCGCACCATCGGAGCTCTTAGATTCGGCCGTACGTCACCCGTTACGAAGTCACTCTTTACTCGAACCGGATCGATGTCCAACGAGCAATCTAAATCTCGACCTTTTTATCTTTCAGGCGCTAGTGATCGCTACGATTGTTCCGATTAAATTTCCCACCCATCACTGTTCTTCGGCTTCCCAATAGCAGCCATCGCCCATCTTGGGAGGAAAAGAAAAATGACCCACCCGGAAGGAAGATGATGAAAGCTCTCGTCTTCTTTGCGAAGAATTTCTTGAATCCCTTTAATTAACACCGGCCCGCATTCATGTTTCATCAATCTTTTACGAAAAGGAGAGCGTTCACTAAGTGTACCAAAAACTGTTCAAGGATTCTAATACAGATTTTACTCAACTTCAGAACAACAACTACCTAAGGATTGAATAGAAAGAGAGATGCGCCTTCATAAATTTAACTTTTGGTAAAAAGTATGTTTGGAAATCGAAGATGTTTCAGCTGAAACTATTATCAGAGAACTTTTTGATTATATTCTACGTCTTTATTATTACTAACGTTTTGTTCAGACTTGATCCCCTTTCCAACTATCTGCTCCACCTAAATTCACAATTTACCGGTAATTTTGAGTTTGAATCATCTAATTATGAATACATAGAACTCTCCAGAGGAGTTACAAAAAAAAAAAAAATCGGTTAATAATTTTCCAACTGAAGTGAAGTACCTTTTATGAAGGGATATTATTTATTGAACTATTGAGATTCAGTGGGCTACGGGAAAGAAGTTGATGGTTAATTATTACTTAATTGTCGCCATATCTGTCGAAAGGGTACATCACAAAACTCTAAGCCATCAAATCAGAGCAATTCGAAACGATCTAGTGCTAAATTGTACTTTGATAACTTGACTCAAAACGTCCCCAATTCATTGCTGGTTGAACTACTGCTTATCACGTACAAACGAACTATAGTACATAACATAAGACGAATCAGTCATTAGGTACATCACGCTTATTGTGGAAGAAATAAATCGGAGCAATTTGAAATTAAGAGCTGATGAAGGAGAGATTGCCAAGCGGGCCAGGTAGTTGGGAAAATAGGTACTGACATCAACGTAGTTAACAGCAGCTGCAGAAGAAAGAGCGTGGCTAATAATATCAAGAGCAGGCGCTGCGAGACACGTGGATATTAGGTTTGCGTGTTTCGTGCAAAGGGTATACTAAGATATGAGAGCAGTATGAAGTTGGAGGGATGGAGTTATCTAGGGACAAGGGTAAGGGTTGGTTCTCAACTGAGTCAGATGAGTCAGACGGGCAGGAGCAGCGCTCGGAGCAGAAAAGTAATAATTCATCCTGCTGGAAATTTTAATATGTATGTATATCGAATGGAGTAAGATGAAAGGCGAGGTGACGAAAAAATGAATATATCCAGCTGGGGGTCATGTATGCGAGAGTATAATATGTATGTCCCAATTTTGGGTTGAAGGGAGTGAGAAACCGGAGGCAGTAAGACGAATACGAAGGTTAAGAGAGAAGCCTTTAGTTATATGGGAAGGTAATGGTATATACAGAAAACGAACACGAACAGCCTTGGCAAGAAAGGAAATAGGGATGAGAAAGAGAAACAGGGGAAGTAAGAGGAGAGGGAATAGGTTCCGCGTTGGGCAGGTGTGGAAGATAATATATTATCTGCGAAAAGGCCTCCTTTCTTCCATTTCGGCCTTCTTGTTCCTTCGGCCTCGAGCCCACAGCTACTCCCAACAGGCACAACTACTGCTATCCGCAGGCGCTCGCACGGCAAGTAAGTACAGGGAGTCTAACCCTTCGCATATTAGAAGGAACGCTAATGCAGAGCCAAATATCTTCGTAATACAGTCGGGATGAGGATGTGATTACCTGCAACCAGATACCCCCTTTTACGCTTTAGCCCCGACTGAGCTTTACCCACTGGGTTTCGGGTCGACACCGCACCGCCGAGATACACATCGCACTGCGTCGCTTTTAAACCCACGGCGTTAATAAATCATATTCTCTCGCTTTTCGTCATTTTCCAGCTACCCGGCGTTTCTTCTGTTGTTCTTCTGTGCTCGTTTTCTTATTTCATCCGCTCAACGAAAGCGAGACTTAGTTTCAAGTCTCGTAAAAACACGGTTAACTGGTATAACATATGTGTACTGTTCCATGTATAATAATTCAGATGAATAAGTAAAGGTAAAGATTATAGCGCATATTATCAAGCTAAGTCATGTAAACAATAATGTGATTTCATATTGGGAGTATGAAGAGTGGTAAATGCTTGCTGTCGCCGGTCAATGCAGAAGCTGTCTCGATATTATATTTCATACAGCGCAGTAGTGTAATAGTGATGAGTAAAAATGTTAATGAGAGATAAGATGGGTTAGTATCAGTCTTTTCCTCTGTGAAGGTGCAAGAACGTGCCCCCATGTGTTTTCCAAAATTTTCAGGAGAAACAAAATTGACCGATTATTAAGCTTTGATGCAACGCAATACCATTTTTTGACACACAATTTTTGACATAAAATATGAGAGAATGGAGCCAATATTCTAGTAGACAAAGTACACTCGCCAAAAAATTAAATAGGTAAATATATACCATATAAATCAAATAAAATAAAAATGAAACAGCAAGAAAATTTTTTGGAAAATACGAATCTTTAGCGGAAGCACGATGTGTGATCCGAAGGATACGAATCAGGTCGACTTCTTTGATCAGTTGTTTGATATTTCCAATTTGGTTAAAGAACCTACTTAGAACGTTCGAAAGGTTCCGTAAGATTCGAATGCCAAAAGCCGTCTGAAGAAACATGAAAATCTTTTTGAAGTTGGTGAATGCATTCAAAGGCACAGGGAGAGAACGAAATCACTTACAAGCACATCAGCTTCACAGCAGCCAAACGCATTCGTCTTTCTAGGCTCGGGTGCGAGGTTCTCCTAATTAGAGGATGCCTGCTTCGGCTCCCTCTGGTGTTCCTCATAGTAACCACTGCTGGCGTGGTGTTCCCCTTCCACGGTAATTAAACACCGGAATACCGCCGTAATTGGCGAGCGCGATTTTAGGACCTAGCTGTGCCTTCACTAAGAATCTACTGCTTTAGAATGCCAACACAGAAGGTGCCCCATCACTGTTCTCTAGATTTCCATCAGAAACGTGAAAATGTTTCTGGAATACAGCCGCGATTTAATGAGGAAATTTTCTCCGAGTACACAATTCGCGCACGAAAATGAAGTAAAGAGTTAGTCGTTTGAATCTCCCAACACTAGGCAGGTTTATTAATTAACGCCAAGGCTGTATTACACACTAACAGATACAAAAGCCGACACTAAACCTTAGGCGAGTCACACTAGAGAATAGATTTGTTTAAATCCACTTATAATTTCTGAACGATTGAGAAACTTTGAGAGAGAAAAAGCCCCCTCGCCTTTTTAAATTGAGAATAACTTACTCGATACTAAAAGTAATAGTATCTTTGGCCTATTGATTTTCCTATTTGGAACTCCAATATAGAATTTAATTGTCAATAGCTATAAATCAACCTCAAAAACGTTCCAAAAATGATTGTACAGTGGTTTTTATTGAATAATGATGTGAGAAGACCATCCTGTAATAGTATCTTACTCCGTAATTTTCTGAACGGTGATTGGTAGCAACTATGGTAGTTTTAATCATTTATATTTTTCTTAATTTTCAAATTAAAAGCTGATCTATTCATCTAACGGCCCAGCTGAAAAGAGTGTTTCACGAACATTCCAACGAGTATACGATTTTTGTAGCTCCAGAAATTCTCCAATTTCTCATCATGCTCAATTTCTGAAAATCTCGAAAATTGTATACGAAACCTGCGATAGCATGAGATTCATTAGAGTTATCGACCACGCGATGGCCTCTTTCGATTCAGCGTCCAAAAACCTAGAAATTAATACCGAATACACCTTTGTCTGCAAAACGTTGAAAAACTCATTTTCTCCACCAAAAATACCCTTAAAATTGAAGTGGCGATTTGGTTAAAGAATTGAGCCACTTTCAGGCCAAGATCGATTTTCGGTTAAAATTCCAAACGCGGGGAAAAAATAGTACAATGACAGAAAATCCAAGCTGTTCCGCCACGAAATCTATTATGTCCTGCGCCATAATAATGCTACTGTACAAAAAGGGAAACATAGAGAGCGAGCTAAAAACGAACGAAATGTTTGAATGTTAGAGGAAATGAATGGAACCGTACTGTTATTGGATAGAAACAAACTAACGGTTCCGGACGCGAATGCAAAGCAGTTAGACGTACCAGCAATATTTTATAATTAAGAGAAACGTGGAGACGCTGAGGTGGATCGATGTGAGAGTAAAACTTGCTCCCGTCACCTCGCTGATTAATTTGAGAGAGCTACATAAAGCCAAGGATAGCTCACGCTAATTAAATAAGTCTTTGCCGCTCCCGCATGTTGTCCTCCCTTATTTCTAAGTATTGGAAACCGTTTCCATCTCTGCCAGAAATTATATTGATACAGTTACAACAATCAAAATCACTATACGTCGAACAAAATGGGGAACAACTGCCAAAACTTTAAAATATCGAAAGCCATAAGGAGAAATTTTTGTATAATAAGGTTATATGTATTTCATTCGACTCCGTTCCAGGACGAAAAAAATGCGATCTATTGTTGTGTTGACGTATAGAACTGGCTGTGAACCCCATGGTTTTATATCGCCCTGAGAATGCCTAATTTGCGGAAGAATATTAGCCAATAAGAATAATATTGCGGTGAGGTGAAAATAAACGTGGCGTCTCTTTCTCCATGGTTCCTTTTTTTCGCCAAGATCTGTCTTTCTCCCGTTCGGTCATCTTCAGGGCTACATAGGTCCATCAGGTACCAGTGACCCAATATTTGCGTGATGCGACAAAAGAAGAATAAAAATATTGAGAATGAATCGCCTCAACCTTCCCCTCAACCAAACTAAAGAGTGCGTGCTTCGCCGAGGAAAAGATAAAAATTCAATAGCACCCCACAACAGATTCATCGATGGTGAGGGAGATGAAGGTGTAAATCCCACCAACCCTTTTTTCAAAATTGCACGTAACTACCGTCAGTGATTTTGCTATCCCTTGAGATGAGTGATGCTAATAATATTAGCACACATATTATGTGTGATTATTATGACATATGTGACATATTATGTGATTACTATGTTATTATATTGACATATTATGTGATTATTATGTTATTATATTATGTGTCATTGTTCATGAAAATTCTCCTGATCGGCGACTAGCTCAAGAGATGTAGGTTCAAGTTCAGTGACTGACAAGATTTGCCGAATCTAGCAGCGGTGAAATTGAGTGGAACGAAGTGGACGGGGTGAGTGCTTTCACTGGTGTGCGTTGGTATTGGAATGAATTCTGATTAAAGGGCACCCATCGGTAGTAGCTGGGAACGACGCGACGGATACGGGATGATGGAGATTGCAATATGACGGTTCATCAACATCATTTCGACGTTATAGCTTTTTGTTACATCAAATTAGCGAGGGATAATTGAATATTCCTGTCGCGCGACTTACTGAACAGGCACTACGTATATCTGAAAATACATGCTGGCACTTCAGGCATTCCTCATTTCATCATAAGATAGCTGAGGTAATATTAGGTACTAAGAAAACTGCGGGGTTGCGAAAAAAGCCACCGTACTGAATTGAAAACTCGGTAATGTAACATCAAAGGATAGTTGATCGGAAATACCTGCAGAGTTATTTGTGGTTTTGATAAAAATAGGCAAAAGGGCTCATAAAACAAAACGAATTATTGGACGTGGGTTCAGTATTCTTGATTGATTTTGTTTCAATTACCATTCGAAAATGTCATTCTTGAACTCGTAATTATTTCCTAAGCCAATCGAAAGTGAATGTCATCATCTAGCAACACATTGGTAACAAAAAACAAACACTTGGCCAAAGATCCTTATTCCTTGTCCATAAATTTTGAGTTTCGCAAGAGGACTTATCTCCCTTCGGCAAAATGAAAAGTTTTGTAGTGAATAAAACGATTTTTACGGCTTCAAAAACGCATATGCATTTTTCAAAAATTATTCGCGATAGCTGCGATGCTCGAGAACCACGTACTTTGGACTACATTTACTACATTTGAGTTTCATTATATTCGTTTCTAAAAAATAAATAGAAATAGATTCCATAGACGAAATGTTCGTTTTTCGTATTTTTCATAACCGGTAAATGAGGAAAACGTTGAAATGAACGAGGTAGAGAATCAATTGCTGACTTGAAATCGTAGAGAACACGCACCAGCATGCTCTAATATCACATGATTTCGATTTCGAACTGCTGCAGCGCCAGTTGAATGATCATTCAATGATCACGTAATTTATAGTATCAGTGGTTCTCACGATATAGCTCCTTTTGTTTTTTACTCTTCGTGGGTTGGAGAAACTCGGCTTGACACAACTCATGAAAAAATGGAACTATGCAAACCATCTTGTGCTAGTCGGAATGCTCGCGAGGCACCTCTTCACTGTATAGATGGCTTATTAAGGCTCACAATTTATTAAGCGATTCTTGAAAAATATAAATTGCTATAAAAAAATAAATTTAAATTATTTGCTAAGAAGTTAGCATTGGTTATCACATATTTAGTGAAGTGGAAATGTTTACTATTATTTAGCCTAGTAACTGCAGATATATGGCATGAGATGGCGATGTCCTTCCTCAAGTACCTACTTGTACTCATGGCTACGTAATCATCTAAACAACATTTTTACATCTATTTTGAAAAAAATCGTCACCCTCTCAAACTATTGAAAACGAAAAACTACCGCTAAAACTACCGCGAAACTATTGAAATATTCTATTATAATAGAGTCAGTCTATTCAGTCGTATAATATATGGGTCAAGATGAACCATCGAGGCTAGGTCATCAAGTTGGTATACAAACAGAATATTATAGTTTTCGTTCTGCATTAATTGAAGGTTCCGCTTACGTTCACACTCCGTACTATTGATTATGATCGAATATGCAGATCTATGGCGAAATGTCATGCGGGTAAACGAAAGCCCCGTAGGGAAACAAGTGGAAGTTGGAGAATGGAGTTGATGCAGGACCTATCGGGAGCTGGTAAAGTGGAGCTAGGTGCATGGTGATGTTGGATCGGCCTGTTGGTGGTATTCAAATGGGTGCAAAGCGGTAGCTGACTTTGGCATACCCACGGACATGTAGATGAGGGTATTATAAGTTCCGGAGGTTGTTGTCCTCACAGCGTCGCCCAGTCATTTTTATTCAATGGGACCTCTAAATCTTATAATTCGACATTGCGAACTGCAACCATGCTGAATTGAAAATTCGCCGATGTAACAGTTAAAGGATCATAGTCAGGGAAATTCGCCGAATTGTTCTCGGTATCTATTTATACTCTTTTGGCTAAAGGTTAATGAGACGCAAAAAATTATTGAAGATGGGTTTTGTATTCCTAAATAGCCGTTAGCCCAATTACCATTCGGTATCATCTTCGCCCACTTATTATTGATGAGTAAAACGAGTAAAATTGAGTGTTTCCGCGTAACAATTATGGACGAATTCCTTGGTAAACAACCAAATGATTTGGTTTCATGAAGAGGACCTAATTTATAACCCAAGTGCTCTCCTGCCGATGAAGAGTGAGTGTGTTTAACAAGTATACCAACGACTAGTGAACCTTCGGACGAAAACTCACAAATTGGCCCCGCAAGAGATCTTTTTTAATAGTAGTCAAGACCGAGGAGAGACGTCCAATTAAAAGGCTGTTGTTTTACATTCTATGCGCACACCGACGTTTCGAGCCGAGCCATAGCTCATCATCAGGGTAAAGGGAATTTAGCAGTCATGATAAATGATAAACTCAAAAAATTGAGGACCCACACAACGGAAACAGTTTTGTAGTGAATAACATGACTTACAATCTCGTTCCATTAAACGACAAACACTTTTTTGAAAACGGTATACCGCATCACCGTAATTATCTAATTGATTTTTTGACAAACGAACACTGACAATTGTCTCCCACTGATTCACTGGATTTATCGATCTGGTCTGCCACCATGGCAAGCACAACTTGAACCCTAGTAAATATTTGTGCGTAATTTCAAATCATATAGATTATCCTGAAGGTTTTTTTTTTTGTATACGGGGACACTAAACATGATTCTGAAGTATAAGAAAATTTGGCGAGGGACTCTTCATTCATGAAAAATATGAGAAACACTGAGCCAAATTCGGTCCGTGTGAGCCATTTAGGCGATAGGAAATGCGCGTTTCAGTTCTTCAGAAACCTTGCCATGGTTTGCGAAACGCAATAATAATCTAACCAAATGAAATACGGCTGATAAAGAGAACAGTTACACCGTACTGAATAAAGAGACATATGGATAAAAATCGTCGTAAAGATTGTCGACATAATGCACCATCAGTGCCGTAGAAAACAATGGAAGACGGAAGAATAACGATGTCGAAATGTTGCTCGCTATTTCAAGGATACGGAGCTAATGTTCACATGCCGTGCGCTGCTTCATGGTTCTGTGATGATGGACGAGTGAGGAAAATATGGTGCTGTATGGATAAGCCTTCCATGTACGGAGGCCTCGAGTTGATGGTGAGTGCTCAGACAATTAGCAGAAATCGCAATTCAGGCCACTGCGCGTCATCTTGATACAGTTCATTAGGGGTTTGAGAGATGACCATTAACGACGGAGTTCAACGTTCCACCAATTTCAACGGATTATTTCAAGTTGGTTCGACTGCTCGTATCGTTGGCTCTAGGAGCCCAATTGTCTCTTCTGCCCATTCATCGCAGCTCTCAATAGGAGCCACTTTTTCAAGCATACGAATAATTAAAAGTATAATTGCAACTCATAGTAACGATTTATGTGAAGGAAACAGCGAGTGAAAATTGAAAACATTTCTAACCTGAAAACAGTGATAAATATAATTGACAACAATCAGTGATCATCATCATTAAAATGAGAGATTAAAAAGGGGGGAGATATTTATTGAGTGATTAGTGTGCTATTAAGAAGCAAACATTTAAAATTGGTTACCAAATAGCGTTCTGGTTTTTCAAGATTAGATCTTTAGATTAGAATTTTTAGATCTACCGAGCCAAAAACGGAACAGTTTTATAATAAGTTCTAATTATAATACTTTTATACTGAACAGTTTTACAATAAGTTCTTATTATAATACTTTTATACTGAACAGTTTTATAATAACTTCCGCAATTATGCAATGTTATTAGAAGAAATTGAAGTTGATAAGCTTTAGATTGAGTTGGCAGAAAAAATATAATAAAATGATCATTCAATCAATGGCACGCTTAAAACAGTATTTTTCCTGTTGAATTGCCAACTACAAGTGCAGTTACCCTACGTGGGATTAAAAATAATGAACAGTTTTAGTCGTTAAATATTCTTCACGGACGTTGAGCCAAAATGTTACCCCTTTTTTCGGACGTTGTGAAATAATATTTTCGTAGCAGTCTTTTCGGTCACAACTACCTGAGCTAAAATGAATATAATGAGGTGATGGTATTATATCAACGAGAACTCAAAACCTTCGAGAGTCATACAAACTTTTGTCTTTAAATAAGATGGGAACTTGAAATGGAAAGGTATTGGAATCCAATTAAGATGACAGTGACAAAAGGTACAGCAATTAATGATCAATCAATCGATGTTTGGAAACCCCTACTTCATAAGGAAAGTCGCATTACACCGCGATTCGCTACCGAATTATGAATTTTCATCTGCGGGATCAGTTCTGCAATATTCGAAATAGATCCAACTGGACGCTGGACGCTGACTGGTGAAAAAAAACTGCGCGGATTTGAATAAATACGCAAATAATTATGTGCATATGCGTCAATTCAATTAGAATAAACGACGCACGCAAATTTTCATTTTTGGGTGCGGAAAGTACCATTTTTACTAGTGACTGTTCCGTGTAACTTTTTTGTACGTAAAGATCTATAAATTCTAATAGCAATTAGTGTTGAAGGTAGGTGCAACGAAGAACGCTTTATTTTTTCCTGATTTCGTCAAACAGATGAAGGACGGGATCCGGCTTGAAAGAATTCGGGAGATTTTACGGTGCCGCTTTGCTGCCGATTCCCCTGTCATTGCGTTGGGTGCACGCTAGTTCACCATCAAGATGTTAAACATATAAATATGCCGAAGACCACCTTTGTATGGAGGCATAGCGTAGAGTCAACTTTCTGGCACTATTTTGGAAGCCTGGTGGAAGGCTGCACGGGGATATGTTTGATGGCGTTTGTCTAGAGGAAATTCTGGCACTCGGTACTTCCGAACACCGTCCCAATATCCGATACGATCTTCCTAGGAAGACCAAACAGCTCAAATATTGACTCGAGCATTCTTTATTCTCAGCTAAAGCGATCATTGATTTATAAATGGGCAGAACAGCAGCCGTTTTACAAATTGTCCTCCTCACGTCTGGATGAAGTTGTTGCTGATGGAGGCAACATTCAAGGGGCAATGGCGTCGTACTCTCTCGTAGACCTTTGAGGGGGAGCGAGGAGGAGTATCCTCCTGCTAATGGAAAATCCGTAACAACTAAAAACATTTGCGATGGTCCATGGGTAAGGGGTACACGTTGCCAAAGGGAGAGAACGTGACAAGAAAGCGGGAAAGCAGGATAATACAGATATCAGGAGGGCTTACGAGATGAGGAAAGGGGCGCGGTACCTTCATATACCCGCCTCAGTCCATATGCGAAGGACGTTGCCAAGCGATATAGGCTCATAACATCCCTTCTATCAAATAACACGCACGTATACGAATCAGTTTAACTTTTGCTGTATAAACTACGTGAGTTATATAACCACTGGTTGGGGTATAAGAAAGTTGATAATCCTTCCGATCTATTGGGTGTGCCAAGTGATTTGAGAAAGGCGAATGGAAGGATGTGGAATGATAATAATGTGTCAGTGATTCGATCTATCATCGCGTCTATCTAGCGCCGTCAATTCTGAGAAAGGCATACGAGCTTCATCATTATAACATAATTGCTATTTTCACCAAAAATCGTCCACAGGCCCTCGATGGCTCAAAGGCAAACAATATCGAAAACAAAGGCTATAACAATGTCGAGAGTAATGCGTGGCCGTATAGAAACATATTAATTGGTTCTACTCCATACCTAACTGCTATATAGCGAAATGCACACCTAACGCTGTTGTTCATCATAATTGCGTCTCAACTATCCCAGGTTTGAATTTATTCATAAGCCCAAAGGATACCGGACGGGGCGTGAAGTGGTCTATTGTTATCAGGTTTAGGGAAAATGAACCCGCGGCATGATTTTTTTCAAAGCTCAAGTCCATAATATTTATTGAAATGTAAACAGTGAAATTATTTTACGAACATTTTACATTTTTATGCAAACTGTAATTTAAAACAGAAGTTAACGAAAATTCTTCTTCTACCTACTGTATATATAAAAATGATGAAAACTTCCTAGAGTACCGACAACGTAAGTCGATAAAAAGGTATACTACTCACATTTTGATGAAGAGAAGCTATGCATTTTTAGTAAAATAGACTAATTTTATAAATTGATATTTGATATCTAGTTATCGACTGAATCATTTAAACGTTAACTGTAGTTGTCGGTGGTATGAACAGAGATTCAGCGGTTTTGGATTTAAAGTCGAGAATGTTCTGAACGAGTGTGTGTGTTTGATTTTAGTGCTTAGGCCCGACGAATCTGTGTCCACCCAGATCAAATATTGAAAGGCCCAAACCAAAGAGATGAAGACTAACGAATTAGCAATAACCACGTGAACGTCGGAACTCAGACACTATGTGTGAATTCGAACGGTGAAGAGTGAACGTTAATTAAATTGGTGCGCAATACTGGTTGTCACAATTTGTTTGCACAAACGTCAATTATCTTTGTGTACGGAAAGATATTAGGTTTCTGATTAGAAAATGGTAGATACTCATGGAGAAATGCCGAGCAAATATCCAGGATAAATATTAATTCACTAAATAAGGAGTCTATTTTTTTCACGTTTTGTTTCTAGACGAATGATTCACTCAAGGAAACATAAAAACTGTTCGCTATTCGAGAATGCTGTATAAGATTCCGTAAACGGATCGATCAACAATAATTCAATTCGTTATCACGAACAAGTTTTTCTACACCCGTTGGACTGCGATTAAAATGTTGATCGTTTTGAATTCACCCTAGCGCCCATTGTGTTTATAACAACTAACGTTGCAGCTAGTAGACTATTAAATAAAAACAAGCAATATTTCCATACACTAAGAGCGAGAATGTCTGTGAAGTATACGTGTTCAGCCGTAATATAATACCTAGGGTATATTATACCTAGTACCCCTCCGGAGAAATGGAAGCGCCAACGTTCATGGCCACTACCGGTACATGTCACGCGCAGTTCCTTGCCAATATTCCCATTGAAAACCGTTTTGTCTCTTCCACCGATCACGCATTCTTTCCACATAGTTAGATTTCATCGGCTGATTGATGGTATGGGGACCAACGTTGTGACTACCAATCTAGTTGGCTCCATTAGGTTCTTTTAGTCGGCTTCATCGGTCACTTAAAAATCTACTGTCGTTCTGCATAGCTAACGAAAATTGAAGACCGTGAAAATCATGATCGAATGAATTTTCTTTTTAAAAATAAGCTCAAGGATGAGTTTTACCATTGCAAAAAGAGTGATTGTGGTCGCATGACATGCACACATGAATGAAATCCGTTATTTTCGTATCAAGCGCCCTCTCATAGCGATTGTGAAATACTAGACAATGGGGAAGACGCCTATTTTTTATTTTTGTTCCTTTTGGCCTGAATTCTGTTATTTGGCGTCAACCGAAGACGGAATGACCAATTTTTCATGAAAATTGTGAGTTTCCGCGGAGAAAAAAGGTATCGAAAAATCGCTAAGGAAAACCGATGATTTTGAACGAAAAATGAATAGTTATTACGTCATAACTAGTCAGTCGAACGTGAATATCGACACTAGCGCTTGTATCTTCGGAGAATAAACTAACATTGGGAGCAATAATTTGAGGTTGCTGTGAGATTACCAAACCCCCCTCAGCAATTTATTTGCTTTACAAGGCATTTCGGGCGGTACTAACTCGACGATTAAAAAAACCTAACAAGTAGCAGTGAAGTTAGCGTCATTTACTCGATTTAGCATGACTCCAGTCTTAAAGACCGTCTTGTTGTTACTGTCAGTCTTTCAGCCGTCTGCAGAGCGCTCTAGGGAGTCACTTCAATCGGTTGGAGTTACATCTCCGGGTTTATTCAAACCACTGATTTTCCTTAGCGATTTTCTCCGCGAAAACTCACAATAATTTTCATGAAAAATTGGTCATTCCGTCTTCAGCTGACACCAAATAACAGAATTCAGGCCATTAGGTACGAAAATAAAAAATAGGCGTCTTCCCCATTCCTACATTTATAAATATGACGATACGGGCGTGATAGATTCAGAAGGCCTTCTTTTTCACAAGTTTAATGCATTTGAATGGAAATGGAATGAACCAATAATTAAGCTGACCGAGCACTCAATACATTTTAAAACTTGGTGAACGAATGTCTGTCTATCTGAGGGTAGCCGATGTTCGGCTCTTCTCGTAATTATACTCTGCTGTTTTGCAAGGATGCGCCAAAAATAAGTAAGAAGTCAGTTTTCTGAAGTGGCTTGATGGTAGCGTAAGAGAGTTATTTCATTACGGTGAGAGATTTGAGTACTCATTTGATTCTTGTAGCAAATGTAGTTTACTTCATGAGAGAATAAGTTAAAATTTCATGGAAGAATTATATTAGGTCGACCAGTAATTCCAAGCGGTATTGACTTTTCTCGAGCTTAAGTAATCCACAGAAAGTTCTCACTTCATAATTAATGATTATGAATTGGCGATTTATATTATTGAACAATACATCAACTTATACATGTACGGTTTACGTATACCGCGTAAAATTAGTAATTAATTATTATTCTATTACCCTTAGTGATGATTTTGACGATAAAGTATCACCACCCGTGACAGGTTTCGTTCTGGAATGAGGAAGGAAAACGCGTATCCTACTCTCAGCACTGGTATCAGCGCAGCCATGACAACATTGTCAACATCACTCATAACATAACATCGTTCGGACAGCTTAGATGCCGGTTGGTGGATGACCTATCGCCTGTCAACGGGCTCTCGTTCACTCCAACGGACGGGCGATGAATGAGAGCGAACAACATTTTAATTTCATGAGATCGGGCGAAAAAACGAGGGAGAGGTCGGTCCCTGGTGCCGTGAGACGGAAGGTGGCGATGTGGCAGGAACTCAAGCTGAGACGAAGGCGGCGCGGCATGGGTACGTTCTCCAAGTCTGCTCAAGGCTGGGGGATTGCGGTTGTGGATGGTTATTGCCTGCGTAATCCTCGGTATAAGACGGCCACGTCTAAGGAAGGGGGATGAGAATGAAAGTGGAAGAGATAAGTAGTTTGAGTAGCTCAGAGGCGTACTACCAGCAGAGCGAAGGGAGTGTTTGTAAGTGATGGAAAATGGGGATGCGAAAATGGAAAGAGATGGAAACATGGCGCGTCTTGCATGAAGGACGGAGACGGAAACTTCGGTAGAATAGAGGAGAGGTGTCAGAGGTCCATTACTCGAGCTTGGCAGCAATATACCTGCCTGCCTCCTCCATCTAGCCTCAACAGCTCACCCTCAGCTCGGCGTTACCGTCGGCCCATTCTTCCCACCGGCAGCCTACGGTGCTCCCACCTCGCATCTCCTCGTTTGCCATCTATTTCACGCGGATATATACGGGCTGGCAAGAAATCAAAGTGTCAACTTCATTGAATCCGCCTCTCCATCATACGACCGAAACCCTCTCCTCTAGACGCCTCACTCAATCGCCTGCCTCGCTTCACGCCTCGCGCTTAGCCCTTTTTCGTGTCGAAGATACGCCTGATCGTGATATCGAATCCAAGCAGCCGTGATAGCCAATCACGAAACGGTCATCTCCTCTGTTTGTATAAAGTGCGAGGATTAAATGCCAGCGGTAACGAACAAGAGAACTGACGATTTTTTCGGGCAAATTCGACGTCTATTATGATCCGATTGAAACATGATATGAATTAGAATTTAAACTCGTATGTTCACGTACAAATTCTAGCACCAGATGAAACAAGAGCGGTCTCTATACATTTTGCTCCTGCTACTACGGACACCAAGTCAAACACAAATAGATTCTCGACCAATTTGGATCGAAAAACGGTGTCCTTTGTCCACTGGAATAAACACTATTAAGGGTAGGATAATACTATACTTTATACCTATATTCTCTTCAGTTGCTGCATTTAGGCTAGAATTCTCCTCCAGCTAATTCATCGTGACAAGACATGCGCATTTCCAGCCCGGTTTCATTCATTTAGAATACATCCTGCTATAAAAAAGCATTTTTGAATCTCAGTTTGTAAAGCGGAGCAAACAAAGGGCTGAGAGGAAAAAATAAATATTACGTACCCACTTAGAAGCGAAAAGCAAGCGAAGAACGGTTGAGATGTATCTCAAAAGAGCCTTGGCAAAGACGAGTCTTCTATTTTATTGAGTTGAAGAAGAAAAAACGAGGTTATTGAATTACCACTCGAAGAACGGAAGGATGAGGCTTACGAAAACACGTGGGCAGTCGCGCTGGGGAGTTGCGAGAATGGCTGAAGGGGTAGAAAGCGGCGGTGCGGCGAGGAGGATATTTCATGTTGTAAATTATTTTTACCAGATTAAGCAGTATTTTTATTCGCTTTGGCCCTCTCGTACTGATTTCATGAAAGAGGGAGAAGCTGTTTCTTCGGATTTTTTTCCTCCCTTTCCTCTTTTCATCCTTTTTTTCTATCTTTCTAAATCCAAAGAGATCATCACCCGTATCAGTTGAGAGAGGTTTTTTCTTTCTCTTATCCTCCTTTATCTAATAATCTGCTCAATACGTGTATTAATAAGATTATTCGGTGAACCATTCAGAGGGGACACGTGCACAGTAAAGCGCACTGATTTTCCGTTGCACTTAACGCTATGACACGTTTTAAAAAACTAGAGCGAAAATAGTGGCAATCCAAAATTGAAATGAAAAACTTGAACGAGCAAAATACGGAAAACAGATGGAGGAAATAATGTGAAAGGCCTCTTCGAAACGTTTGGGAGCAAAGTGCTCTATTTGCTTCAATAACTGCGTCAATATTGACGCCATTCTTGGTAAAAAACGCTTTCGGAAAAATAACGAATCAAGTAATAATTGCCTCTGGATCCATTGAGAATTGGTCCTAATCGATTTCTTCTCAACCCTTCGTACCACAAACGAACAACTGAAGATTTGAAACATGGTGTGTTGCCAGTCGCTTCCCCCCACTATCTTTAAATACTTGATGACTCTCGATTATCTTGGAAACTTAAGAGTTGCTGATATTACACCTCTTGGCAATCTTAGCGGGCCTCGTTGTAGGCCTCTCACCGGCTAAGAAAAAATGTTTCATCTTTAACCCTATACAAACGCGAAAAAATGGAGACCGTGAAAACCAACAAGAGAGTAGGAGAACAGATCTAGATAAAAACACGCTGTCCAATGAACAGCGAATACTCCGCCACAGAGGCGAGAATAGACACCCAGCACTCGCACAGATCGAGAAAGGACCATTACTTCTTCATAGTAACGAGGCTTATTTTTTGCTATGGCAAATTGTCCTTGCCAACGGGTTGCTTCAACCCTTGTGTTATGTACACGGATATTCCCTACATTTCTGGAGAAAAATATTTACTCCGAGCACTTCCTGAACATTCTTGCCTGCACAAAAAACTATTCTCGCTGTTTCCACTGTGAATGCATTGAAATCGTTAGGAAATGTTTCCGTATTTCAAGATGAACCTTCAAAGTAACGAACAACCTACTATATTAATGATAAATGAGAAAAAAATGAAGAAAATCACTGCCATCGCAGTCACAGCTGCTAAGTGAAAGCACGCTGTCTATCATAATAATTTTAATTTGAAGTTGAAACTTCAAAAGTATGAAAATCGAAAAAAATTCAAAAAATATTATTAATCGTTTGAATTTGATTTTTTTCACTTTAAATTCGAATTCTACGTCTAATTTCCTGTAGGAATCATTAATTAATCAAATTTGAACAGTACTGTAAGTATTTGCAACGGATTTTCAAAGTTGAAAAACGTAGGAGTGGCGTAGTAATAAACTGGAAAAACTGATAGTTGTCGTGAAATTTCCGCCGTTTTGACGTCATATTCGGATTCAGCGTTAAATTTCCTATAAGAATAGCTTTCAAAATCGCTTTAAAACGAAAATTTAATTTTTCACTATTACGGAGCTCGGAATTTCGGCCGGCGAAAAACTCGATTTACGGAAAATAATTTCTCTGGCTCTGTTTAAATTTTTTTCACCAAATTTTTTGCTATGTACGTATGTAAGGCGTTCGAATGAAGACTCCTGCATAATAAAACAATTGATTCGCATTTATTTTGACCCCGAAAATCACGGTTAAAGTCCAATTTTTGAGCTTTCAAAAACCGATTTTTTTGGACCACTTGCAGATTTTTCCGAGAAATAAAAAAAATCACAAAAATACATCTTGGTAAGACACAACTTTCCTGAAAATTTCAGATTTTTATCTGTATTGAGAGACGAGTAAAAATTCGTTAACTGATCGGTTGAAAAAAATCGCAGGGGTCCCCCTGGGATTTTTCGCGAAAAATTTTTTGAAATAGATTTCGCTCAAATTCAGCATAATGATAGTTGATGATGTGTATATCAATAATATATGGTTCATTCTTTGTTTCTTTCGCACTAAATAGATGAAAATAACGTTTAAAGTTGAAAAATGTCATGTTTTCGTGTATAGTCTACTAATATTGTTGAATAACGCAAAAACGGTTGACAAATGGATAGGTACATTACATTGGGAAAATGTGGACAATTAAATTACCTATCTTTTGGTATATTCAAACATCTGAATTGACGACTTTTTGTTTGAGTTATCCACTGTGCAAGTTATAAATCTTGGAAAACTTGAAGTTGTTACATCTAATTCTGCTACAACTTTGCTTCAGTTGAAAAACCCAATACTTTATGAGACAAAGTACATTCAAACACTACCAACTACATACCAAATTATAGCAACTACTAAGTACTACCTACTATAAAAATACCTATAGATTCCCACTCTCCATACACAAATAATTAACTACTAAACCCATACCTATACTATATATATATACTATATTATATACTATATTATATACTATATATACACTATATTCTATATATATACTATATACTTTACTATATAGGTATAGTAGTGACAAGGACAACACCCCACCCAAACAATATATGTAAGGCGCGACCGGGCGCCATAGCTGAGGGGGCGAAGCCCCCCTCAGAGGGGGTTGGGTGGCGAAGCCGCCAGGGGCGCTCAGCCCCTAGTTTTTAATACAGCCACAGAGCGAATTTTAAATTACCTATTTACATTTCTCAAAAATAGATAGAGAATTTATAACCTGAATAAAGTTGTACGTAAAGTAGATTTACACATTATTCAATTTTTAAATTATGAATCTTTGGCAATCGCTGATATTGCCGGGACGCAGTGCTCACAAGGTAACGTTGGGAAGAGTAAGAATACGGATAACTGTTTGATTAGGAAGTCATCGAAGATATAGAAGAGCGAGCTATAGCGATGGACGGGAATGGGAAATTGTGTATGGATCATTGGTCGTTAAGAAAAGCTTCCCTCATGAATCACACCCTTTCAGGAATGAAATGATTTGAAAACCGGTGAGGGAGCCGAGCTATGTCCGAGTATTACGTGTAACAACGAACCCAGGGTACGCTGAATGATGAAAAGAGTTAGTTTCACTTCGGAAACCGACGCTGGTGGATTAGGTAGGCGCAAATAAGCTGACGAAGAAAACGCAACTGCTATGGAAAGGACGAGGAAGACGAAGAGCGCCAAAGGAGACGTGTACATAAAGTGATGGGAGTAGAATCAATGGTTGATGTTGAAGATGATACTGATGACAAACCTGATGGCTGTGGTTGATGTGTGTTAACGACGAAGTGTGTGTTTGAGTAAGGAAGGTGTCGGTTTTAATCTCCGCCTTTAATCCTTTCCATTTGCAGGCGCTTCCCTTGGCATGGTTGCTTATCCTGTCTAAGGTGAGAGAAGTGCGAATCACGCTGAACGCTCTCTCTCTTTGATGAACTCAAACATGGGCGCGGTACGTGGGGGAAATGGCTGGAGCATCTGATAACATAAATTGGATAATAGCTTCGTTTCGATGTACGTATAAATTATCGTACTATTGGATGTATCTTTAACGAACTCAGTTGATGAATGTCCATTCGCAGATTAGTTGGATTAAATTCTACAGAAGTTCACTTTTTTGTAAACATCAATTAAAAATACTGAGACAATAATATATTCATCACCAAAATGCTTTCCCGAACGAAGCTAGTATTAGAAATAAATATGATGTGATGAGTTATGACAACGCTTGTGCATCAAGGCGGTGAAAAGATTGGTTAAAAGGAGCACTCAAATTGCGAGAGCTCAACATTATTATTTTACGACACCGGTACTGGAATGGTTTAGCTCCGTATGTTGAATTGAAGAGGAGTTCATGGAGATTGTGTTCACAAGTTTAGCGCCCATGAATCGTAAAACGATATTCAGCGTAGTTCTCAACCCAATTTTTTCTTTAAGGTGGTTCTGTTACAGGTATATCAAATTTTTTTATTAGCCTGGTGGAACGCTGTTAACCATCTTTACTTATCCGTTGACGTAGTGACGTGAGATTGAGGTAAAGAGGAAAAAAGCGAAGAGCGCCGGGAAATAAGATGTGGAGGTGGAAATAGGTCTCTTTTCTATTCGCTTACGTCGAGTGACCCCTCCTCTTCTGGCCATCTCGGGGAGCGTTGTTCGGTACGAGTGATACTAATGCTTGATTTGAGCATTATACACGACAAGAGAGACAAAGCATTATTTTTCTACCCCTTCTCCATCTCCCGACACCGCACTGTGACGATCGCGTCGCATCAAAACGCTTCCAGTGGAGGTTCAGGCTGATGCATCAAAAGCTAGTTAGTACGGATCAATCTAAGCGTAGCGCTTTGACTGTCTTGCTTGCTGTAATCTAGACTAAGATTACGAACGATAATCTCTGTGCTTACTACCATGATAATGAGCTCAGTTAATTACAATTGTTGTATTCGAATCGATCTTGTATTTCTATCCTTCAATTCCCATTCCGCTTACAAGACCAGTTCGTTTATCCAGGCTTCAAAACACGTATTAATAAGTGATCGTTAAAGTGTGCCCAAAAATGACTCCATTGTATGATGAGCAATCCATAAATTCCCCATCTAGGTGAGACGTTGGGCGAATGAAGAGACGAGGATTGTTTGAACTAAGTGCAGATCTCATAGAGAGCTCTAGGAAGTTGAAAGGGTAATGACTGTGTATAGTGTGCGTCGGTGATTAAAGTTGGGCGAAACATCACAAGTGCCTGGCTCTGGGCCGCGAAAGTGTAGCACGAGCATCAAAATTCCTCGAAAGCACCCATTCCAAGGCATCGTCCAAGACGCGAATAGGACATTGAAGAGGAGAAGATCCCGTTTGGGAAGTCGGAGGTAATTCACTAACTATGTTTGTATGGCCTCGACGGTGTGGCTAGTAGGTGGCTGTGGCAGAGGAGTCGCCTGACAACGTTCAGGGGAACAAGCAGCGCCGGCGAATAGATTGTAAGACGAAGAAGTAGGTGTAGTAATGGGCTGAGGCAAGGCTTCGTCGAGGGGCGGCTATAATAGGGAAAGTTTACCAACTGAGTGAAGCTTCTGACCCGACGACCGTGCGAGGTTACGCGCGACAAAAACAGAACAATAAAAGTTTCAACCATCATGCGGTGGACAACGAGTTTTCTGGAAAAAGAGTGATCGCATTACTTAATCGACACTCATTCATAAATTTGAACGTGATCGATGAACTAGTTCACGAGGGCGATTTCTTAGTTTACTTTGAAAAGTTGCCGAACGAACGCAAACGTAATGATCACATTGTGGGAACACCCTATCTCCTGGAGAAATGACGAAAGATTGATACAAATTCGCTACTGCTACCTTCTCGACAAGTTCGGTTTACGCACAACACGAATTCCCTGCTAGGTCAACCATATTTCTCACCCTTTCCGGTAGGTGTTTGTATGAGAGTGCCGTAGTTAATTTGACTAGTTAGGGACTTGGAAGCATTGGCATTGCTCTTCGCATTCAATGTCAATCCCACCCCCTTCGGTGACATTTGAAACGGCCAGCCGTTGCCTTTCATCAATTTTGAAAACATTCACGTAGGCAGCTCCGTGGAAATTAATTATTGATTTGAGCAAAAGATTATTTGGTCAGAGACCACAGACGTAATGACCTTCCTATGTCCATATTATGTAATCACAGCGTGATTCTGAGTAGTACCTATCATGCGCAGAAATTATTCGAATTCAATTGGCACATACAGAAAAAATTTAACAAGATACTAACAAATCGTTAACTCACAATTCTTTTTTTCGTTCTGTGAAGCACAGATTATGACAAGGGAACCAGCGTCGGTTTTCGTTGTTGGTTATTCAATAACAGCAGTCTGGTGGCCTGTATGTATATCATTTTCTTGATTTCATTATCACGAACGATGTCAACATAACAAAAACTCCTTAGCGACTATCGTAATTTTTTTTTTAATTTTCTTTTTAAAATTGAAATTATTTGCCAATCGATACTACTCAAGAGAGTGTTATGAAAATTCCATCAAGTATGGAAAGATTTTTACAGCTCCCTAAATTGTCGAGCTAATTGGCGAATTTCTTGAAATATCAAAAATCCCACACAGAAGCTGCGATAACTTGAGACCTATTGAAGCTGTCGACCTCGTTATTGTCTCATTTGGTTCAGCGTTGGAGAATCAACAGAAATTGATATCAAACGCACGATATCAATTGGGGAGTCAAGGTACAGTATTTCTAGCGTTTGAATTCGGATTCAGATGTAGGATTAGTAGCTCCAGTATTCACCGCAAATTGTTCTTGGTTTGATGATGGTTGCCAAAAATAATTGCTACAGTATTGTACCGTTTACGAAGAAGTATTCCTCCGTTAAAAATTACCCTTGCCAACCAAAACCAATCGGACAGGGGAATTCGAGAAATCCAAGGCTTTCAGGTTATTCCGGCTACCAAGATTAAACCTCGACTGAACTCGTTTTTCATCTTACCTTTTTCTAGTTCGTCCATCATCCCCCCATTTGGGTCCGGTGACAAATTCTAATTCGAATTATTACGTGAGCTGAGGAGGAGTTCGGTTGCCGAAAATGATAGCGCCTTTCAGCTTCGTACACAAGATTACGGATTGCGTAGAAGGTGCTCCGGAGAGGAAATCGAGTGGGCTGAGAGTCAAGAGAAAGCTGCTTGCTGGCTGGCGCTCTCTTGAGGGAAATCATTACCTGCCCGCGTTCGGTTCGGTTCCGAGGTGTTTTCCTCGAGAATGAATTCCTTCCCCTTTCACCCATCCTCTCTGTAGGAATGTCAGAGATTCGATTCCGTTTTACTCCTTTCCTTTCCTTGTCTCCTAGCTTCCACAGCATACGATGTCGTCCTCTTGTCGGCGTTCTGCACAGCTGCTGCCTCTAGAAGAGCTACAGGCTTAGGTTGGAATCGACTGCCTCACTTGCGTCACCCCTTTTCTTTGACATAAACACCTTCGATTACCCACGAACAGGAGGACTGTACATTCCTCTTTCAGTCCTCCGGTTCGTGGGTGAGTCGTTCACTCCTAATCCGATATCGGAGGAGCCTCGAACGGCCCACCAACGCTGCTTTTCATTCTTCGCCTCTTGAGCGTTCAATTGCACGAAGGATCAATCGTTTTCACTACCGAGCTTCAGTTCCTCAAATATCTGAGCTCTTCGAAATTCAGAATTATTCTTAACCCGTTACCTTTGAAGATTAAGCGATTTTCAATAAGCTCTGAAAGCAGTTGGAATTTACCAAAAGCATTCCGGCTCGGCTAAAGACGGAAATCGTGGAAAGCTGACGAATCTCCACTGATTTAATTATGTACATTTCAATCAATTTATGGGAACGGTTCCCACTCCGTACAACTAATATAATTGTACATTGTGAACGTTCACAACTAATTTGAACCGCTCACTTTCGCTGCGCCAACGTAATTGAAACATCGGCAGGTCCAACTTTTTTTCACGCAAAGAGAATATTTATCCGCTTATAATATGCCGCTTGTTTTCTTCTTCTATGTTAGTAAACAATACTACGTAAAAATGGAATTAAAAACGCTAAACCATTTAGTAAATGACGAATTCAAAATGAAAATACATTTACAAAAAATTGTCCCAGTCACATACTCACAAACCCTTACAGAGGACTTATTCACAGAGGACTGCCGCCGATCTGTAGGAAAAATATGCATGCTTCAATTGTGGTATAAGAAAAATACCATCCACATGTAATTGTACCTATCTCAAAAATTAGTAAATCACCTACTATAGATTGGTAACTATTGGGAAACTCCTCAGCAACTATCGTAATTTGAATGATTGTTATTCATCTTACAAAAATTTAAAATCGAATCAATTGCATAAGGATATAGCTGAAGAGAATGTTCGACAAGCATGCCAACGAGTAAAAAACTAGTATTACAAGTTTTCGAGTTACGCGCAAACATGCCGAATAGCTCGAAATCTCAAAAATTCCACTCAGAAACTGCGATAGCTTAAGAACCGATTGCGCAACTAAATTGCTCTTCTAAAGCTTCGTAATTGTCTCATTCGATTCAGCGTCCAAAATTGTGTCGAATCAATATCATACACGCCCATCTTTCAAAAAAATTGGAAAATTTTAATTTACCCCCTCTCGAAACCCCACAAAAATGCCTCCATGTTGAAGTAGCGATTTGACCAAAAAATTGAGCCATTGTCAGGCCAAGAATGATCCTGAAATCCATTGCTTGAAATTTACCATAGGTCGGCGAATTCCCCTCGGCCGGTATTTATGAATCATTTTGGACAAGGAGCACGGTTTAGGGGAATTCTAGTCAATCCTTCGTCTCCGTGGAGGAATGAATAGCACGTTCCATGCAGATAATGTATTCTAACTCCCCTAGGCAGGAGTTCCTTAGTTACGATAGATATGCAATTTACAAAACCTACTACGTAACCTATCAAACGGAAACCGTCGAATTGCGTCCTTACGGTAAACCCAATAAGTGTTCCAAGGGTTTTGCATAATTTAATTCCATGAAAAAGAGGCAACTTCAATATCGACGGCATGGCATACGAAAATGATGCATGCTTCAGTTATAAACACAACTTTGTAGACCGATCGCCTGTTGTGTTGTTCGTTACCGTTGCCTTGTTGGCTGAGAAGTGTGACGAATTATAGACTGTAAATTAGGGGCCGACTCGGGAGATACGCTCACGTACAGCTGTGGAGCGGCGCCGAGCAGTTGATATGAGCGACTTGGCAGCCGGTTCCTCCCTCCGCACACCATACGTTGCACTCGTCCGCACATTCAGCCAACCCCGTTCCTACTCAGTCCGGTACGGCACACGAGCGCTCTCCATCGTTCCCTTCATTAAAAGACCACGACTTTTGGAGCACTTGCTCAAACAGGTCGATATTTCATGCTCAGCACTACCACCCTTCACGTTCTCTGCTGACCTTTAATATAGCCCGAGACATTAGAGACAGTTAGAGCAGCAGTGACCCAGTTAAATTTAAATTTCTTTACCAAAAAAAAAAAGTTCCGCAAAGCGAACGAAATTGAGGCGAAATGAAGAACCGACTGTTCGCAACGTAAGCGTAACGGAGAAGTGGGGAACACTTCATACTAAATGATCCGTTTCCTATCTGTGTCAATGATACAACGAAGGAAACAATAATGTTTGATTGTTTACCCTCTAACTCCGTTGTGAGAGTCGTTCCTTTAAATTGCTGTTAAAACAACGGTTAGTTAATTTTATGCAAATTATTATCTACTTCAATTTTGTCAGAAATGTTGAAAAAATTAAGTGTTTAATTGAGATAAACCAAAAAAATGAATAAAATCAGATATTATTGAAAATCGTGACAAAAGTCGGATTTAGATTCTGCATTCGTCGTCTTCAGCATCCCAAAAATATAATGAACCGTTAATTAAAAATTAGTACTTCCATGTTAGGGTCGACGAAGTTATGATCAATTGTGAATCAAGAAACACGTAAAAGGGCAAAGCATCCAAAGTAAAAATAATTTACACGCTGCTATTGAACTGCCATTTACTTCTTCTTGCTGCTTATCACATCATTGAAACGGCGATTTTTTTCCTGTCCGCAGGTTCGCTGTAGTCAGTATTGCGCTTGCAGTTAATAAATATGGCTTATTAATATGCTCAGCGAACGTGCAATAACTTGTTCACTGACGTATATTTTCCTCTTTCTTTTTCCTACTGACATTAATGTCGCATACATTTCATCAAGCGCCGAAGGCGATCTTGCTCCCGATAACTGTCGCATTCGTACATCGCATCGGGGGCGTAATGGTCACGCATCCTTTCACGTATGACCTACGGGTATCATTTGCTAGTAAGTGTACTATTTCTGCGGGGCTACTATTTGGCTTATCTCTCGGCTTATAACTCGAGTGTACGCGTCACCCGTCGCGATGCTTCTGCCGGCTTATTTTGCTTCATATTGACGTAGTGCTATGGAAGTATAGGAATCGCCACAAAAGTCAAGCTCGCATGTTTCGTGAGTTTTCAATTTTTGGATCTCCTCCAAAGGCTCGAAAAATGCTCCAATTTTCACGTGACTTCGACCAAACAGTCCCACAATTTTAACAAGTTGATTTTGAACTGAGGAAAAATGGAAAGCATTTGATAAACACGACAAATTTCTAACTAAATTATTACCGTTCATCCAAATTCGCCGCATTAATCAAGAGCCTAAGTCTTGTTAAAATGAATGATAATTAATTCGAAAGAAATGGCAGGAATTGGCTAAAGCCATTGAACTGTCTTGAGCGGATTAATATTGAAAATGAAGGAAAGAGGTCCAATGCTTCATTATCCTCCTTCAAATCGAACTAATTCGTTCGCTCAGCTTTCGGGAATGGCTTTTTATAAAATAAAGAGAAAGTGAATGGAGAGAATAAATAAATAATTTATGATCAAAAACGCCTTTTTAATTTAATTTTTTTACTCCTAAGTTTACGTAGAAAATGCAAGAATCGGAATCGTCCGAAAGTAGATTCGGAACGGAGGTGAATTCGGAAAAACATTCCGAGTACTAAGAACGACGGGCGTAACTTCGTGATAAGTGAATAAAATTTTCATAAAATGTTTTCCTTGTCTTTGAGAAAAGTTAGCCATTTTTGAAATTTTTGTGACATGCAATACTTCCGAGATAGAATCGTTTTAGAGGCCAAAATATCAATATTTTTGAACGATCCAAGTCTTAAAATGTTCCTAATGGCGAACAGATGACGCTTGGTTACTTCAAACTGACCGACTTCAAACGGACGGACAAACGGAAGTGAACTACTGTGTTTGACTTTCGGGTTTTCTTCTAACTATCCAAATAGGTCCCCTAATTTTTTTAAATTGAATCCTTCGGGTAGTTAAGGTGATTTTTCGCGAAAACAATAACTTGACTTTGTGAGCTCATAACTTTTAGATAAATTGCTTGATTTTATTGTCTCTGCCGTCATTTTGTTTAAAATTGATCTGCCTTTAAGGGCCAAGCTCAAATTTTTGTTCGGTGTTCTGATATGAGGAAATGAAAGTGTAACGAAAAACGTGATATTAATTTTTAAATTTTTGAGGTTTTTTATCCCGATCCCAACCACTAAAATATTTTAGCTTTTCCAAGAGCAGAAACTTCTCTTTTGCAGAAATGACAGCGTAATAGTAACAGCGATATTCATAAAGTTGGTACAGCAAAATTCAGAATCTTACCTCATCAAGTATCGTGTTAGATAAAATATGGTACTTTCCTACCAAAGTTCTTTCTCCAAACTCACCTGTGAACAAAGTCAGATTCGTTGAATTATTATTGGTCGGAAATCGAAGTTCGAGAAAAATTGTAACTAACCGCCCAAAATAATATTTCATGACCGGATAGTGAAGTCACAGTGACTGACACAATGTTTCTTGTCATCGAGGTTATATGTACGACCTGTTTTTTTGTTATTTTGCATTTTTGTCACTTTTGGCCTTTCAGGAATTTTCTTCCATTAAACTCAACGGTTCTGAAAGGCGGGGGCACCTCGGCTTTTTTTTCCGACCATCTACCTAATTGAGAAAAAATATTTACGATTTAGTATTGGGCCCGAACACATTCCATCTCATCGCAGTTATTATTTTTCTCTTAAAACAGCGATGGTCTCCAGAAGTATCTAAATTTTGTTTCCTTAAAGCTAAGCCAATATCAATCTGGACTCGCTTGCTTGTCAAAGGTCACAAATACAAACCAATTAGAGCTCGGACTTTATTCGGAAATTCCAAACATATTATTTGAATAGAATCGAATAGACGTTTATATAAAAATTTATATAAAAATATAATACGCATATCAGGGTGTAAAAGAGGATTGCTTGCGAGCAGCGTTAGTTAAAATATCAATTATTACATACGTCAAAAGCATCAAATACATTGTTTGCGAACTCTACAGTTAGTTTTATAGTCTGCTTACCGCTGGAAAGGGAATTGGACGTTCCTAGAGCAGACCTATAGTTCTAGAAACTGCCAAATATAACAGATGAGTTTATTCTACCCTGACGGGAATGTCTTGGAGTTAGACATTATGGAGCTCACGATTCATGCAAGACGGAGAGTTGAGAAATGTCTCTACCTTCAGCTGTTGTTCTTGCTCGTGCCTGACTTCGTAATAACTGGGAAAGCTGTCCCGTCGAGCGTTTGATGGTAGGAACCAAGGTGATGTAGACAACTGCTAAATGAGCCGCTTTGGATGTAAATTAAGGAATGAGCATAAATCAGAGGGGTATGTGTGGGACGGCTGCCGTGGTGTGGTGTTCAACATGATGCTGTGGCTGCCGTACCGAATACACCGTATCTCCCGACCAGGCTATCTCTCACTCACTGTTCTCAGTATAATAATAAGGAGCGAGAGAGATAGAGGTTGCTCCGTGGCCATAGCCTGGATAGGATAGGTTTAAGTATCGATTACATGGTTACACATCCGCCGTGCTTAGCCTACAGTTTATACCGCGACTCGGGAGCACTTTAGCGCACCTGTTAACGAAGACGTGCCACGACGCAGCTACGCTTCGAGCACCGAATAACATTTGATCATGTGGGAAAAGTACGGCCTAGTTTCGTGGAGAACGTAATTATAAAGACTTCACGCTTCGCAACCGACAGAGATAGATGTTGTAGAGTCTTGCGATAAAATAGAGTACATAATCACGAAATTGCCATTTTCGATTACATCGTCATTCGAATAAGATGATCTTTCAAAAATTAAACATAAATGTCACAGCAATTAGCTTATAAAAATAATGGACAATTATTCATATTATCGCTATGATCCTTAAGCATGCCGTAATTTATTCTATGCCATCTGCTAAACCTCCATTCAACCAGGGTGACGACCAATGCCAATAGATTAGTAGCGATCAATGCCAATCGATCGATTTGGGGTTACGATTGAAATGTGAGGCGGTCACTAAACGGAGCAACACCGGTCGTGACTTCCCTACAATTCTCGTCAGTTGTTTTTTCTTCTTTCTTTCGACTAATTCCTGGGCCAAGCAAAAGTATTCGATGCGTCATTCCTAAAAATCAAATGCACATAATTTATTATCCACTGTTACACTTTTGGTTTATTATTCCATAATAAACCATTGTAATCGCCCAAGAAAAAAAAATTTTCAAACCTCCCCCTCAAAATTCGATGTTTTACGTTTCAATGCACGTAGAATCCGAATATCCAATTTAAAAAAAATTCTGTCTGTCCGCCGTACGCCGTCAACACTTTTCCGGCCAAACCATAATAGCTAAATTCTTGAAATTTTCACCAAAAATCAATCTTGGTCCTACGACGGCCCAATTTTCGAACCAACTTGCTAGCTCAATTTTAAGGGTATTTTTGGGGGGTTTTGAGGGGGAGAAAATTCATATTTTCCAAGGTTTTTCAGAAAAATGTGTACGTGGTATCAAATTCTATAGATTTTTGGACGCTGAATCGAATGAGACCATCGTGGGGTCGATAGCTCTTTTGGTTCTCGAGTTATCGCAGCTTTTGTGTCGAATTTGGGAGATTTTCAGAAATTTGACATGAGGGTATAACTCGAGAGTTATTGGAGCTATAAAAATCGTTCTATACTCATTGGAATGGTCGTCAAACACTCTCTCCAGCTGTAGGGTAAGGCAAAAAAATTAGTTTTTAATTAGGAAATTAAGACAAATAAAATAGATTAAAATTACAATAGTTGCTACGGAGTTTTTCCCGATAGTTACCAATCTGTTTTTGGTTTGAAATGTTCACACATGTTCTGAATAATGACTATCTGAAAGGGATAGTCTTCTGAAATTATATTTGAAGCGAAGGAATAATAAACCACTGTACAATCATTTGCAGCGTTTTTTTTTTTTTTTTTTTAAAGAAAGAAGATCTATAATACGCGTTCGATTGGACAAATAAATGCTGAATCTGGCCGAATCAATCGGCACTTACTATAAATAGTTGATGAGGAATTAGGAATGATGTAATCCAATTCATTTCAAATTCAATCATTCAGAATTTGAACGTTTCGGGGGTTTAACGGTCTGGGAACGATTCACCAAAGACGTACAGATCTCTAATCACAGATCGAGGTGGTTCCACTATATCAATTAAAACTCGATTTAGACACGAAGGGTCATAATACGGATGATATTGACGAGCTATTGACGTAGGAACGAGAAAGTTTTCAGTACAGCTTAAATAAAGAATGGGTGTTCGAGCCTTGGCAATATTCGCGACTACTTAATGCTTTGGCTCTAACAAGGAAAACAATAAGGTGAATCTTCCGATCGTGAAATTATTTATAGGAAGACAAGGCCACCCTCGATTGTCAGCTTGGCTAACTACCCGGGATAACGACTAGTTGGGTGGCATGAAGGCATGAAAGGAAGGGAATTAAATGGGCGTTAACTTCGACGCTAACACATTAAAAGGTCGCTCTCAGATACGAATGAGAAGAAAGAAGCTGGGAGCATTTCTTCTACGTCATTGCCTTTATACTTTCCCCGCCGGGGTTCAACCTGTGGAGCTCCTGCGGGTCTTTAGTCATTGAAAATCGGCGGAGAACGAAGTTTTGGCAACAGTTATGGAACAAAAAGACACTGGGCTGAGGAATTTTTACTCATTTCATAGAGTAACTTTTCTGCTTTTCTAATCGAAGGACGTGGGCATTTTTATAAAATGTAAGGGACACATCAGCACTGAGAGGGGCACTCTGTGAGTCAATGCTGTCATATTTCGGAGAGCAACTGGACTGAATATTGATATCCGCATGAACCCTCCGAGTCAAATTCATGCGATTCGGCGAAAAGAGAGGAAAGTTTATTGATAATTAACATTGAATATTATTCCATTTTGATTCTCACGTCGCGAATTGTTCGATGTGTTGTGGACGTGTTGCGATGAGATTAAAATACCGGCTTCAGTTGAAATTCATGACAGCTGACACGCGTGGTCATTTGTAACCCGTACCTGAATATACAATAGAATTGGTGCGCGTAGCGATAATTCCAAAGGCTGGAATAGGAATTATAACGAAGCCAATAGCTGACGAGGGACTGCACGAAAGGATGAATTTGTAATTAACACCGATTAGCGCGGGTCGCATCACACACGACAATTGTTGTCACAAATCGACAATTACATCATGGTGAATCATTTCTCAACTCACAGGGTCACATGAAAAGGTCAGCATTTTCAACTTAATTGTATTCCATTGCGATTGTGATGGTGTACAATCTCCAGCTCCTTACTCGACCAGTCCAGGATATTTACGATTCAGTTGTCTGCCTTAATCGAAAGTTTATCTGTGCACTTTAGTTGAGCTTTATCCTCGCACTATTATTATTGGTCACCCGTCATAAGATTGAGAAAGAACGTACCTGCTCCTGTTATATATATTTTTCTAACCATCCGTTTCATTAACGAGACATGTACTTGATGAATGTACTTTGTATCATAAAGTATTGGGTTTGTCAACTGGAGCAAAGTTGTAGCAGAATTAGATGTAACAACTTCAAGTTTTCCAAGATTTGTAACTTGCACAGTGGATAACTCAAACAAAAAGTCGTCAATTCAGATGTTTGAATATACCAAAAGATAGGTAATTTAATTGTCCACATTTTCTCAATGTAATGTACCTATCAATTTTTCAACCGTTTTTGCGTTATTCTACAATAATAGTGGACTATACACGAAAAAATCACTTTTTTCAACTTTAAACGTTGTTTTCATCTATTTAGTGCGAAAGAAACAAAGAATGAACCATATATTATGGATATACACATCATCAACTACCATTATGCTGAATTTGAGCAAAATCCATTTCAAAAAAGTTTTCGCGAAAAATCCAAGGGGTACCCCTGCGATTTTTTTCAACCGACCATTCAACGAATTTTTACTCCTCTCTCAGTACAGATAAAAATCTGAAATTTTCAGGAAAGTTGTGTCTTACCATGATGTATTTTTGTGATTTTTTTTATTTCTCGGAAAAATCTGCAAGTGGTCCAAAAAAATCGGTTTTTAAAAGCTCAAAAATTGGACTTTAACCGTGATTTTCGGGGTCAAAATAAATGCGAATCAATTGTTTTATTATGCAGGAGTCTTCATTTGAACGCCTTACATACGTACATAGCAAAAAATTTGGTGTAAAACAGAAGGGGAAGAAGAAGCAAGAAAATGGCTAGCGTATATGATAGGTCTCGAGCTATATTCCACTTTATGTCGAAACATCAGTAAACTGATGACGAGTATCCACACTGCATGCAGATACATCTGTACATGGATATGTCCTATGATGGCGATTTAAATTAATGGAATGGAGCGCAGCTATCAATATTCGTGTTTGTTACGAACTACCATGCATGTTTGAATAGCCATCATAAGACCTATCCTTGTACCTACAGATGTATCTGCATGCAGTGTAGATACTCATCATCAGTTTACAGATGATTTGTGGGTTTACGATACCCTACGAGCTACATTTTTGTAGGGGTCGGGCTAAGAATTGCTTTGCAATTAATACAGTACGTATATCAAATTATAACGCGGCTTCTTTAAATATTTCTAGATGATTCCTCACGGACTCCAATAAAGATACGTTTCGGGTAACAGAATAAATAAAATTTATTTAAATGATGAAGAAATTATTTCGGCAGGGTTTTTTTTTATTGAATTTAAAAGCTCCTCTGCCGAGCGCTGAACCCTCAGGCACCGTGCCTTCAAACCCCGCTGTTTTGATAGCTCCGCACACAATGAGGCAATTCGCTGATCGTGCGACTTGACCATCAATTCAGCTTCGAGTCGCTGTTTTTCAAGGTTGTCCCTTACTGAATTCAATAAAGATACGCTGACAAGCTGTGGAGCACAAGTTATTGTTTAGAAAGAACAAATGAATGTGCAATTGGGAGTATGCCGAGTAAAAAAACCCTATTTCTTACAAAATTACGACTACCTACAGAACGTAACTCACTCTCTTGTCCACCCAGGTATTTGGGTCCAACGCATCCAACATAAACGAACGCGAATGATAAAAATTAGTAATCTCGATTCGTAAACATGTGGTTGCTACAACAGAAGGTAGTAGCCGTGTAGTCTTGGTAAATCTATTTATGTGAAAGAAAGTCGTGATTTCCACCCGCGTGGAAAGTTCGTGTTGCTTCAGATAACATTTAAATTTATTATACTTAAAAAAACATAGAAACAATAAGAAGAAATTGTTGTAGTTACTGTAGTAGTTAGACTTGTCAGTAGTCACTACGCCGAACAGTTGTGAAAGTTGTTGATAGATTGGTATCTAAGATCAAACTCCATAGCAAATATCCGTAATTAACTTGATTTTAATTCTTAAAAATCACTTAATTTCAACTCACAATGATCTTCCATAGCGATAGTTGGAGAGAGTGTTTGATGAGCATTCCAACGAGTATAGAACGATTTCAATAGCTTTATTAATACCCGAGTTATAGCATCACGGCATTTGTCTCAAATACTCACATACACCTCTTAAAAGCTGCGATAACTTGAGAACCGTTCAAGCTACCGATTTCATTTTGGCCTCATTCGATTCAGCGTTGAAAAATCAATTACAATTGATACTAAACTCGGCTATGTTGGGAAAGAATTGGAAAACCTGAATTTTCTCCCCCTAAAACCCCTTAAAAAACACCCTTACAATTGAGGTAGCGATCTCGCTGCCATCTTCAGCCATCGTCAGCCCGAAAATGATTTTTGGTGAAAATTTCACAAATGTAGCTCTTATAGTTTTCAATAAAACGCGTTGCATTTTTTTGTGTCGCGAAAAATTTTGCAAGACCCCAGAACTAAGACATATCCATGTCAAAAATTTAAACAGCGCCAGAGAAATTATTTTCCGTAAATCGAGTTTTTCGCCGGCCGAAATTCCGAGCTCCGTAATAGTGAAAAATTAAATTTTCGTTTTAAAGCGATTTTGAAAGCTATTCTTATAGGAAATTTAACGCTGAATCCGAATATGACGTCAAAACGGCGGAAATTTCACGACAATTATCAGTTTTTCCAGTTTAATACTACGCCACTCCTACGTTTTTCAACTTTGAAATTCAGTTGCAAATACTTACAGTACTGTTCAAATTTGATTAATTAATGATTCCTACAGGAAATTAGACGTAGAATTCGAATTCAAAGTGAAAACAAACAAAATCGAACGATTATTAATATTTTTCGAATTTTTTTCGATATTCATGCTTTTGAAGTTTGTTAGTGACGGCTATCTATATTTCGGTGGTAGAGAATATGTGTGTCAACAAGTTGCTCTGCTCGAACAATATGGCAGAGTTCGTTGATGGAAATCTTTTCGCATACCCTTTCATCGCCACCCAGCAGCAACAGCACTACTCCATAGTCGTTTCGCGATGAAAGAAAAGATGAGGATAAACATTAGGTAAAAAGGGAAAAGAAAATAAATTACTGCTATAATAGCACCCCGTAGGTAGAGGTAGGTTAGGCCGCCCCTGAGCGTTGGTACCGAGCAGTTTTACCAGCCAGTCTGCTCGAAATAGTACAGTTAGCTTTCCTTCCATAAGCCTTGCCCCAGAAGCCTCTACGATAGCGAAACCAGCCTCAATCGTGAGGGACCTGGTCGGTACGAAACGAGCTCTCCCTCTCTGCTCAGATACCTAACTTGCTCAGTGCTGAGCATTGCTGTGAAAGCAAACTGCTGCCACCCACGTTCTCCAGCCCGACACTTCAACACACTCTCGGCCGACAGACCTCGGCTACGCCCGACGGTTTCATTTTACCCCGTCCTAGGCAGCTATTGGAAAAGTTGGTTCGCCACCTCAGCAGCAGAGGTTTTCACAAGCGTTTTCCTCCTTCCGTGCGACTGCATGTGGATAATGGGAGCGGTAAGCACAAAAGGTGCATGAGGCCGTTTACTGGGGGCTCTCAAACCTTTCTACTGTTGAGCGCGAGCAGTACAACAGACGTGCAGGAGTGCTGCAGAGGAAAGCGGTTATGTGAATTAACATCCTTATAATACAAGGCAGAGCCTTTGGATAATTAAAAGGCTCGGTGGTTTTGAAGTGTTGGACGAGGGTAGCGTGTGTGCCACCTCCCCTCTCCTCCTTTACCTTCACTTGGTGGCCACTTCGTATCGATTTCAACCTTTAAAAGGGGGTCAATGAGATCTTTTAGAACCCATTCCGCAACAAAATCACCTCTACCGACCTTCTTCGAAACGTAAATCGCTGCAACAATCTACTGCGATGATGTTTTAGTGAGAATAATATGATGATATAATGTAATAGATGTAATCCACTGGAATGTATTCGAAGTTGATTAGAATAGCATGCTCGTTTCAAAGTTGAACAACATTTTCTAACTTGCATTACAAACGGATAACGAAAATAGCCAGCGATAGCCATCGAGCATATTTTCTGGTGCAATGGCCGTTGAATTCTTTATGCGGATATGCACGTGTTCCGAGTTGACGAAGATGAAGTGCCTCGCAACTTCCGAGATCGTCCGCAGAAAACGTAGACGAGTGTATAAAATACAAACATATTATCCTGCAAAAACCGAAATTGTACGCTGTGCAAGAACCAAAGAATTTTGATCACTTGGTAAAAAGTTTGGTTCCATTCCTGACACTGAAGCCGGCGTTGTACATCCGGAATTCACGTGCCGGTCGTGCAACTGGTGACCCCACTGACTGATCTTCCACAGAGCAAAATAAATTACAATTTAATTCTTCCTACATAACTTATTGGCTATTGAGAAATACGGCTGCTGATAAGAAATGAAAGAAAATGAAATATCGTTTATTGTATAACCGTAAGGTATTACAAAGGAGCAGCTGATAAGATATTATGTATTATAACTTTGAACGAATAATGCTCAATTTTAACTCCTCGTCCATCTCTCTAGTGTGTGATTTGTTCTGAAAAAGTCTTGTGCCAGCGTGTTGGTCTGGTCAAATGATTCGAAACTTGTCGACCTGTGTCATGATCATGGGAAATTTACTTTCATAAGCGACGGTTTGGCATTGATTTGCTCTGCTTCGTGAAATTGTGAGAAATTCATCATGATTATATGACTAAAAAATTTGCGAAGCCCTTAAAATTGTCTGTAATGGTTGCAACGCTGTTCAGATACTATGTTTTATTATCTCGATCGATTTTTAGTTTTTGAAAAAATTTGCTCGGGCAAAAAAAAAAACATTTATAGAGATGACCATCACAAATAAGAGTAGTTATTAAGAATAATAAACACCTGTACTACAATCCTTTGCAACTAGTTTTCCAAAAGTATACGTAGTTAATGTGAAGCATCCGACGATATTGAATTTTTGCTTTCATTTTACGTAGTAAATGGAGGTATTCTTAAATAGCGTTCTACTTAAAACGGTTCGAATTTCCTTATTGCTAACTGCTAAGCTCCCTCTTCTTTTAATTAGCAAACTTCTGAAACATGACGATATTATAACTAACCGGCAAAATACTTCTTGTATACTCGTACCCGCATATGTTCGATATCTGAATTGTGCTTGAGCGTTTGTCTGTACTGCTGATCAATCTTGAAGTTTAATTACCCTAGCTTAGCTATCCGTCATTGTTGTCCGTCTCGAAAACATTGAAAATCGAGCAGCGACAATTTCATCTTCTTCTTCATCTCCATCTCACAGTTAGCGCGAATGTTTCTCCAAGTGCAACCAAACGACGCTTCTAATCCTAGCGAGCTGCTGTGTTCTCATAACATAACACGCTCTGGAGTTGAAGTTAGTTCTCGGGCCCCAAGTATACGCTATCCGAGAACAATCGAACTTGAAAGCGCCGGTTAAGCGGGGCCTTCTCTCCCATCACATTATCTACAGAGTAACGAGCTAATCTCCCTGTCCTGTCGCCTCTGCAGAACTCGAGGCGACTCTTCCTCGGAGCTGATGGGATGGTATTATGAGGCGTTATGGTTGTGGCTGTTTTCTCGTTCTATGCAGTTTGCAAGAGAATGAAGATTTGCCGTCCTTTGGCTGCGACTGAGCTAATCGCCTTCGCGGCGTCGGATGTCTATAGTAGAAACGAATACGTCCCCTCTTCCATTCTTTGTACTGTGCCCTTGTGATACATCCGACCCCTTCTGACGGAAATCTTTCTTGAATTTCTCATTCTCCGATTATAAACAAGTATAATTATGCTAGTAAGTGTACTTGCAGCTATAGCATACGACCAATTGACCATCTCAAGCATTTGTTTCCTTTCAATTCTCTATGCTCAAGCATTCTACTTACCTGTATTTAATATTGCGGAAACAGTCAACTTCGCGACGAGTTTTGAACAGGAAGGATGGTCACAAGCTTATTTATACATTTGAAGATCAAAGCAGCTGCGTGAACAATTGTAGATTTAGGTAGCAAGAGGTGTATGACCATTATTTTTATTGTTCACATAATTAATTTTAGCAACAAGTGCATACCTTGGAAGTTGTGCAAAATTGTTGTTATTAACGCAAGACAAAACTCGGGAAATTTTCCACTTGATAATAAACGACGAAGCGATTTCAATCGTTCTGTTAATCTACTTGTCTGTCTGTCTGTCTGTCTGTCTGTCTGTCTGTCTGTCTGTGTCTGTCTGTCTGTCTGTCTGTCTGTCTGTCTGTCTGTCTGTCTGTCTGTCTGTCTGTCTGTCTGTCTGTCTGTCTGTCTGTCTGTCTGTCTGTCTGTCTGTCTGTCTGTCTGTCTGTCTGTCTGTCTGTCTGTCTGTCTGTCTGTCTGTCTGTCTGTCTGTCTGTCTGTCTGTCTGTCTGTCTGTCTGTCTGTCTGTCTGTCTGTCTGTCTGTCTGTCTGTCTGTCTGTCTGTCTGTCTGTCTGTCTGTCTGTCTGTCTGTCTGTCTGTCTGTCTGTCTGTCTGTCTGTCTGTCTGTCTGTCTGTCTGTCTGTCTGTCTGTCTGTCTGTCTGTCTGTCTGTCTGTCTGTCTGTCTGTCTGTCTGTCTGTCTGTCTGTCTGTCTGTCTGTCTGTCTGTCTGTCTGTCTGTCTGTCTGTCTGTCTGTCTGTCTGTCTGTCTGTCTGTCTGTCTGTCTGTCTGTCTGTCTGTCTGTCTGTCTGTCTGTCTGTCTGTCTGTCTGTCTGTCTGTCTGTCTGTCTGTCTGTCTGTCTGTCTGTCTGTCTGTCTGTCTGTCTGTCTGTCTGTCTGTCTGTCTGTCTGTCTGTCTGTCTGTCTGTCTGTCTGTCTGTCTGTCTGTCTGTCTGTCTGTCTGTCTGTCTGTCTGTCTGTCTGTCTGTCTGTCTGTCTGTCTGTCTGTCTGTCTGTCTGTCTGTCTGTCTGTCTGTCTGTCTGTCTGTCTGTCTGTCTGTCTGTCTGTCTGTCTGTCTGTCTGTCTGTCTGTCTGTCTGTCTGTCTGTCTGTCTGTCTGTCTGTCTGTCTGTCTGTCTGTCTGTCTGTCTGTCTGTCTGTCTGTCTGTCTGTCTGTCTGTCTGTCTGTCTGTCTGTCTGTCTGTCTGTCTGTCTGTCTGTCTGTCTGTCTGTCTGTCTGTCTGTCTGTCTGTCTGTCTGTCTGTCTGTCTGTCTGTCTGTCTGTCTGTCTGTCTGTCTGTCTGTCTGTCTGTCTGTCTGTCTGTCTGTCTGTCTGTCTGTCTGGTCTGTCTGTCTGTCTGTCTGGTCTGTCTGTCTGGTCTGTCTGTCTGGTCTGTCTGTCTGGTCTGTCTGTCTGGTCTGTCTGTCTGTCTGGTCTGTCTGTCTGGTCTGTCTGTCTGGTCTGTCTGTCTGGTCTGTCTGTCTGGTCTGTCTGTCTGTCTGGTCTGTCTGTCTGTCTGGTCTGTCTGTCTGTCTGGTCTTTCTGTCTGTCTGTCTGTCTGTCTGTCTGTCTGGTCTGTCTGTCTGGTCTGTCTGTCTGGTCTGTCTGTCTGGTCTGTCTGTCTGGTCTGTCTGTCTGTCTGTCGTTTCGATTCCCCTACCACCTAGAGTAACAAAATTGGTTGCGATCAAAAAGGGGCAGTTCTTCGCAAAAATATATAGCAAACTTGGCCAAGCGAACCTGTCGAGAAGGTAGAAGTAGCGAATTCGAATCAATCCTTAGTCATTTCTCCAGGAGATAGGGTGGGTCCACAGTACACGTTGATAAAACATAAATACGCTTGGTAAAGTATTAATTAAGGCGGGCAGAGTCGACCTCTACCGGGACCATACCGTTGTACTTTATCATTGTGATTGACAGAGATTGTTCAACTCCACTCTCTGTTGTCTGTTAGATACGACTTGAACCGATTGACAACTACCGGTGCTAGAGAACAGGATTTTTGAATGACATGTAATATTTCGTGATCAATCACATCGAATGCTCGTGAAAAATCCACGAGGACGAGGAGTACCACCTCTCGTTGATAGAAACTCTTCCTAATATTATCCGTTACTTTTAGAGTACATTAGACTCCGGTGCAGGTCCGTCCATCAATAGAATGAACATCCAAAAACGGTCCAATGGGTAGCTCTGCGCAGAGCGGTCGAAGCGTTCGATACCTGCGCCCAACTATCCGTTGTCAAGGGCCTGTTTATAGCCAGATTTTCGTAGGACCGCGGGGGAGCGACATTCTATTGGAAAAGCTCAATATCCGCGCCGAGTAAGTTTCAAAGCTGAGTTAAATTTTTTAATTAGCAGTGAATTCTCTACACCGCTAATCCTGAAAGTTTTTCCTTTTTTAAAGTTTTGTGGAGTTTTATTAGGCATAATATAACTGTGTTCCAACCTGAATCAGCCACAGTGGACAGTAAAAGAAAATACTGTACCAAGTTATTGGCACATTCTTCCTTGTCATCATCTACAACCGCTAAGTAAAAAAAAATCTATATATTTATATATCTCATATATTGATAAGACATTTTCGATCACATCAAGACCGTCACCTAGGTATCACGCCCTCTATAATTGCGAGCGTTGAAAGGGTGGTCATTCGAAGTTAGCTGTAGAAATCAACTTCGACAATCTGCTTACCGAGGAAATTCTCAAGATACAACTACCCTTTTCCACGACCGGGTTATTGGACTAATACGGAAACTCTTGATTGACAGTCGGTTTGCACAAGTACTGCAGCTGTAGGGGTATCGGAGGAGGGTTTGTTTATCTTCTGGACGTAGCTAGATCTCGACCTGTGTCATGATCTTCAAATCAGAGCCTTCCCTCACCTCAATTTCACCCTTGCTGTTTAACTCCGGCGTATAACATTCAGTGGCCGTGATTTCAGATCATTGTACGTCTTTGACAGACCCTTGACACATTTTCAAGCTCGGAACAGCCAAACATAAGAAATACCTCTGCCGAGTATTTTTCTTTCATAACGCCCACGGAGTGTAAATCACGTAAATTCGACACTAGTTGAACGAACTACTGACATGCAGTGTCTTCTAGACTTCTTAGCAGTGTTTTTATAAGTAAAGATCTAGCGCGAAAATCTCAATCAAGTGTAATTTTTCTTGTCTCTAATGTTCAACAGTTAGATGGCTTCACTGTAAGTTTTGTGGAAGGTCAGAAAACGTTCGGCAAATTTCGGCTCGTGAAAATCATGTAAATGCTCGTACAGGGCAGTATTATTAGTCTTAATACCTTTTACTTCAAAGGGTACCATTCAATCTGCTTGATAATCATTTTAAGATACACAAAAGCATAAAAGCTTCCATCCAGAAAACAATAATACGGTTAAAATATCGGTTGGTTTTAAACGATAAATAAATGTGTTTTCTGTTTCCATCGGTCCAAGCAAAACAAATACGTCGCTCGCTATACCTAGGGGTTTGAATCTCTCAAGGCACCATAACAAATGTTATTCTGCTGCCCAGCGCGGAAGAAATAATTGCCAACTATTTAAAATAAATAAGATTGCTCGGTGGATATTTATTTATATTCTTTATATTTTTTCTAGAAACAACAGAGAGGAGAGAACGGTAACCTAGCGACCGTTTCAAAAGCACATAAATTGAATGGGGTCGGAAAACGGGGAATGGTAATAGAAAAGTACCGTACCCTTCTACGTGATGCCTAAACCCATCATTTCGTTAGATTCAATGAGGAAACTTTCTTAAAGGAGTGCCATTGGCAAATAATCTAATACAGTTTCATTTTCTGAAGTGCCGAGTAATTCAGCCACCCATTTACCAAATTACAACACATTTTTTCCTCGAGGAAAGTCGACTTTCGCGTCACCTCTTTCGCAGAACCGCCTGAAAATCCACTTTTCCTCTATCTTCCCGATATCCGCAACCGTACCGAATTCAGATTGAAGTTCCTCTTTTCGTATACTGCGGACTCTAGTATACAGCTACTGCGGACTCGTTTTTTCAAACGTCGTCAGGAAGAACCGTTTTTCTCAAAAGCAGGAGTGGATATCGAGGAGGTACTTAATACACTGAGAAAACCAGGATTTATGGTCGTGCAAGCCCTGATATTAGAATATAGGATAAAGTTAAACAATCAGCATGTATAATTTAATGCTGACCGCATTTAAGTGAAAATAATTTTAACCTGGTATTTTTAGTAGTAGTTTTTCGTAGTACACTTAATTAATACTGTGGTGATATGCTATTGTGTCGCGTACGATGTCGACGTACTCGTAACTTGTCGTTACTTTTCCTCCTCTCCATTTTCCGACCGACGTCTACTTGGTCTGGGATTATCCCTCGCTGAATCTTGTCTTGTCTTAGATGAAGTTCCCTTGTTGTTCACTGTGTTTTAAATCGACGAATTCTTGTGCTGTCTCTGTTTCTCAAACGTTCAGCGCGGTTCTTTTTCTTAATTTTGCGAAGTGTTGTCAATTCGTGAAGTGTTCTCCGTGAACCAGGCCCGTATCACATCTCTTGTAGCTCACAGGACGAAGAGACATTTTCAGTTCTCTGCTCTGCATTTTACCTCAACTTCAGTGTCTCAAATGGGCTAAATCAAATGTGCAACGGCTAACACAAGCCGAAATAAGAGACACGATTGCACAATTTAAGCTTGATTGGTTCTCGAGTTATCGCAGATTTTGTGCCGAATTGGGGAGATTTTCAGAAATTTGCCATAAGGGTATAACTCGAGAGTTCTTGGAGCTATAAAAATCGTTCTATACTCATTGGATTGGTCGTCAAACACTCTCTCCAGCTGTACGGTAGGGCAAAAAATTTAGTTTTTAATTTGGAAATTAAGAAAAATAAAATAGATTAAAATTACAATAGTTGCTACGGAATTTTCCCCGATAGTTACCAATCTGTTTTTCGGTTGAAATGTTCACAGATGTTCTGAATAATGACTATCTGAAATGGATAGTCTTCTGAAATTTTATTTGAAGCGAAGGAATAATAAACCGCTGTACAATCATTCGCAGCGTTTTTTTTTTTTATTGGTCAACGCTACCATTTTAGAAAATAATCAACTATTTTGCTCCACTTTTTTTCATTAACAGTTTCTTTGGGAACTCTGAAGATGCATTTAATAGGTTGTTGAGCATGAATCCATTTTGTAAAATCGAAGAGCAATACTGATCGTGTGGGGGGCCTGTATTTTATTAGTACTTTGTTTGTTTTTTGTTTTTTTCAACGGCCTAAAAAATTTCGAGTTTTGGTCCCACTAATACCCAGCGATCAGTATGCAAATTAGATTTTGTATCTATTTCAATTCGTTTAATTCCTAGTCCCCTTTGAAAATTACCCAGAACGCCACGTACTTGGACAGTTCTGCTCATATTGAGGAAAAGGATGGTTAAATTGCGACAAGGGTGTCTCCAACTGCAAGTTCGATGAAAACATGAACAGGATTTGAGAAGAGGAACTCACTCGGTAAAGTTGGCGCGATTGAAGAAGTGACGAGGGAAGTTGGGTTAATTGATTCTTCATCACTTACATCAATAGATGGCTTGAGGGGGGGAATACGGTAGGGCTCGGGTTTAAAAGGCCATTGAGACCGTCCCTCTATTAGTTGGTTGTGGGTGATGAGGTATGATGGTGGGGAGGAGTTCCAATGAAGGTCAAGGGGTAAACTGAAACTGAGATTGCTTCACTCCTTACGAAACGCTCATGACCATAAAACTTTTAATTTGCCGCTCTTCGTTGTAACTACGCTAATCACCACTCGAGACTAATTGGAATCGGCTCGCTTTCTCCCGATTCGGCAGCCCGAAGTCTTAAGTATGAAAAGCGCCATATCATCATTGGTACCCTTTCTCTGAGCGACGGTAGGTTTAGGAATGAAAATGATGGAAATTATTAGAACCCAATCAACATAATCTATAGCGAATGGATTGGGTATTCATCATCGCATAATCGGCGAATAATCAAACAAGCAATATTATTTTCAGTTAATCCAACGGACTCCAAGGCCCATCAAAAAGTATCCGGCGGTTTCTTTCTTTTCAAATTCAGGGTATACTGATTTTGGAATTGAATCTATTGAAGCCGAGTTTGCTCTCCTATTAACCACTATTCAATCCCTGTTCAACCATTTACCGGTTTATATCGCTCTATAGTTATTATAGTAGTTGCTATAATTTGGTATGTAGGTGGTGGGTATCATAAAGTATAAAAAAAAAATAAAGTATTGGGTTTTTCAACTTGGTTAAAGGTTTTACCAAGGTAGACGTTTCAACTTTTAAGTTTTCCAAGATTTGTAACTTGCAAAGCGGATAAATTTAACAACGAGTAGTCAATTTAGATTTTTAAATATACCAAAAAATAGGTAATTTAACTGTGCAAATTTTTCCCATATAATGTACCTATCCATTTTTCAACCGTTTGTGAGGTATTCAACAATATTGTCACGGTATAAACGAAAAGATCACATTTTTCAACTTTAAACATTCTTTTCATCTATTTACTGCTAAAGAAACCCAGAATGAAGCATATATTATTGATATAAACATCATCAAATATCATTATGCTGAATTTAAGCGAAATCGAAATCAGAAAATTTTTCGCAAAAAATCCAAGGGGTACCCCTGCGATTTTTTTCAACTGATCACTTACCGATTTTTTTACTCCTTTCTCAATAGAGATAAAAATCTGAAATTTTTAGGAAATTTGGATCTTACAAGAGTGTATTTTTGTGATTTTTTTCAAATCTTGAAAAAATCTGCAAGTGGTCCAAAAAAATCAGTTTTTGAAAGCTGGAAAATTGGACTTTTCAATCAAGTGTAGTGAAATAGGTTGTTTTTGATTATTTTGCTTCCTACCATATTAAAGGTTTTTGGTATATTAAACAATATGAAAAGCTGTGATCAGATCCATTTTGAAGATGTGATTTTATCAGAAGAGTTATTCTCACCTCGGTTAGCTCAAGCCGAAACCGTTAGGCCTTCCAAGTCGAAACACTGAAGATCAAATCGAAATTTATTCATAAAAAAGATCTTTCCGTTTGAACGAGATTTTCAATTTTCTACTCATCATTTGGTGAAGTTTTTAACTTACCATGCGATAGTATGTGAGCGCATCCTTGGTTTTATCGAGTAAACCAAGTATCGCAACGTTACGGGTATGGCGGGCCAGCCGCACAGGAGTTAGTGAGCAGAGAAATGCTTCAAGCTGTTGGTTGGTTGGCTCCGGAGGGTGCCTCCAACAAGGAGAGAACTTGTTGCTCGGTCGAGGCGAAGTTAGCGCTGGGGACCGCAATCCACCACCCCTACCCAATGTTTGCTGGTAGTCGTACATCACTGAATAGGGTCCCTAGGTCGGAGACTGGAGCCATATTACTTGACTTCAATGAGACTCATTCATAACAAGGTTCCATTCTCCACGCGTTTTCCACAGATTTCTCCATCTCATAACCGACGCCCGTGTGGATTCGCAAACTAGATGCCTCACGTCTGGGTCATCAAGCTCTGAATGTTGCGACACTGAAAGACCAACTAGCTTTCGTGTAATGCCAATTAATTCTGAGCGAAAGTAACCCCCTATCACCCTCTTGTCTGCGATGATTCTAAGCTGAAGACGATTACGTGATAATGATACTTGGAATAATATCGAAACTCGAGTCACATGCAGGATGATTACCATATTTTACGAGGTTGTAATCACTCCTTCGTTAACCGTAATTAGTGCTAGTATGACAGCCGCCAAAGAGCCATTCGGGGGGTAAATTTTGCACTTTTACCGCTGCTGTTACGAGCTGGTGATAATTGTAAATAACATCATCGTCAAAACTATTCTACTCACGGATTTGGTCTCTAATACGTTCCCACATTGACGGGTATTCGAAACGCAGAACGCAAATCTTATAGCTGTTCAAGAATTGTTCTGGCTGTAACCAAGAAGATCCTTGAATTTCTATACTTTCTTTCCAAAGCAGCTGTTAAAGATTCTTCTCAAAAGAAACGTAGAACATCCCAAGCGTTGGCATTTCCAAGATCTGTCAGTACATAAGATACAATTGCTCTGTGAATGAGCAGCTTTCATTCATACATACAGGATTAAAATATCAGAAAAACTTGGAATCCTTAACAGTTCGTCAACATTAACAAAGTATGGTGAAGCCCCTTATTCGTAGTTTTGTAAAGGGCTCGATATGGGGCTGTAATATAAATTAGTGAATAAATACCAGTATAGTATGTAGGTACCAATTTAAAGTACCAAGGTAGTAGTTCATACTAACCGCATTCCCGGTTGCTTATCTTTTTCCAAATCGCCAACTGGAACTAAATTCTTCTGAGCACAAGCAATTAGAGAATTAACCGTTGGAAAAGCACAATTTGTCAAGTTTCAGTTTTTCAATTACTCGTGGTGCCTATTATTACTAAATTTTTCTGTTCTGCTGTAAGCTCAAAAATTGGTTCAAACGCACTGCTTTTCTAAGGACTAGTAAAAAAAAACCCAATCGAATTTAGGGGTGAGGATTAAATTTTCCGAAATAACCAACGACTGAACCTTGAGACTGATAATTTATTTAATATGATTGGATAATATATTTTTGTTGTATCATTAAAAAAAATTTATAAAAGAATCAATTAATTCAGTCTGATTTAACATGTTATTGCTCGTTATTTCAACCGGTAAAGAAAAAATGCTCCACGGTTTAGAGTATTCCAAAACGAAAAAATACCCCCCTCTCCCCGCCTCTAGATACTGCTAAACCGCATCAAAGCACATGGTTTTACTTTTCTGAGATTTGCGGCACTCATCAATGAAGACGTGAAGGTAATGAACAATATCAAGTTTTACGGTCGTCTTGATCTCCAACGAAGTTTTCCGAGAGAAAAAAAAATTGAAGTCGAGGAGCACCTCGTTCGGCTCAAGTTTCAAAACTTTCTCCTGGCATCATAATATTATCTAAAGTGAACAGAGTTGAAGAGTGGAAGAATGTGAAAGAAAGAGTGGCCGCGGTAGATAGAGTAAGAAAAAGTGCTTCTCTTGACGCTAGCTTCGCCTCCTTTACCATCCATATACCTTAATTAATCATTAAAAAAAGGGTTCCGAGTAAGTAACCTTATTTTTTCAAATAGGGTGGAAGAACATTGTCTCTCCTTCTGAGCGTGTATTTTTTAATAGATGTACAGCCTCGTCAGCTCCTGCCCGGCCGTTGCCTCTCTTTCTTACTCGTCTACACCAACTACCACCAACGACCACCAAACTTACTCTCTCGTTCTCTCATATTCAGCATCTATTCGCTTCCTTCTCTTTGCTTCTTTCCATCCCCGTCTTCGCGCCTTCCAAGCCCCTTTATATTACTTCCAAGAAAGTCTTTCTACTTTACCTTGGACGATTATCAAGCTGACATAAATTATGGGCGCTTCTTCCACTTTTTAAAGCAGACTTTGTCACGAATTTTAGATACCTCGTCAAGGGGGTAACCTATGACGAAGGTAATCACCAAGCTGAACACGATGCGTAACAGTGGAGGTAACTCAAGATATTTTCAAACTTGAAAAAGTTGATAAGAGTTTTTGGTTGACCTAGACTCCCTCGAATCTTTCTTCTGTCCCGTCCAACAACAGGACACGGTTAATATAACATTCTGAGGAAAATTTCTTCATTCCCCACCAAATTTCTTCACGAACAATAGGCGGAATGTCTACATTTCTATTTCATTTCCAAGTAATTTTTTTACCTAGCGCCTTTGTTATAATCAGCATGAACAATTTTTCGGAGTATTTCCAACAACAGGGCGGTAAAGTATTGAGATTGTTATGGGGTGTATAACTTACTCATGAGGGATGAGCGAGTTGTTGAGCAAGGAACGTACGTTTCCGGTTTCTTTTTCCCAGGCGAGAGTTTTTTGTTTATCAAGTTACAAGAATTTATATTAGGTACATTGTTGGTACATTTAATACTAGTTCGATTAATATTATTGGAAATTTGGTAACGTGCAAACGCATGGGAACTTCCTGTATGATGGTGGAGATGAACGATGAAAAAATAATTACGTAGCTACATTATTTAGTTTGCAAGAGTTAACCAAACACTTGCTCCATGATAACAGACCTAAACATTTCTTACTCAGGAATCATTAGCCATGGAGAAGCTGCGTGAAAAATTCTAATGCACTGGAAATGAAATATTCAAATGTGTGAAAGGTAGCAGACGGGAATACGCATGAGTGCATTGCCTTCACCTTGTCGAGTCCTCGAAACAGCTCACGCGAAGTGCATTGGACGAGAAGAAAAAAATTCCGTTTTAGTATTCTTCACTTTAGTGGGATGATTTACCTTTGAGGATATTTTAAAATGAGGTGAACTTTAAATTACAATGCATTTCAAAGGTTTCCCCATGACAGGAAAGTATCGAAAAGCGAACTCATTTTAATAAATGTCTTGGGATTTCCAACGGTTATCCGATTTTGGGATACCCAAGTTTGATTTTGGTTATAAAAGAGACTTTCAAAGTATGAACTGCTTGGATACCGAGCGGAAACGCGCATGGCGATCGTAGCAGCCCATTCGAATTCACTCTACCAACCCCCGATATCAGCTGAGTCTCACTTATCCCTTGGCCAAAAAAAGAGGTTCAGCCTCTTGTAATAGCTAAAAGAAGAAACCTTCGGCGGCGGATGTTCAGTTGGTAAAGTGGAAGTTGGCGGAGTTTCGTAAGTAGGAATGGAAAGGACGGCTCTGAAGACTTCGCCTGTATAAAAAGTCGTTGTATAATATTATAGTAGTTATTCGTCGTCGTGGTTTGGAATGGAAAGTTGGTCGGTGGCGATGAAGGTTGGTTGAACTTGGAACGGCGGACTATAAGGCAGCTGTAGGGGCTGTACCGAAATAATAAAAATAAACCAATTCAGGAAAAAGTACCTTGACCGGGCTAACCGGAGCTAAAAGCCTCAGCTACCACCGTCTCTCCCGTATAGGGGAAGACGAGGGACGAGTAAAGAAAATCTCGACCGGCCGATCTTTTCCGTACTTGTGCGGGGAACGCAGCCAAAGGACTCAGCAGCGGCCCCTCATTCCTTGTTTTCATGAGGCATATTTACCGTGCGCCTCCAATGAATAGAGCCCGACTTTTACCCTGCAGCTCAGTCCTGTTGCCATCCTTTCTCGGTCCTCCTCACCACTTTTTTTATTTCAAGGGACGATAACTTTCCTGGGGATTGTGAGGTCTTCCTCCTATAATAACCCAAAAGCTTTCCTCTCAAGTTCCATGCTTGGACCTAAAATACTTATTCCAGGAACCTTGTGTATTCGGTCGCATCTCCAAATAAAACGTTCCAGCGCCAGCTGGAAACTGGAGCTTATGGTGAACGACTACGGACCTTCACCGCTCCTCTGGTCTGTCACGGGCAACGCAGGCCATCATAATAGACGCATGAAGAGACTAATGCTGCACGCGAGCACTCCTACAAACACGTTTCACTTATCGTACTTTTGGTCAACCATTCAATAACAAACTACTGTCAACGCTCCAGAAAAAAAATTACAACTGCACTTCGGAATACGATGTTTCATGCTTTAGGGCATAGAAAAGGAGAAAAAAAGTGTCTAATTATTTGTACAATATAAAACCGAATATAAGATAATATCGAAGAGGCGAGAGGGAGAAACCCGGGCGACTGTATACCCGAATTTTCATTAGCTGGCCAAGCACATTCAGCCATTCGGGCGATGTGGACCCATGGGGTTTCCATGGCTGCACATAGCCCCGAAGATGGCCGAGTAGACGAAGTGGCTAGATGAGCTGATATAAATTTGAAGAATGAGTCACTAACCTCACTACTGTGACGACGAGAAGAACAAGGAAAAATTCTGTTCCATAGTTACTTCATGAGAGCATTGTGAATTGCGTAAGCCATTCTTTTAAATTCATTTAGATCGCTACCTTAATTTTGTGGATAAGTATATTTTTTAAATTTTTTAAATTAAGAAGGTGAAGTATTCGTATTTTTCTTCTTTTTTTTTAATTGTTGAAACATACTTGTGTATGGAAACATTTCTACTATATTAATATTATTTTTACGTTACATTTTGAAATTTGTTAACTGACGAGACTTGCCTTATAATTTTATCAAAATATCGATGTGTTTGATTCGGTTGTTGACAAAAGGGGCGATTATGAGTACTACTATGGGCTATGATGAGCCAAAGATAACAGCAGACGTTCGAATCGATCAACATTGTCCACGGGACGACACGGAAGAATGAATATGTTTGCGCTCAAAAATCGATACTGTGAAATTATGGATAAGGAAAGAAATGTTATTACTTACGTTACGATTTCTCTCTTTCTCAACTCAAGACTACAAAGTAAATCTAGTGGTATGTGATCGTCGTATTAATCGTTTCCATCAGAAAATCACTTTTTTCTTGCATCGTCTCCCGTGCTTCCTCTGTATTTTTAGGTTATTACAGGAATCAAAATTGGAAAAAATATTCTTGGTGTGTCTGTTTCGTCTCCAGATTTTTCCCACATGAATCAAATATTTGAGTGAGGATCCGGTAAATTTTGATTTTTGTTTAATTTATACAGGACATGAAATAGACACTTTCCCATTACCTTAACTATTACCTGATGAAGAAGACCGTGTCTAGTTGTTCCAACTTACTTTTGGTTTATTATTCAATAATAAACCATTGTAATCGCCCAAGAAAAAAAAATTTATAACCCCCCCACAAAATTTGATGTTTTACGTTTCAAGGCATGTAGAATCCGAATATCCAATAGAAAAAATTCTGTCTGTCCGCCGTACGCCGTACGCCGTACGCCGTACGCCGTTAGCAGTTTTCCGGCCAAACTATAATAGCGAAATTCTTGAAATTTTCACCAAAAATCAATCTCGGTCCTACGACGGCACAGTTCTTGAACCAACTTGCTAGCTCAATTTTAAGGGTATTTTTGGGGGGTTTTGAGGGGGAGAAAATTCATATTTTCCAAGGTTTTTCAGAAAAATGTGTACGTGGTATCAAATTATATAGATTTTTGGACGCTGAATCGAATGAGACCATCGCCGGATCGATAGCTTTATTGGTTCTCGAGTTATCGCAGCTTTTGTGCCGAATTTGGGAGATTTTTAGAAATTTGACGTGAGGGTATAACTCGAGAGTTCTTGGAGCTATATAAATCGTTCTATACTCATTGGAATGGTCGTCAAACACTCTCTTCAGCTGTATCGTTAGGCAATAAGTTTAGCTTTTAATTAGGAAATTAAGAAAAATAAAAATGATTAAAATTACAATAGTTGCTACGGAATATTTCCCGATAGTTACCGATCTGTTTTTCGGTTGAAACGTTTACACATGTTCTGAATAATTACTATTATAAATGGATAGTATTCTGAAATTATTATTGAAGTGAAGGAATAATAAACCACTGTACAATCATTTGCAGCGTTTTTCATCAGTTAATAATTCCATCCGTAGAACAGTTATCAGTTATTGCGTTCAATCGAATATTAGAGCAGCTGCCAGTGCTCCTCCTTTGCATGAAAACGTTCGGTTGAATATTACTTTTCCTATGGCCTATTGTCAATATCCTCTCTGCGACCTCATGTGGATCCAGTGACGTCAAAAGGGCTTAGAGTGGAAACCGGAGCGCGGGAGGCTTCACGGAGAATACGTGAGATTTATAATCTGTTCTGTTGGTAACAATTTCAATACGCGCAGACATTTTGGAGAGAGATTTTTTTTATTGGGGAAAGAAAATGACAAAGAGCGACCGCCAGACCACCGGATATCGACCCGATTCAAGAGTTTTCCACTAGATGCTGGCAAGCTCTGCGTAACAAATCAGCGAATACGGCACAAAATAGAATGCGGCTGTTCAGTTCACCTACTGTAACACGAGATCAACGCTATTGGGGAATAAAGGGCGACAAGCCGACAAGAGCACTGACTCGGCACGAAGGGAAAACGCTCACTGTATACGTACTTGTTTAGTGCTGCTCGACCATGTACCATTGAAAGATGACCAGCGACCGCAATCCGAGTCTTTTATCGCCGACCCCCGTTTCGGAAATAACTCAATTTCCTTAGTCAGGAGCGTTTCCGGTTAACGGTACAACACCATCACCGTAGCGCGTCACATCTCGTTCATTCACTACATGCGAAGTAACTGCGATAAATTATGCTACATGGTGTTCATCCGACATGATTCAAAGTCTCTCAAAATAATAGTTGCTAACTCAAACGTTGCCACTCAATGACATAACATAGGTATCTATTCTTCGTTTGGTTGTCGTCGCATTTATTGTAGTAGAGGGGTTGTGAGGGGGAGAAAAGCCTAGCGACTTATTCTCCAGATTTTTAATGGCTGGCCGAGCACTTTCGCCCATTCGGGCATCTTCAGGACGACGTGGAACCATGAGGTCCACAGGTATCTATAAACGGACTATTTGGCAAATATCCTACTTTTACTTCCACGTTGAATCAGTAAATGAAATAGTCAACCTGAAGTCGGATTTGAAACGGAAATGAATCGTAACAAATTGTTTCCCTTGCACCGTACTTAGAAAACTCTAAAAAAGCGTACGAACCGGCATGTTAAAGGGAAAAACGGCCGAAGCCATCAAAATTATATGCTAGAAGAACTAATCGTATTTAATGAACTTCTTAAATCACGAATCCAAACGTTATTAGATTTAGGATAAGCCTCAGTATAAACGTTCGGAGCGTTTTCTGTTATTATCTTCAGGTAACAAAAATACATTTGATAACTTGTTGTTCTGAATGTCCGCTGCTGTAGGCCATTATCCGTACTCACGCGTTATTTCCATAAATATACTTTTCTACGGGCTAAAATATAGTCCGTCTTTAACAAAATATTGAGATATTTGAGTGGAAAGGTCCAATAATTCAGGCATATACTATTTAGTTGTTAGTTGAATGTTAATTTAGCAAACAATAGACATAATTCTACGCGCCTCTATTATGCTCAATTTTGGTTTATTATTCAATAATAAACCATTGTAATCGCCCAAGAAAAAAAATTTTCTAACCCCCCCTCAAAATTTGATGTTTTACGTTTCAAGGCATGTAGAATCCGAATATCCAATAAAAAAAATTCTGTCCGTCCGCCGTACGCCGTCCGCCGTCCGCCGTCCGCCGTTAGCAGTTTTTTTCATCGTGATCGTCCTAGGTCACAAGAATAGCGTAACATTTGACGGAAAAATTCTAGCACTTTCGGTAATTCGACAAGATTATGTATTGGACGACTTGTTTACGTGCATCTGTCTTCTTTTTAGGTCGAGCGAACTGTATATAACCGTACTTTAGGATCGATTCTTAGAAGATGAAGCCATGCTGGACACAAGGATCGTTGAGTCTCATCGAAATCACCGATTTTCCCATTGCTCGTTGGGGAGTTGGAAACAATTACTTCCCTTTCGCTCTATCTCCTCTTTCGTTCTTCGAAAACGAAGTAGTTCATGTAATATATGGGGTGAAAGAACCGAATACTCGGTGGTAGCTGCCCTCACGGCCACAACCTAATGGTACAAGGTGCGAGCGCTTACGTTAGATATTCTTATTACCAGCGGTGAACGAAAGGCTCACAGGGAGCGCAAAGGGGGCACAACCTAATGGAAACTCAATAAGAGCTAGCAGCTTCTTGCTACATTGCTACCGTTGTGCTACCAGGCCCAGCCATCCGAACCCTCTGCCATCGTCCTATCTACCATTTACCTACTGTTCCACCATCCGTAATATTATTCGCCGTGTTCCTTCGGGCTCCTAATACGCTCGCTCTAGTGTCGTAATATCCTATGAACCCCCTGGTTGCGAATGAATATCAGTTACTCAACCATTATCTCGGCAGCATAGTCACATACGCGAACGCATGTACGCCGACTTTCGCCCTGATATGGATTCAATGTGCAAATTCTACCCAATGAAAGGAACCTTCTTCATTCCCACAAAGCCGTTGACAACAAACACATGTATGGGAAGGGGCCATTATATTGATCAAAACTTGATTCAAATGTGTAGGATTTCATTCGGGCTCTATTACAATTGTTTGATAAGATACATATAGGATTAATTTATTATATCAGTTTTTCTTCGTTAAACTACCACTAAGTAATGAACTGTGGGCGTCCTATTATTTTTTTAGAGAAAGCATTAATTTTGATTTCTGTTTCAAAAAATGATGAAAAATTATCTTGAGAACAATTTTCCTCAATAGCATGCAGCTAGGCGCCTTCGAAAAAAATACATAACAAAGCTCAGTGACCACGGCCTACTTTTCAAGTCGCAAAATAAATGATACTCCATTCGCTCGCACCTCGCATATTTTATTCGAAAGACGTTTTGTGGATGGCCAGAGAAAAATGAAACAAAAACCCACCTACCCTTCGTCTTTGTTCACTTTATCTGCGCTCATTCAGAATTTTGAGCGAGCCGCTTCAAGGAAATAGCCCAAGACCCCGCAAGAGCGGACCATTTGTTACAGTCTGGCCGAAAACCCGCAGCAGACCTCTGGCCGCGAACCCGTAAAAACCTCCCTCTCATCGCAGTTACGCTTCACTACCGACGCCTCAGCCTGAAGGGCAATCGATAGGTCCGTCAGACGTGTGTATCGTTTAATATTCATCGCACACTTAACTTGTCGATGATTGGTGCACTGTTGTGAAAACAGATAAAGTGCGTCCAGCTGTTTAAAAATCGATAATATAGACGTGAACTATGAAATCGTTATGCTCTGACCGTGACCAGGTTATCACGATTGGAGTTTATCGAATCGTCAGGATAGATTATAGATGTTCTTTTCAAGAGACTGTGCGTCTATACTGTTGTTCGTTCTCGTTGTGACTAAAACAACGGGATCTTGAACAAAGTTAAAACTATCAAATTTGGGTTTCCAGACTGGAAAATTATTACGGCTAATACTTGCGCCTTAGTAATGTACTTATTTTTAAGTCGAGTCGTCCTAATTTCATGGTTTACATAATTTGGATATAGGACGTTTGGGATTAAGGAATGCACTAGTAATTAATCAGGTTGGAGAACGAAAATTCGATTGAGGAATCACTAGTTACGTTATTCAAAATTGCACGGGCAAGGAAATTTCTCTTTGTTATTATTGATTTTATACCGAAATTCAAGGAACTTCGCACAGTCGTAAGGAAAAAAAATTAGTTCAAGTCTGTACGTTTATTCGCTAACAGGTCTGAGCTCTCCCTCTCAAAAAGTTGACTCGTTTAGTCGATATTGGATCTAGGTGCATCAGATTAGAAATCGGAGGGCTCAACTTCGTTGGCCAACTCACGAACCGATACGGCGTACGGCTCAACTTAGTAATCACACGATGGCCCACGTAGGTACAAATCGATTTTGAAGCTATAATTTTTCTTCAATAGCCATCATCCTGCGGGCGGCCGATAGAGTGAGGGAAAAGGAAAACCATCAAAAGTCACCTGTAACGGGAAAAATAACAGACCAGACCAAATCGCCGATCGCCAGAAGCTTATATTACTTCATGTTCGTGATAACGTTCCTATTTCAGACCACTTACTGGTCACGCACAGCTGTTAGGTTACATGGGAGTCAACGTTTCCTGCCCCTTTAACTTAGAACCATCCCTTTGTTGTCTTATCTGTCTTCCAACCGCGTAACTCCTTTTAATGGCTCGAGAGACTCCTCCAGAGTTCAAAGGTCTTTAATATCAGAACGTTCTGTAATTTCTTCTTGTTGTTTTCCTGCACTCCCACCGATGAAAAGCCGCTGACTTTCAAATTGATTATCTGCCTTTTTCGGGCTGTGAGCTGTAATGAGGACTCGCCAACATTTGTGTAACATAGTTTTTCCGGGTTCAGCGCACAGTTGCAAAAAACGCGAACCTACCTTTTGATAACTTGGGGATTTCGACAATTCGGCCTTTATTGCAGTACCTATTGTAAAGTTAAATTATTTATTGGTCCCTATGACTAGATTAATGAAATAATCTTAAAAGTAATTATTCTTAAACATGATCCGTTGTTATTAACAAATATCCCCCAAATATTCCCCCATTCATTTTGATTTTTGATTGATAAATGTGTACTCTTTTTTTCTTTCTTTTTTTTCTTTCTTTTTCTTTTGCATTGTTTTTACCTCCATAGTAATGTAATTGGGCTTGCCCGTTAATATACAAATAAACAAATATCCCTGTATTACGTACATGGGACTCTTAATTATCGGTAAGTTTTTTCCGAGCGAGTCGAAATTATACACCTTACGTTTAACTGTTCAGTAAAAAACCCTCCCAGGGTTTAGTTAAAAATGTTATCGCTGCCCAAGTAACACGGCAGTCTCCACGTAGGTAATTAAATTAGAACAGTGATTATTCAATCATAAACGAATAATGAAGTGCTATTATGCAGTAAGTACACACGCCATCTTTGGTTGACATTATAGCTTTCTGCCCTCACAACATGTGAGTTCTGTTGTTCTTTCGCATTGCAATTCGTTTATTATAATTATTTATTCGTCAGTTTCACATTGAATTCTATTGTAATGTTTCATCGTGACGATTTTTCAGAATTTATGCTGTTTTTATCAACAACTGATATCTCCGTTTTGTTGTCGATTATGGGTAGGAACGTGGTGAGGCATGAATTGCAGTGCTGTGAATGTCTGCTCGACTCAATATTTACACAGTATGACAAGCCGAAAGTCATCGTTTATATTTACTCGGGCGGAGGGTAACTGGGTTATTCTGGATCACTATGTATGCCATACAAACTGCTACCACATCACAAAGCATTTCCGAGGAATTGCGTCCAACGAGAAGCAAAAATCATAGCTCATATGAGAACGTTTAAGTTCACTTTTTATTTCAGAATAACTATTAAACAGGAGAACCTTACCCGGAATTCCGTTTAGTAGTAATTATAAACGAGGCGAAATGTTAACATTTCAAGTGTAGGAACGCGGTTGAGATATTGTGGAGTTGTCATAAGCTATTCAACCACACTCGTATGCAATTTACTCCGTAATTCGTCAAACCAATTAACTATTCATCCTTGACGCGGCGTAGATTACTGAGGTTAGCCTCAAGAGGTCCCTGAGCAATTTCTAGTCGCAGCTCTCCATCACTTCTGACCCCTTCAACCCTTCGCTTCCGCTGTGAGAAGGCGATGGTCAGTCTCTACGTCTAATCATGCTCTACGTATTGTGTACTAATTTAAGATAGAACCATGCATGTTCAGAACGGTACTACGCGATGCAGAATCGCTGAATCTTCGCATTAAATTCTCCCGAGCATTACACTGAAATAGGTACTAACGTTCTCACACTGTATGCAAATACTTAGTCATAAATAATGATCAGATGCGATAAGATTGAAGATCAAGAACCGGTGGAATTATTATTGGTTAAACGCAGAATTAGCAAACTTCCTCCGCATATTTCTTGAATTCTGAGAAGTAAGAAATTCGAATTACGACTATCGGAAAAAGGAATGAGTTGCTCGCATAAAAAACCTTGATTAGGTGGACTCTCAAGCTTGATGTAAAGAGCGCTTGAGTTCATACAAAAACCTTGAGAACACACCACGTTATCGAGTTAGTTAATTTACATGATGCAAGGACTCGTTATTAGGTTTGTTCCTAATAACCGCCACCATGAAAATATAATCTAGGTGATGTGGCTGGCTACCTTGTCTCAACCTACGCTATCAGAATAGAGAAGGGTTCCGGTAAATAATAATTTTCAAACACAGTTCCGATAATTTTTGTTTTCTTTCATAGGTCGGCGATTGAGACACAAAACAAACCGCAAAATTAGGCGTGAAAAAAGGTTTTATCTGGTCGTAAAATAGTTTTATCATTCAATGACAGTTTTTTTTCAATAAGTAACCTTTTTGCCTGGACTTGGAGTTCATAAGGTTGTTAGGGTTGAAAGAAACTAACTGAAACTGACAACCAATAGACCGTAGATTTAGAATTCTACAAAAAATATATGAATAGCCTGAGACCTCACGGCTTATTCGGTTACACAAAACTATTTTTAACCATTGGGGGAAATTGGATCGGTATGGCATATCCATCAACTGACGTCGGTTGAGAGGGTAAAACCGTCCACCTCTCCGTATCATTTTTAGTTTCCGAGTAATTGAGAGTGGGAATAATTACGAACACTGCGTTCGCTCTATCACAATATTATTTTTCTCCATCATTTCTCACCTCTCGAATAGGTTTTGAAACGAAACAAAATCAAGTGTCGCTTAGAGGTTTCCAATTATTATGTTACCTATGAAAAGTTGCTTTTATCGAGTTCAACTTCGAGCACGTTTTAAATAAAATTGAATTGTATAAAATACCAAAATAAACTAAACTTTTTATTGGAAAATCAGAAATATATATAGTTTTGTTACTTTTGGTTTATTATTCAATAATAAACCATTGTAATCGCCCAAGAAAAAAAAATTTATAACCCCCCCTCAAAATTTGATGTTTTACGTTTCAAGGCATGTAGAATCCGAATATCCAATAAAAAAAATTCTGTCTGTCCGCCGTACGCCGTACGCCGTACGCCGTACGCCGTACGCCGTCAACACTTTTCCGGCCAAACCATAATAGCTAAATTCTTGAAATTTTCACCAAAAATCAATCTCGGTCCTACGACGGCCCAATTTTCGAACCAACTTGCTAGCTCAATTTTAAGGGAGTTTTTGGGGGGTTTTGAGGGGGAGAAAATTCATATTTTCCAAGGTTTTTCAGAAAAATGTGTATGTGGTATCAAATTCTATAGATTTTTGGACGCTGAATCGAATGAGACCATCGTGGGGTCGATAGCTCTTTTGGTTCTCGAGTTATCGCAGCTTTTGTGTCGAATTTGGGAGATTTTCAGAAATTTGATATGAGGGTATAACTCGAGAGTTATTGGAGCTATAAAAATCGTTCTATACTCATTGGAATGGTCGTCAAACACTCTCTCCAGCTGTACGGTAGAGCAAAAAATTTAGTTTTTAATTTGGAAATTAAGAAAAATAAAATTGATTAAAATTACAATAGTTGCTACGGAGTTTTTCCCGATAGTTACCAATCTGTTTTTGGGTTGAAATGTTCACACATGTTCTGAATAATTACTATCATCAATGGATAGGATTCTGAAATTATTATTGAAGTGAAGGAATAATAAACCAGTGTACAATCATTTGCAGCGTTTTTATAAACGCGGAAATATGTCAGTAGATTCGAAAGTACACAAGTGCCCTTCTAACAAAACATTAAAGCTGGACTTCATTTGTTCGTTATCGAGTAATTTTCGTTGGGTTTTGCTATTTTGCAATTCTCAGCACATTTATGTAGTTGCATGGAATATGATGGTTTCACCACGATTATAACTTCGGCTCTTAACCTATAATTTTTCAATTCCAGTTTGACAAACTCAAAAACTGACCTGGGCAGAGTGAAGTATGAGTTAGTGTAGGTGTCGAAGTTATCTGGAAAACCTTCTTCCTTTAATTATTCCAAAGCAATACTCAATTGTCTATATACGAAAATATCGTAAACGATTGTCCTTTGCGATGGATTACATTTCAGATTTTTCCGGCAACCTGGCGAATTGCTCGCGAAGAGTAAGAACACGAATACGCCAAGTAAATAAATTTAAAAAAATCCTAACAAACACTAGCACTAATTACTTTTTTTTCTTTGTCACTCGAGTTTTTTTTTTTTTTTTTTATTATATGATGAACCAAAATTATTCAAGCACTTACGTGAATTGTATTATGAGGTATTATAGCGATTGTCGTCAGTATTCTAAGCCCTCACATACGCTCATTCCATAGGCGCCATGTCAACGCTTCCGTAACTTGAACAATTATAACCGAACAGACTTGCTAATGCTATAAAGAGTCAGACGATCAAGTAGACCTCATCACATTTAATGGGAAGTGAATCAATGTAATTATAATTTGGTTTAGTGGTTTTCACCTCTCAAACGATTAGAACGATCGAAAGCACTCAACTGAAGAACTGATTTTATGATAGATTCGTGGAGGCGCTTGAACTTGTATTCGAATTTATAAGTGCCTCCTTGAAGAGCATCATTGGCTAAATTATTTTATCTCTAGAACTGCTATTCCGGTTCGAAGTCGGTTGAAATTACGGTGCTTTTGCAAGTTATTACCCAGAGTAACAGAGAGACTCATAGACTCGACGCTTACTGTATCCGAGTATGGACCGACATAATACTTTTTACCGAATTCTTCTTCGTGTTTTAGGACGATATCGATGCACGCATCTAATTCATGTTCGTCGAATGTGAAAAAGAAAAAGTATTATTTTTCACTAACGAGGTCTCTTCTTTGAACAAAAAATCACGTCACATCGTTGTGTTTTATTCCAGGTGATTCAGTTCGTCAGTCGAGAGTCATTGGGGCGTTAGGACAGGACCATTATTTTTCGTTTTTCACTGTTCTTGAGAAAAATGACTTTGAAGACAATTTCATCCCTATTTTTATCTGGAGGTTTTTGCTCCCACCCACTGGGCCAACTGTGCAAAGCTTTTTGTCGGAGGTTGCCTTCCGGATGAAGTAACCAATTGTGTTTGGAATTGTGAACGGTTCTCCAAACCTGAGCCGACGGTTTTTTCGGCATCCCATCGGCTTCTCGTACTAGGCCACACCCGAACGGGCTTTCCCCACAGAAGTTAGAGTGTCTCCAATTTTGTGTGCCAGTTTGGCACTCCCTCCCAATTAAAGTGGTAGGTAAGTGACGAAACACAGTCGCTGAATTATTCAATGGCCGCCTTCGTGTGGATGAATCGATTTGAGCCCTGTTATCGATTGAATGATGAATACATTTTATGTCGCTGTGGTTTGTTGTTATTTCTTGTACACGAAGCAAATGAAAATATTGAGATAACTTGTACTGAAATTCATCAATGGTAATAAGTTCGAAGAAAAACTGTTTCATGCATAAATTAACTTCGCCAGTAATAAAATTTACGATGACATGAAACGGCTTCAAAGGTTACGTTTGATAATGCAAAAACCTCAATTCCAGCTACCGAAAAATTAAGCTTTCAGACTATGCAATCGTAAAAGTAACTGTGCACTACGTTCCGACTGATTCGTTATAATACCCCATGCGTGTGACAAAGAGAACTCTGGCTATCCCTAGAATTCAAAACTCGGGTCAAATGGAAGAAACCGCTTGACTCAATTTCCAAGTTCCTAATTTATTTAATTTAAATAAATCTGCGTGCAAAATAATGTTACGGACTATATCCTCCGAATTCCTGCTCTACACCGATTCATTGTCCGAATGAAATCACATTGATATGAGAGTATTAGGTGAAAAAAAATTGACAATCGCGCGAACATTTTGAGTTTTTCTTCTTTAGCATTTTTTAAACTTATTTTTTCATTCAGCTTAAATAATGATCTGAAAAAATAAAAACAATAAAACCCATCGAACGATAGCGAAACATTGTCTACATCATTTTTCCAACCGAGTGAACTGTCGAGATGAAAATAATCATTTCTTGTTTTACACTTCAGCCTCTACAATTACAAAAGAATAAAATACTTTCATTTCTATGGTCTCGAAATCCACCAACGCCTTCATCGAATGGCGTTAACTGGATGGCTAATTGCTCGAGTTCATTTCCATCATCCCCTACGAACTTTCTGCCTGCCTGCCATTCCAATGATGGTGGCGGCGTTAAGGGTCATTAGACGGAGACAATGATCGTGAAGAATTCCTGACACAATTTCACTTTTCTTTTCACCGTAACAAGAGCAGTACAACATTTTGTGATGGAGTGAGGCGATCAGCATTTTCCTTTCCTATCACATCTTCCCAACCAGCAAAAATGAGTCAGTTATCGTGTAATTGTCTCTAACTTCTGTCAATTTTCCGAACTCATTTGCCACCCCGAATTTCGCCAAGTGACTGCAATTCGCTTGGTATTATTTTTAGAAGGGGGGAGTTAATAAATCGTAAAGGTATTTTCTTGAACGTGTTAATGAGAGTAATTTACGTCTAGGAGTGCACTGAACATTAGTCTTTTTACTTCCATGTTTCCTTAGTAAATAATGGAAGTATTGTAATCGTCCGAAAAGTTGAGATCGGAACGGAGGGAATTTCAAAGAAATTATTATACCATTATATTCAGGGACAGTTTCTGAGCAAGTGGAATCTATAGGTATTTTTATAGTAGGTAGTACTTAGTAGTTGCTATAATTTGGTATGTAGTTGGTGGGGACTGTATCGTACCTACTTAGTATCATAAAGAATTGGGTTTTTCAACTGGAGCAAAGTTGAAGCAAAATTAGACATAACAACTTTAAGTTTTCCAAGATTTGTAACTCGCGCAGTGGATAACTCAGACAAAAAGTTGTCAATTCAGATGTTCGAATATACCAAAAGATAGGTAATTTAACTGTCCACATTTTCCCAATGTAATGTACCTATCCATTTTTCAACCGTTTTTGCGTTATTCCACAATATTAGCAGACTATACACGAAAACATGACATTTTTCAACTTTAAACGTTATTTTCATCTATTTAGTGCGAAAGAAACAAAGAATGAACCATATATTATTGATATACACATCATGAACTATCATTATGCTGAATTTGAGCAAAATCCATTGCAAAAAATTTTTCGCGAAAAATCCAAGGGGTACCCCTGCGATTTTTTTCAACCGATCAGTTAACGAATTTTTACTCGTCTTTCAATACAGATAAAAATCTGAAATTTTCAGGAAAGTTGTGTCTTACCAAGATGTATTTTTGTGATTTTTTTTATTTCTCGGAAAAATCTGCAAGTGGTGCAAAAAAATCGGTTTTTAAAAGCTCAAAAATTGGACTTTAACCGTGATTTTCGGGGTCAAAATAAATGCAAATCAATTGTTTTATTATGCAGGAGTCTTCATTTGAACGCCTTACATACGTACATAGCAAAAAATTTGGTGAAAAAAATTTAAACAGAGCCAGAGAAATTATTTTCCGTAAATCGAGTTTTTCGCCGGCCGAGATTCCGAGCTCCGTAATAGTGAAAAATTAAATTTCCGTTTAAAAGCGATTTTGAAAGCTATTCTTATAGGAAATTTAACGCTGAATCCGAATATGACGTCAAAACGGTGGAAATTTCACGACAACTACCAGTTTTTCTAGGTTTAGTACTACGCGGTATCATGTTTTTCAACTTTGAAAATCCGTTGCAAATACTTTCAGTACTGTTCAAATTTGATTAATAATGATTCCTACAGGAAATTAGACGAAGAATTCGAATTCAAAGTGAAAAAAATCAAAGTCGAACGATTAATAATATTTTTTTAATTTTTTACGATTTTCATACTTTTGACGTTTTAACTTTGGGATTTTTTTTCGTCACGTTCCCGAAATGGGAACGATTAGGTGCTGTGGAAGAAAATGTAGGAAATTTAATGTAGAATCCATTAAAAATAAGAAAATAGCTAGCGTGTATGATAGCTCTCGAGATATATTCCACTTTATGTCAAAAAACGGGTTTTGACTTTTCTTAGATCGCGAATAGCTCCGCGGGGACATAACATAAAAATATAATTAAATGCACCAAATTGTAGGATGATGAATGATCTGATGGTACGTTGTCTTGGTTTCTTAGAGACAAATAACAACTCGTAAATAGGTAGATAACTTGGGTTGTTGAGCTAGCTTGTTAGCAACGACTGCCGAGGAGAGGAGTCCGTGTGAACGAGCGTCAAAACGAATACGGAATCATAACTCAAGACTGATGATTATCATCGGCGGCGTGAACGTTCTGTGTGCTGTTTTTGGGCTTGCGGGACAACACTCTCAGTGCTTCCTGATGGCATGGTAGTGGGTGTTGATGTAGAATCATTCTGACCTTTCGCTGGGAGGGTTCATACGATGACAAGATCCGAGTGATGAGGGTTAATAGATGGAGATTGTAAGGCCCGAAGGGGAATCCACTATGGTCGAATGACGGCGGATGAGTTCATCACTGTCCGGCTACCGTCGCAAAACCAAGGAAATGAGAAATAATGTTTGCTCTCGCGTGTGGAAATTATTCGAAGCACTATTTATACTTAAACTTGTGTTTTGAAAACACCTACATCGTATAAAATCACGCGGTACTGGTTCAGATTTTTTACTTTCATGTTTCCATCGTAAAACACGGTTTTACTCTTGACTTTTTTCCTTAAAAAAGTGTTGACGGCGAACGGGCAGTATTTTTGGTTCATTATTCAATAATAAATTATTGTAATAATTTTTCGACAAATTTCTGACAAAACTATAAAAGCTAAATTCTTGAAATTTTCACCCAAAATCAATTTTGGCCTGACAATGGCTCAATTCTTTGACCAAATCGCTACCTCAATTTTAAGGGGGTTTTGAGGGTGAAAAATCGTATTTTCCAAGGTTGTTCAAAAAAGGTTGTATTAGGCATCAATTTCTATAGATTCTTGGACGCTGAATCGGATGAAACCTTACCGGAATCAATATCTCAAATAACTTCAATGTAAAAACACCCAACGTTAAAACATTCAGAGCAATATTAAACATTCATGGACATGGTTGACAATTCCTAACTGAATGGATCAAATGTAATGTTTTAATTTTATACCTTAGCGCCTTCAGTCATTTTTGAAAGTATTTTTCCTACAATTTTACCAACAGGCTAATCTGTTATTTCCGAAATTCGTCTCCAATTAATCAGTAAAGGGGAAAGGGCCAATAGTTTTGGTTTGGGGATGTATGGATTTTTGCTACTAGCAAAGGTACTTCATCAACAGATGTCTAGACGGAAAATGGCACTTCTATATTTGCGACAGATTTCTTCGATTGGGAGAATTTAGTTGAAAAGCAGTCGACTGTTCATTAGGGAAGGGATATCGAGATAAGCGTCGATGAGTAAATTTCGAAGCAACCGCTGTGAAAATGATGAGGGATAGTTAGTTCCTTTGATACAAAAGTTGGTTCTTCGCGAGGAAATGAGCAGTCCTGTTGAGTAGCATTGGTAGGTTTGAAGATGATCAACGTTGGTCACAGGTTTTCTCTTCTTGATTGAAAAGCTCCTCTCCAAACCAGCTACAGCCCTACTCCTGGCCGAGGAAATAATTAGAATTTATTTTTAGCGTTCTTCTTACCGCCGAATTCAAAGAGCTGGCCTTGGCAGAATTGAAATTCTGAACAACCGTGCAACTTTGACTCAACTCCGGTACTATTTTCCGCATAGAATCGCTCCTACCTTTCCAACTCATCTCCCTTTAGTTCCTTAATTCCGAAGTCCTACATTGGACGCAATTTTATCTATTTAGAATATATTCAAGCTTGTTATCAGAATGACCGCCCTCATTACGAGGACACTGTTTCGCGAGCCAATTCCGAATTGTCACCATGTTTTTTTTTCTTTTAATTCAATTAGTCTAGGTTGTTGGCCTGTTATTCTCTCATGTGTTTTTGTGATAAATGAAACTGGCTTTCTGGGCTGCAGAGGCAAAGGTATGCCAATGAAGATGAAGACGAAACGAAAATGGGGAGAAAAGGTAGAAATGTGGTGGTATATCACTTAAAACTTCGAGAGGATGTTATGACTCTTTGGCAAAAGTAAATTGACAGATAGCCGTAAAAGAGAAAAATTGAGAAAAGTTAAACTGAAGATTTACAATACACTAGGGACATTGCAATGTGTTCATTGTTCAGAATTCGTCCATAAATGTTTATTTCGTGACACTGTGCCAAAGGGCAACTCTTCTCATACAGGAGGGGTGCTACGTGCTACCTCGAATTCAACCCCACAGCATCCATATCTCCCTAGCTGTGTCAACAATGTATCCCATCGCTTTCTCGCTCGATGCCGCACTTGTTCATCACAGAATTACTTGGTTTGACGAGGTTCGATCTCGTGTACAGTTTGACGATCGCTTGCACACAGAGAGTTTTGGCCCCCGCATGAAGACACTGTTCATCCACGAGTGGGCCGCTTCCTAAACATTTTAACACCGCACAACAGATGGAGCCGCGCTTTCGCACTGTCCTTTTCGCCTTTCGTGCGAGTTGTTCGTACGAGCAGCAGTTTCGACAGAACGGGATATTTACCCACCCTTCCTCTAGTACAACGACAACGAGATCGGACCATATCGACCGTCCCCGAGCATGAATGTACATAACCTGCTTTCCGTGCCAAGTTCACTATTTGATGTTTGTGCAAAATGTAAATCGGCTCCCAGAGACCCTGGTTCGTGCCAAAACTCTCGACGGCGAGTCCCTCGATCGCTCGCTCTCATCTGCGAAACTCCTCATTCATCTGCGAACCGGAAAGAGGTCCCTTACTCGTCCCCATCACATCGAAGGTACTAACATCGGCACAGTTGTACTACACCCCCACTTGTTCACGAACCAAGTAACATGAGTTAATACAGACGGTGTATTCATGAACTAGCAAGCGCGGACGGATTGAATCAATATTGACCGTTGGAATTCGATATACGTATATTACTCAATACAGCATTGCACGCACAACAAGAAACCATATTATTCCGGCGTCTTTTGATTGGAAATTTCTGCAAATGTCGTATAATTTATTATTTTATTTACAGTAAAATAATACACGCACCGTTAGCTTTATCAAACCATCCGGTTCATGACTAAAAAATTATTATGCTCCGAATCAGTTATATATTTGAAGGGTACGGTGGTGAAAGCATATTCGTAATATGCTCGTGTACGCTATCGCAAAGGTAATGCACTTTTCTTGGTGGAAGGCAAGACGCTGCAGCACTCTGTTACTAAACAATACGTCGCAGCCGTGCTTCGTGCTCTCAATCAACTGTTTCTCGTGTTAAAATCTTTGGAACCATTCATTGGGCGCCGGTTAATATCTATGAGATCAATGGTTAATTATTAACCACATTGTGCAGCCGTTATATGCATTGGCCTCTCTGTATGCCGAGAACACTCAACCTGGAACATGATATCTCGACATTATCGAAACATGATTATTTCCTACCTTAGTATTTGAGATTTTTCACACCGAACTTTAAAACGCAATCATGAGAAACCTTTCTCAAGTGGATGGCTATTATTCCATGTCTTCTTCAACAGAGATAACAATTCGTCTGATAATAATATAATTTATGAGCCCCCAGAGTTCAAATATATACATTTTTGTTCGCCTAACGAACATTAAAACACCTCAAACGTAGAAAAATATTTAGATACCTACTCTTGTAGCATGTAAAAATCGAAACAGAAAAAAAATTTGAACCGTTCTATCTCGAATGTACAGTGTGGTTTCTAAAATTCACTAAAAGCTGACTTTGCTCATTCACTAGGAAAACAGTTTCTGAAAATGCCGTTGAGTTTAATTCATTTTTCAGTGAGATTTTTTTTTTTTTTTTTTTTTTTTTGTTGGCGATTTATGACACTTTTTGACCATACTGACATACTGGCGCACAGACACTTTTTCAGAAAGGGTTTCTGAGTATATTACTATGAAAATATCATCCAACAGGATCTCCGTTTCAAAATTCGACCATTCAGACAATCACGGTACTTCCGTTTACTACCTATGTAAACATGGAAATAAAAAAAAATTTTTTTTTGAAAGGAATTGTCGGAAGAAGAAAAGCGCATTTTAAAACAGCACAAAACAAGAAAACTGCAGACGTCACAAGCCCTGTCTCACCATACAGAGCCTCAACCTTCCGTCCAAACCCACGACTACCCCCAAACTGCATCGCTGCCCTATCCCCAGGGCTAGAAAACTGCTTACATAGAAATGAAGCGAGTGCCCTTCGGTTTGAGCCATTTTTCAACCCCGACAACTTCTCTGGAATCGTTATTTCGGATGCTACTTCAGGTCTTTGAGCCGTCATTGATTCATCTGCGTTGGATGTACTTTCAAAAAACGGAACAAAGAAGGGCAATGTTCCCCATTGTCGCTTTAGGTTGACGAATGTCGGAAGCGCTGATGAATTTATCAAATATGTACCGATTGAACATCGCTCCCGATCAAGTCGACTGACTGAAATTTTCAGCGACAAATAACGCATGGTCACTACACGCTATCATGCTCAAATAAGTGTTTTTAATTTACTCGCGGATTGCTCACGATTGCACGACTAACGATGTTTTTAAATCTGAAACTCTTTCGTTGAACGGGTTTGCCGGTGATGCTTGCGTAACGAGGATTACGATAGAATAATAAATTTATTCCACAATCGCCATTTCTCCCTGCGAGTTTTTTTCCTATCCATCATCGCCGATATAGATTTTCACACACTGGTGCTTTACTAACACTGTGCTTTACCATTTTTTACTAACACCGTTTCTCCCGTATTCCAATTGATTTTGTTTCATCATTCAACTAGCCGTATTGACCGTTGTGATAAAAACAACGGGCGCTAGAGCGAAATTCGAAACGATCGAGTTGTAATTTGTTGTTAAAATGGCGGCAGAAGAAACCGTTCATGATTAAGGACGGAATTCCTGTTTCTTCTACCGTTACAAATTTTCGTAGTAGAGTAGTTAGTACGTAGACTGTAAAAAATAATCAATATCGGCCTTGTACATAGGTTAAATGGAAAATTGCTGACTTCACATTTCTAAAGAGTCAGAGAAGTATGTAATAGATGATGAATTCCAACATTTAAACAAAGAGAGGGAGAGTTAAATCTTGGAAAGTGTAGAACTTAGTGCTTGAATATTGGTGTTTTCGGAGTTCCATGTCGGAATCATTGATTTCCCCAAGGATCGTGGACAATGCGATATGTATGTTCCTATTGTTTCATTAATCTATTAATTGATTTTTGCATTCCGTGGGGTGAGTTAAAGGTTATCTGGCAGGAGGTATTAAATTGGTAGAATAGACTAGCACGCCTAATTATTACTTTATGCTTGGCGGAGTCAACTAAGTAGCCGTAGTGACACGGTAGGAAACTCCTGAAATAATAAATCAAGACAAATGATATGCAGCAATAATAAACCATCTTGAATATTGCGGCCATGACATGTGCTGTTGAATTTTTGCAAACAGTCTTATTGAAAATCTCTGATGAAGATGATGAGAAACGTGTGCAATACAGACAAGAATAAATCGATGTTAAGGGAGATCGAGGGCAGGGCGTGAATAGCGGGAGGAAGGGATATTCTCAATGTGCCCCAAGTTCTATTGGCAAGAACAATAAGCAATAAAGGATCGTCTTATAAAACGTCTACTTAAAGTCAGCAGGTATCGGCAAGTTTTCTCATCCGCTGGCCCGCCGAGCCGCATTGTCGAGGAAAACTTGGTTCAGCGTCGAAGAACGAATGGCTGTCGGTGAGACTGTTGTTGCCTGGATGCTGATGATGGTAGGTGGAGACGAGGGTGAGATGGCCCGGCAGATTTATGCCGCAATAATCTGTTCGGAGGGCCCCCGAAGCGGCCGTGATGGCCCAACTTTCTTGATTTGAAGGAGAAAACGATGGCCGCTGCAGACGGAGGTGCTAGCGGCTAAGAATGGGGCGGTCGTGTGAAACAGAGAAAATAAAGGTTCGAAAGAGAAAGACGGAGCGAGAGGGTGAGAAAGAAGAGAGGTTGTGGGAGAGAGTGTGAGAGATTGGAATGAAGGAACAGTTTCTTGCGAACAATCCTTTACTCGTCTATAGAGCATTCTCAGTGACCTTCCATAGTAGGTGTCGCAGCAGTAGTGCTTGCGGAGACGTGGAGAATTCTTGGGGCGTTGTAAAGCCGGCCTTTTCTACAATAACGATGGTTTTCCTTGGATCCTTGAATGCCATCCAGAAATGAACTATAGTCTCAAAGCTTGATAAAAGTGAATAGTAATGAAGGGTTCAATGATTATTTGAGTGAGTAAAGAATATCGGAGATTTTCTAAATACACCATTTTCGGCATCATAGCTATATCATCTATAATATAAAACACCTGTGGATTTTATCGATTTTTAAAGATAATTTTGGAGTTTTTACCCGTTTTTTTTTTTTTTTTTTTTTTTTTTTTTTTAACCGTTTTTAACCACTATTAACTATTAACGATTTTAGGCTTCCATAATTTTTTGTCACATTGCTCATTCGAGTAGAAAAATTGTATTTTATTGATTTCAGAATATGTTCAAGTGGATTTTTGCACTTTTTTGCTACATAACTTCTAAAGGCGAAGGAAATCCGTTGGAAAGTGAAGTTAAAAAAGAAATAACTTCGAATACCTACATGTAAGTTTACTCAAAAATAAATCTATGTTGGTCCGTTTACGAATTATTCGTCGTTTTTTTTTCGATTCAACTGGCAATCTTCCTAAGCAACGGTTGATAGAGACTTAGAAAAACCGAGAATTTTGCTGGAATGAAGTTTCGATTCTGATTTTATTGTGTCCTAAGCTATGCTTCTAAGCAGTCGTGCCACATGACAAAATGAGTAATCAGTTCACGAAGCTCAGAAATAAGTGATGTCTATTTGAGACGAGTACAATGCTGATGTTTAGAAATTACTGTCAAATCGCATTACCTTCTGTAACGGGTACATTGGTTTCGATTTTGACGGGAAAATGACTTTTTAGCACATTTATATGCAGTTCTGAACACCTTCAAACTATGTTTCATGAGGTCATGAACCGTGAAATTGTTTATGGGCTGCTGATGATTCCAGAAAGCAGTTTTGATCTAGCACACGTTGATCACAACGGGCATTGTAGCTAGTACGTTATTAATACGATTTTGTATTACTTCCTATTTTGTAAATTGAAATTTTTTATGTATAAATTGAAATTATTAATAATTATGTTACATAGCCCTAGCAAACATCGCGAGTGATCTTAGTTAAATACGACCTATATTATGCGTTACGTACTTTTCATGGGGCAATCGAGTTCGTGACTTGGGAGCATCGGTTAGGAAAACACTTGTTGGTGACGAAGGTCAAAGGTGACTGTTTGAGGGCTTAGATGTGATGTGATGTCCAGTCATATTGTCTCCTCTTAACGTCTCGCGGAAAGGTCAAGAGATTGTAAGAATTCGAGAGATGAAAGAGCTTTGGAATGTTTGCTGCCCATTTTCTAAATAAATGTCACGGCTGAAAAGCCAGAAACGAATCTTTTCAAGATCAACAATCACCTAGTCGATGGGAAAAGGTAAAAGAGAACTGAAGAAATCACATCAGTTTGATGGAAACCATAAGGTCGCAAGATATTTAAGCGTGTAAGATTTCTCGATGGCACGTGAGATACACAAACCGCTGATCATGCTTGGACCGTTTTATACATCCTGGGTATAACCCAAATGAAAGCAACATGCACGTAATTTCAACAATTCTTCTTGGACCGAGAATAGCTCAATTCTTTGGCAGCACAATTTCATCCATCAAACTATAGGGAATTCAAGGGCTTTCAAGGGAGAATTCATAGCTAATGTTTCAGGTGTCTGCAACGAGAATTCATGGAACAGTTAAGAGATCGAATGTTTTATTTTAAAAATCCAAGTCTTTTGAAGCCTTGGATTTTTTAAGAAATTTTATATTGCTCGTTTCATGACGTTTTGATGCCATTTTACTCAATTCAAGTTAATAATAGCGTTTTTCATTGGAGACAGGACTTCTGAGCCGAAAGTTAAAGAAAAAATTGGACTGTCCCCGATAGGAAAATTCACAATTTTCCTTGGTTTGAGGCGACGTGGTGAAATGATGAGCGTAATATAGAGTCGAGTCCATTCTTGTCCATATTTCGAAGCCGCTCTGGGCTAATTTTCAGCTTTGGTGTCAGTATTACTGTCTTTTATTTAACCACGTCCTTTTATGTATAAAACTGCGATTAACGTCTTTCTGTTTGTTCGTTAATCAATATGGTGAAATGTTTGAGGGTTGCGGACGCCAATATTTTTGTAGAGTTTCCGGACACAGCCCATAACATAGGCCGTCTCCACCTATTAACATTACTTTACAATTAGCACGCCTTACACGTATGCGTGATAAATCTCTTGAAGATTGACTCGCGATAGCCAACTTCTTGGCTCTGAAAAGATATGAATTGCTTTTCTTATCGCGTTGTAAGGTTTTAAATGTGTCCGGTAAGTTTTAAATGCTGATAAAATATAAGTTCAAGATATTTCCACCCTCGAGTTTATTGATCTCTCTAAGCCAAGATATTTATTCTGTTAACCAGTTTTAATAACTTCCATGTTTCGGTATTAATCGGAAGCATTAAGATCGTCCTGAGTCTTATTATTGGAATGTAGGTGTCCTAGCTAAAAGTTCAAGTAGATACCAAAGCCAGAAACACTCCTTGAACCAACGGTTCTATATATGTGTCGGTTAGTCAACGTCTATAGAAAAAAGATTTCTTCATACATAGGTCAAAATATGGGGATACTGCAACTGCGCCGGCGCTGGTAGTCTATAGCAGCTAAGCGGTGTTTCTTTTAAAATTTTCGGACCTTCATCTAACTCTCATGTAACATACGCATGAAGGTTGACAAGGAACAATTAAAACAATGCAAAATCTGGGGAAAAAAATTACAGTATGCACGACACTGTATACACTGCCTTGCTTAGAACATCACTAGTTCCACAGGATTAGCAATATAGCTACTTTCCAATTTCAATGTTGTTCGTGATAGCTATGAAAAGGTTTTAAGGGATGAAAATTTGGAATTTATGCGTCTTGAAAGGTTAAATTAACAACTTGATTGCTTGATTGAATAAATAATCTATCCCCGTGTTTATAAATTTCCATCTTCAGTTGCTGCGATCAAAACTGCCAGATAAAGAAAGTCGTGTGTCATATTTTGAGAAAGTCCTGATCCCAGAACTTTGCTACAACGTTCACGCACCACATAATCGGTGTTTCCAACTCCATTTAATCACGCGTGCTGCTCAAGGGTGTGAAACTGTTTCCAGTGCAAAGAGTTCTTCGCTTCCGCAACACAAAGCTTAACTCATAACAACTGAGACTGTTGATAGAATCAAGTTCGGATTAATACGTATTACAATGATTTAAGAAATCATCACTATTGCACCGAAAGTCTGTAGTCACGGTTGAACTTGATGTGATAATATAATAATCGAGGGAGATATCGGTTCTGAGTTCTGACAGTATAATCACTTGAGTGCTAGTAGTGGCTACTTCGGTTAATTATCGGCTTCCCATGAAGACGATCACTGCAATCGTGTAATGTTTGTGATTTTGCGACCCTTCAAATAATGTAGTTATATAATATTCTTGCATTAAGTCACAAGATTTCCTGTAGTAAGTTAATTTATTTATTTATATTTATTTATTTAATATTGAGCCGAGTTCTATAATATAGAACAGTTTTATGGAACTATAAAACTCGTTTTTCTTGCATAATATTTTATACTTCCTAAAATATTTTGACGCCAACGAACTGCCCATGGAAGATGAAGCTATGGTTTCTCCACAAAAACGGTTGCCATTAATCACCTACTATTAGTCTGACCTGGCGTTACATCATCGATTTCAACGGTTCAAGATCAAGACTGCTTGAACTGTCATTCGGTTCCATTTCCTCCAGGTGCTGGGCCCTTCGTTTCTCTTTGGTTAGCACACTATTTCAGGCGATTCAGCATCAACTAATAGGGCCACGGTAGCTGTAGTGCTAGTTCGTCTTTCGAAAGCTTGTTATGCGGTAACTATACAGTAGTACTTGTGAAAGATGGAGGTTCGGTGTCGGGCCGAGGATCTTAGTTTGAACCATCGAGAAAGCGAGTTTGAATGAGTTGAATGGTAATGGAAACTCGCCGTGATGGAAATTGCCAAATTTGGTGGCCTCGTTGCGTCTTTGAGTTCCATACCAGTATTGGTAACAGAAGGGACGAGGAAGTTTTTGCTGACTTCCAAACACACTTAGCTATTCGTAAAATACCCACGCTCTCTCTTTCACCTCTCAGCTCTTCAGCCCTTTTCCATTATCCGCCTCTGCATCAATGTAGAAGCAGAGGAGGTCGCCGCAGCGCTGAAACTCGCCGCCGATAAATTATTATTCTAATTCATGCAAAATATTACTTCGGGTATTATTCGCGTTCGAACGTGACGGTGAAATATATTATCACAATGGATGCGATGTTGTTATCCAGGAAGCATCCCTCACCTCTCGCTTCGAGCGTTCGTAATTGGGGCACACTCGCACGTGTATATTCATTCACCCTGCCTCAGCGTCCTACTCACTGAAGCTCTAGGTTGCTATCGCCAACTTGAAATTTTCCACTCTATTATTTAGAGGAAGTATTCGAAGTGATTTAATAGTTTATCGCCTGACACCTTTCGTAAATTAATATTCTCATTACATAGTTCCTTTTTCAACGTCAGTGTAAAATAAGATGCTCCACGAGTATATTTTCAGAAGCGTTAGTCGAGAGTGCGAGCCAGCCATTATTTACTCGGGAAGGTGATCGAAGGAAAGAGAGGTCTGAAAGTTATTCACTCAATATTTGTTGGTCTTATCGATGATTACAACGTCAGAGGAAGGGTAAATTTTGGTTTTATTATTCAATAATAAACCTTTGCAATCGCCCACAAAAAAAAAAAAATTATGACCCCCCCTGAAAATTTGATATTTTACGTTTCAAGGCATGTAGAATCCGAATATCCAATGAAAAAAATTCTGTCCGTCCGCCGTCCACCGTAAGCCGTTAGCGTTAACTATCGCTTTCTCGACAACGAAGCTATTATATAGTCCAACCAGACTGTTCTCGCACTTTATGAACGATTTTTTCGAGCTTGCGATTTTTATACGAATTTATCTCCGCTCTGCATTCAATCCTCAGAGCGAGATAAACAACCGACGTCCCCCGTTAGCTTGATAAACATGGAAATTGAAATGACGTAGGTAGATTCAATTTGAATACCGAGTATACATTATTTTTGCGGAAAATTGGATAAACCGAATGAATTATTTTGGATGATTCTACCCCTTGAAGAAACGTGGAATGTTAATCTTCAAGTTCACCGTAAACCTTTTCCTCAAATTGCTACCGGGAACCAGGTTAGCAAGTAACTCTGTGTATGACTGGGCCTCACGAGAAAAAGTATTATCACTGTGAAAACTGTCCAGCACAGCTTATTCGCTACCTACAGGAAAACTCTTGGAACGGGTTTTTCGGAAGTATTAACGGAGCAATTGCCGCAAGCTCAAACGATACCTGTTAAAGGATATTAGTAGTTTCAGTTGAAGCGTTCTATGGGCTTTTGTCGTGACAGCAGAATCGTAAAACGAAAAAAACCCTATCCGATAAAAGTCCAGCGTTCTTCCATTCCACGGTTATTTTGAACTCATTTAGTTTTTAATCTGTTTGTTCTATCATCCATTAGCATGAGATGAGCCTTATAACTTTATGCAAATTAATTCATATCCCTCTGATAATTATTTCGCCGAGTTCTCTAGGCTCTTTTTTCGCTGCTCTCGGCAAGTACTGGCTCACAAGGGATCTTTTATGACTCGAAGCGCTGAAGTTTTCAGAGTTTCTGCATAATGGCAGATCGGAATCGTATATTGTTTCTGAAGAAAATGTAGTCCTACTTAGCTGAAGTTGTTTTAACACTACTCGCTTCATAGCATAGTTTCTTTGTTCTACTCCCACTTCGTGCAGTTGATTCAAAAGCTAGTTTTGTTTCCGAGCTCAAGAGGTATGATTTGAAATGCCGTTATATGCAAAATAACTGCGGTGTCGTTAAGAATGTAAAGGGAAGGATTGCGCTGTCCGACGAACCTGAACCGGGAACAAAAATGTCGATTCGCACATCATTCTGAATTTTTGAAATAGTATGGTGTACATTGTGAATCGTTACGGCCAAACTAAGGCATTCCGAAGCGATGAAGCATCATTTTGAACGATCTGTTTCATATGCGTGGTAATTAAAGCAGAGATCATTGGTAATAGTATGCCATTGCGCAACCATTAAGAACATCTTTTTATTCTACACACTCTTGGTAAATCATCTAGCAACACAAAGTTTGTGAACGTATAAATCAGAAGTAGGCGTAATATGTGGAAATTTTGGAATTGTGGGAGCACAAACCAATCCTGCAATAACTACACTCTAATTTCAGAATAAAATTGCAGTTGAATCGTGCCTAATTTTTTTTTTCTCCGGTATTCACCCAAAATTTTAAGAGTCGGCGATTCTATTATTTATTTTCCTATTGTGCGACTGGATAAATGATGTGGCTATATCAGAAGTCAGCGTGAAGACCGCTTGTTCTGAATTCTGAGATCTGAGAGATAATGTATCATTTGTTTTTCATCCTTTCGCGAGCAGAAAACAAATGGATGGAGGAAAAAGGAGAAAAATCTATAGAATATTCCAAAGAAAACGACGTCGTCGCACTTGTCCGAGACAGATTAATTTTGCACCTCGAGAGTTCATTACGATGAAATGAATGAAGAAGGGTTGCCGAGTAGACCAACTGTGGGGATCTGGGGCATTCAGTCTTGACAATAGATAATGGATCAGGTTGATGAATCTCCTCCCTCAGAAGTGTTGGCGCATAGCGGGCGTTTCGTGATGCCTTTGGTGGACTTGAATTGAAACAGCGTCCCTTCCTCCCTCCTAGAGCAAGCAAACAATGTCAGGTCAGACCTACAAACGAGGAGCCTAAAGGTTCACAGATCAGGCCACGAAGGGGCTCTGAAGTCAACGTGAAAAACCTAACTCGGCTCTAGTATCGATCCTAATCTGCGATTGCCGTTTGACACAGGGATGGTTAATGTCTACAACCGTCTGCTTCAGAGCGACCTGTCTTTGACTGACGTGATCAGTCAAACGGCTTTTAATACTCGCTACATCGAATCGTTCATGTAACTACTGTGTTTGTTTGTTGTGTGAAGATGCCTTCAACACAGATGTCTGCTTCGATTCTCAATCATCCAATTAAATTTTTATTATTTTCGAATACTGTACGAGTCTTGTGACACGACGACACAGTTCAATGGGAAATACAACAATTAAACACTTCCAGGTTTCAGAACCACCACAGTGACCGAAAAAAGATTGAAGATTCGCAGACCATTAGGACTCTATTCATCGTATTTTATATAGCTCGATATACATTTTTCGACGATAAAAAAACAGTAACTCCACGTTTGGGTTGGCCAATAACAAATCACGAACGGATGGATTTAAACCTACATATAAATTCGGACATCGGGAGGGCTTCCCCTCGTACAGCTAATTGATTTATCAACCAACGATGATCGGGATATATTAACAGGACAATGTTTATTGGAGCGTTGAAAATTGTCTCTGATGACCGCATGATAGAGAACATACCAATTGCCAGAAACACTTCACCTCCAGAATACTACGTTAGTTCATAACGAATTGATGGCTCGTCAACATGATGTATTGTTACATTGTCTGATATCCGATTTCCGATTGTCAATTCGGTCGAACAGAGTTGTTCCATTCGGTCACCTCGAGGATCGAAATGGTGATCGTTACGTTGTTGAAAATGACATGAAAATTTGACATTTCATGTGCGGATAGATACCAATCCTATAACTGTTTGGATTGAGAGAGAGAGAGAAATCAATTTATTCTTCATGTGCCACAACAGAAATTTAAAATTATTACATTGAAAAATGATTGAATAATATTACTCGACGTAGGTCAAGCCCGCGCTGCCGACTAAGAGCTGATCCTGCACGCTCTTTACCGTTTCAGACATTATTAAAATCAACATTGAGACAAATTAAATCCTAATTGAAAAAAGCAAAAAAGATAAACCTCTCCATATCTAGACCCTCAAGTATAGACACTCTTCAAATATGTGTCGCACAAAGTAGGCCCTATTGCGATAAGCCAGGAGTATACCATTTTTTTATACACCGTTCTGGAGAAATTTTGAGGGGACTTAAGATCCTTGCTCAAATATTTATGAATTTGGTAAATTAAAGGTGCTCGCGTGCCTTCTTCCTCTTGAATGCACATTTCAAAGTACCACGATATAGGTATTCTTACAGTTCCAGCAGGTAAATCATGACTGGTTGGCATCTCCGTAATTACTGGACCACAAAGGATACTAGAAGAAGTGAATTAATTACGAGAATATAAAATCGATTCACGTCATACCAGCTATGATACTGTCGTGAATGTTGAGTTATAGTTAGCAGAGGTGCGTTGCCGTACAAAGTAGAACACAAACACCTACGTGTAGGTATGTAAGAGAATTAGCCTAATGAAACAGGATCCCTCGGCCAGTACAGATCGATTGAAGGCGAGGAATATGGCTATGCGACCAGACCTAAGGAAGGCCGACTAAAGGCCAATTTACGGAGGCAGCCGTGGACGCTTGCGGTCCGGTCGACCATCGAACACGATCCGCCAGCACCAGCGGTCCTATCCGAACTATCTCCCAAAGGAGTATCACTGCCGGGTAAACCTTTCGTTGAGGTCCCTCACGATACACCTTCGGCGTAGAACCAGGAGGAGGATGATATTACAAGTATTGACCGGTAATGGCCCATTGGGAAATTAGGTTCATGGTTTACTCCATATTCAAATCTTTCGTTCTCATAGTTTTAATTGCAAATTAAAAAAGTAACGTAAGAATACTCTTGACGAGAGGTTGAGGTGGAGAAACGCCCGACGAATTATTCTCCCATACTTAGATACCTATGTTCTTCAAAGCCCTGAAGATGCCAGAGCGAAAAATCTTGAGAAATCAAATAATTGTATGGTAAGACGCCGCAGTTTCCACCTCTCAACCTCACAAGAGATATTACGAGACTACGAAACACGAAGTGAGGCTTATGGCCAGTAATACAACCCCTTTAAAGTTTACTTTTTTTTTTTTTTTTTTTTTTTAAATATGTGTAGTCCGCACTTTTCTTGATTGAAAAAGCCGCTATCTAGGTAGGTTCCATGAAGAAAGGTACATACATTATATGACTTGAGAAAGAAAAGAATGAGTTAATTTGTGCCTAACTATGAAAAAAGTGAAATAGGTCCTTTAAGTTAAGTGCAGTTGGTAAGTGAGGTGCTGTGGAGTTGGACAGTTTGTTATTTTTTCCTTTTCGAATTTTTTTCGTGCAAATATTTTTTGAGGGAATTTTTTAAAGCTTTCTTCTTTTTTCGTATCATATGATTGAGTCAATGGAACCAATGATGGTACCACCGCGTTTTAATATGTTGGGGGAAAAAACTATAGTAATCTCCTCTCTTTGAAGTCATTTAAAAAATTTGAGAATCTCATAATTAAGTGATATTCCCCTTGATATTCCTAATAAACGGCACGTTCGAAAAAAATACAGAAAACGGTTGTTCCCAAATTGCTGAAAATTTTTGCAATATGCATTGTTTCCGCTAATAGTGATCAGACTTCATTGCAGGTCAACATCATTGCTTCAGCTTCAATAAATTTGGAGAAAAAAATTGGCTTGCTGATAGACAAGTTGAACGGGTAATGTCAACTCTTACGAATATGCTAACGTTGAGTCGACGATTCAATTTTCATCGGACGGGATTCACCAGTTCTGATGTACGGGAACAAATCCAAACCTTTCCTATGGGTTGTTTAATTAACTTAAAGTAGAATACAGTAGCAATTGTTAATTAAAACTGAGTAGTGTACGAGGGAAAAAGGAGTGAATACTCGCGCACTTAGCTGCCAACTGACTGTCGAAGCCTAAGAGGACTACCGAGCCGTTTCATGCTCCGTTCTTTCGGTATTTTCCTTGGCTCTTTTGCAAGAAATAACAGGAATTTACTTTCTGGAGCATTTCCAATCAGAAGGTAAATACCGCCAACATCCATTATAATTGTTTCGCGCTTTGTCATCAACCTCCTGTACTGCGTCGAAGATGTTCTGTGGTCAGCCCTTCCGTATGAGTGTGGTTACTGCTCGCCCTCAAGCGATCTCCTCAGATTGTGGGCCAGAGGCAGAGTTATAGACGTACGTGATGTACTGCCAGCTGAGGTTCGCCACGAGCTTGCCAACATTGAGTTGGTCATGTTTTAGATGCTAAGGAGGTCGGCCTCGGACAATAGAACGAACACGCTGCAGATGCCTAGTTTGGGATATTCACTTCTCTCTGTAATGGGCATTCCTCGGACAACGAGAGCGCATGCTGAAACGAAATTAACCATCATTTCAGTAACATGTAGCTCGTTCTATCCCAACGGTGAGAAGTGTTTCTTCAACTGTATTGGACGAATAATGGCATTGATTTTTTGCATAATATTTCGGTCAACATAGCGAATGAAGAATACCCAAACTATAATATTTTCCTTCTCGTCGCATTTCTTGATGTCCGGGGGTTGTGAGGGGGAGAAAAACGAGGCGACTCATTGTCCAATTCTTTATTAGCTGGCCGAGCACTTTCGCCCATTCGGGCGTCCTCAGGGCGACGTGGAGCCATAGGGCTGTGGACCCTATGGTATTTCACGATAATCCCACAATGGAACTGTAACGTTCAAGACCAGGGCAACAATATTTTTCCAGCCGTTGAGTGTTGTTGATGGGAGATTGAATTATTTTATACGTCTTCGTAGCCGTAAAAAAATATGCCTCGTCACGAAAGGTTTTTAAATCAGTGAAAACATCGCCTTCGAAGATTAGTTCACTTGGTTTGCATTCTTTACACGCCATGTAATAGCCGGTCGTGTCGCGCGAGCCCGTTGACACGTTGACAAGATACAAGTGTTTTTCACGAATCCGATTTAATTAGACGGTCCGAAATCAGCTGCAATTACGACTCGCACTGGCTGTGCCATGTTGTTGCTTCGTTTATTAAACACGAGAACTGTAATTACCAAACTGGCTTTATTAGAAATTTACAACAATACCGAATTTGAAGTGACAACCCAACCCTATCCTATCCTTTCCGATTTTTCTACATCGATAGGATTTTTTATGCACAAAAAGCATCGCTATTGTTCAATTTTTCTGTAACAACAAAAAAAAATAGCTAGTATTTTTTTCTTCTTAACTGATGATATTAAGAATTTCCATTCCCAAGTTTCAGGCACCCTTTATGCGCGTTTTGTCTATAGGAACTTTTGGTAGTGGCAGAATTTTAGATGAGAGCTGATGAGCCCAGTCAAGGTTGACGACGCATCGTCATGAATAATAGATGAAGTGGAAAACCTTGATTATGTAACCCACATAAATATCATCAAAATTAAACGAGTTATCTTGTCACGAGAATGATATTGACAAACGTCGGGCCGTGAATTTTCGAGAATGCCGACTTTTAAAATACTAGTGAAAATTTTGACACAAGAGCTTGAAAAAGTTTTGGCTTCACTTCTCAGGCTCGATATTTCATTTTCTTGTCACGTGTCGATATGCTTGAATTCGTACGAGTACGAGACAATTATGACCAGAATCTATCTAACTACTCGGCCGAAGAAAAACTACACAATCACGTCAAACTGAGATTTCATCGTGTACTTTTTGATTAGCATAATTATTGTCTCTATATAATAATATATTGTCTCTATATTATAATATGTAGGTACAAATGGGGTCATCGTTGATGGGGATTCATTTTAGTGGAACGCTTGTCTTCGTCCGTTTTTGCACTCGCTGTATACATAATTATAATCATCATTTCAAAACTTGATTTGATGTTGCAAGATATTTTCATTAATTTAGTTACGTCGGCGAGGCAGTTTCAACCTTACGAATTTCTCTGACACAGAAGAGGATTCATCTTCTTTGTAATCACCGAAAACGTGTAGCATCCGGTTATTCGCGCGAATCTAGGGCCGAGAGTGTTCGTGTGTAGGGATGTTCTTGTGTTTACAAAAACTAGGAAATCACGAGTGGCTAACCGTGCGGGAATCTTGTATAAATTGCTCGAGGGAAGGGAGTTACTGAAGAACTGGCTAGGGAATCAGCGCCCTCCAACCGTCACTTCCACAATTCCTATTCCCATCTCTCTCGTTTCCTGGCTTGATACGCGTGTTCTTTCTTACTGATGGTCGGTCAGGCTTGGATTCCCTATGCTCTTCGTGTCGTGTTTTTGCTGGTAGCTCGGTGAGCAGTGCGAAGGGTACAGCCCTGAGACACTTGTACGGCGGCTAGCGAGCTGGTTGTATTGCACTAGCTGCGTGTACCAGCAAGGGAGTGGTTCCCTATGAGACAGACAAAGATAGAGAAAAGAGATGAAGTTGTCTCTTTTCTTCTAATAAGTGTCGAGCAGATCGGTTGGGGGAAATGTGGTAAGAAGAGAGCAAGCTTGAGGACAAATGAAACACACCTGGAGCACAAGTGTAATATAACGTCCCCGGTCTATCAGTGTCTATACTAAGAGATAATCTCGCTTTTCGCCGTGGCACAAATCTCTAGCCATTGTCAACAGTATAATACTACATGACACTATCAATATGAAGTGCACTTAGAACGTTATATTAACACTTAGCGCAGTGTGCCTTCCTCTCCAATCACCGTTAGTGATTTACGATTTCTAAAACGAATCATTATAGTGCTAATTGTGCACCTACACAGAAATCAGGGTTGTTCGGCAATCTAACCACTGTTCATCGGCTGTAAAATCATTCGCTATATTTCCTGAAAATTGGAGTTGACACTGTATGGTTGGAACATCATAACCACATGCCACTCGAATAATTACTGAAAACAGATTTGAAAATCGATAGTATACAACATAAAGTATTTTCAGTAACTGTAGTTTATATTATTGTGGAGCTGTGATATGTGGACTATTTTGATTTATCTTTGTATAAGCTCAAATTTTTACTTTATTATTTCCATAATTGTTTGATTTTGTTTTGGAGGATGTACATCGCCTATGTGTGATCACCACAAGCCAACCAGGCAGACGGCTAGTTGCCATTGCCTTTTAGGTTTTCTAATTGAAGTTGTATTATTTTCATTTATTTTAAATAAACCTGTTTCATTCATTCATTCATAAAGTATTTTCGCATGACCCTTTTGCCAATCGTTTCCGCAATATGCCCCCCACGGATTGGATACTGCGGATATCATAATTTACTCGGAATTCGGTTGTAAAAGCCTCTGGTAACGTCAAGTATATTATTCTTAGAGCCTCAGTGCGTGTCGTATCTACACCTTTCGTCGTTAGCGTTAGCAAAAATAGCGACATTCCATAACTCTTTTTCTCATATGTTGATAGAACCGCACTAAACAACACTACTTGGTTTCATTGTCTTTGTCAATTATATCTTGCTCACACAGTTGCTTGTCTCTCCAGTAAAAAAAGCAAAAATCTGCCTTTCAAGGGCTATATCCCAATAGTACTCACGATTAGAGGCATTCGATAATCAATAGAAACATATTCGACTTTCGAAGCTCGTTGCTGGCTCGAGGATCGCTGAACTCAACCCGTGGTAGAAGCGCTGCGTTGGCTGGGAACCCTCAACGAGGGATCATGACGGCGAGGCAGACTTATCGCTAGTGATGCGATATAACTGCCACTCCCAGAACATGACACCTGCTAATCGTGACGAGTATTTAGTGAAACAAGGTTACGAGGGTGTCCAAACTCTCCCTCAGTGAATGCTGTTTATACTTTTTTCTGGTCGCAAGCCCACGCATGACGCTTTCAATTTCACAATACGTGGCAAGACATGGAACCTCGATAGAAAATTTAAAAAACCTCTACTATATTTTGGCAGACCGTGCCAACAAATAATATTGGAAGTTGCTTTACAATCGTGCGGATATCCTCTTGCAATAACTGTAATTCAGAGGCCTATGCAATGTTGGAAATGCAATGGTAACACAACAGGCAGTAAATATGAACTGAGCATTGACTGAGGAATTAATTTCGTTGCTGTAAATAATGTTTAGAAATTTTCGGTCCAATCAATATTCTCTAGTGCACCAATACAACTCTAGTCTATGGCTAACGTTCTGTGAAAATAATCTTCTCTAGTAGTTCCCTACTCCTGATTAAATACATGTCGAATAGGGAATTTGGGCAGTAAGGAACGGCGATAACGAAATCATGTAAAGGCAACAGGCATAAAAAAGATGCCCAATAATCCGAAATAGAGGCACGTTTCAACTGATACGTCGCGATTTTACTTTCCCTTTTGCCCGACAGAGCCAACGTTACAAATTGTTGAAGAGATATTCTGAGACAAGATAGAATTCGGACTTGGGCAAGAGGAGTATTTAAAAGTGGCAAATGAGAACAGGAAAAGGAAGGAAGAAAACTGTTGTCGGAGAGGGAGGAACTTCATCATTTTCATTTTACACGGTCTCAAGTGAGCCTGCTCAGCCGCGCCGCAGGGATTCTGCTCGTCCGTTCCGGCGTGAAAAGTAACCCCAGAATAAAATATTACCAGAGTCGGAAAGAGAGTGATAATGCTAAGAGGTTGCTCTTGTGATATCAAACCTCGGTGTGAATGTATTGGTCACTACGACTGTGGAAAAAGACTTTTATATAACTGTATAACACAGACGCGAGAGGAGGCAAAGCTTGAGAAACATGTGAAGTAGAGAGCCTCTGATGTTGAATGTGCGGTGGAGGGCAAGCGGCGAGGAAGTTTTGTTCAGATGGAGCTACGTTTTGCTAACTTTGCTAAACTGTTGGCGAGCTTTGTATAAATTAATTAACGATCCGATTTGCGAATTTGAAATATCTTTACTCAAGGAACGTTGAATTTTGATAGCGCTGAGCTAAAATCACTTCAGGAGCAGAAAATCATTGAGAGCATTCCCTTTAATAACCAGCAGTTTCCAGAAAACATTTCTCTAAAGTGTAAAAAAAAAAAAAAAAAAAAAAAAAAAAAAAAAAAAAAAAAAAAAAAAAAAAAAAAGAAAATTTAAAGTTTTGAATGACGAAATAAATTGTTTTGTTTTGTACTCACTTTTACTATCCAAAGATATTGTATAGTCCAAAAGCACTGTTACAAAGGGTCTGTTTGTTATTTTTAATATACTATTCCAAGTGAAGCTCATCCGGTTTTATATTGTCGAACTGAAACGTCTGCGAGTCTCATTATCATCGCCTCACTTCACCTCTCTCGTCTTATCTGAAGCCGACCAGACGTCGATTCCAGCTTTTATTTCTTCTTCTTTCCTATACTGCTTCAAAGTGGTGTCCGTTTCCTAAACTGAACTAGCGCTGCTGAATATTACAACGGCAATAATTATGTGATGCAATAATCATGTGATGCAAGTGTTGTAGTTGTCGGCTACAATGTTTGAGGAATCGAAGAAAGAATACCGCCCCATCATCTCGATAACTAATGAAAATTTGAAAAGGAAATCGGATTCGTGCGATTAACCGGGAATTTTTCCATTGGCAACTAGACCGTTGGTTGAATATTCGGTGCGCATAAGACCTTACAGGGGAGCCTGGTGCGGCAGCTGAGGTAAATAGAAGGCTCAGGTATTTGCCGAACATTACGAGGTGGTGGAGAAGAGCCTGTTTATTTTGAATTATGCGACGGGCGACGTTCTGCGCAAACGTGTCAATCGAGGTCGCATTGGTTTTTCAACCAAGAAGAAAGGACCTATAGTTAACCAAAACCGATAACACGTAGCAAACCCGGCAGAGAAGAACGAAGGCTTTTGTTGACTGGAGAACCTCATCTCGATTTTTCATTTCAAACCCAAGACCTGGCGGGAACGAGATTGGCAGAATGAATCGATAGCGTTTCCATTTACAATTCATCGTGCGTTTCAATATTTATTACCACGTTTGCGCGTTTTGCGTTTGCCTTGCCCTAATGTGTCATTCATAGCAGCCTCAACTCTCAACCTGGTTTTTGTGGATGTAATTGACAACTTGACTTTGACCCTATTACCAGTCTTCAACGAGCAAATCAACGTCACGACTTATACCTTAATGAAAGATAATTCACTTTTTTTTCACATGTATATTTTAACAAGAAAAACGCCGCAAATGATTGTACAGTGGTTTATTATTTCTTTGTTTCAACTTCGATTTAAAAAGACTATCCATTTGTGATAGTAACTATTCCGGACATTTTGTGAACGTGTTCACGTAACAACAGATCGGCATAGCAATTATCGTAATTTTAATCATTTTTATTTTAGTTTACAATCTAATCAACAGTTGAATTATTGGCCAAACGGTATAGCCTAAGAGAGTGTTTGAAGAGCATTCCAACGAGTACAGACCTTTTTTTAGAGCTCTAGAAAGTTTCGAGTTATGCAATCTTGCCAAATTTCTCAGTCTCAAACTTGCACAACTGAAGCTGCGAAAACTTAAGAACCATTAAAGCTATCGACTCCGTTATAGTCTCGTTAGATTCAGCGTTCAAAAAATAAAAATATAAAATAAAAATAAGATAAAATAAAAAAAGGCAACTGACACCAAACACACCGATTAAAAAAAAACTTTGGATAATGAGAATCCCCCTCCTCCTTGAAACGCCCAAAAATATCCTTAAAATTATGCGTTTCAGCAAAAGAATTGGGCAATTGTGAGGCCAAGATTGGTTTTTGGTGAACATTTTAATTTATGTAGCTTTTGTTGTTTCGTCAGAAAAGTGTTGGTGGCGTTCGGACAGGAATGTTTTAATTTGATATTTGGATTCTACATACCTTGAAATATAAAACTTCAAATTTTGAGGGGAGTTAGAAATTTTTTCACGAGCGACCACTATGGTTCATTTTGAATGATGAACCACAATGAACATGTTTCGTACACTCCCTCCACATTTGGCGCATTGATGAAATTTGTGGGGCGGTTTTTTTAATTAACCGCTACTCGAGTATTCCACTCCCGATTAATTGGACGATTTGGTTGCCATTGCCTATATTGTGACCGCAATTGAGGGGAGGAAGTATTGCAAGATTCGCTTGCTCTAGTCGCTCCATGGTTTTCACTCGTGAGAAGGAACCGTTTGTGATAGAAAGGCGAAGAGCCTGGAGGCGGAAGGTACAGCGAGGCGGCTTTGAGAGAGTAACGCCGCAGTAACTTTATGTATATTAGTTCTCAATAACTTCGGAACAGAACATTCATAAGTTGGCAAAACGGGCACCGCTTCATCATAAACAGTTTCCTTCTAGGCTTAGCCTCCCTCCGCTTCGTGCGATTCCCTCCGTCTTTCTCTTTCAACCACTTTCCCGAATCTTTCGTTCTATCTTGCTACCCCTTGCAATCTTTACTTGCAAATGTTCTTATTTTCCGCCTCGCGAAAACTTGCCAGAACGGACAACTTTGGGAAGAAACGAGAGCTGCTAACTTTATAGATGTCCCGGCTTTGCAACTACGCCGGAACGAATTCAGATTGGTCCCTCTCGGTCGAATCAAACATGAAGCACTTTTATTCATCCCGCACTCAAATTCGGTTTGTGACGCAGGGTAAATATATTTGACACTTACAGCAATGCTGATAAATATATTTTTTTTATGATCAGCATTGTTGTAAGTGTCCACAATGAAATCATTTTCATATACATTCGGTCACAACTAATTTGAAATTTAATGATTTGAAATTCGTACGGTTCATCATCTTTGACTTAGTTGAGGTACCTAGGTGCCTGTGATGAAAACGGCATCCATATCCACACTCGATCTTTTAAAACTTGTCACCTAAGGAAACACTTCAATAGAATTTGAAATTCTGAAAAGTTGGAGAGAACCTTTCTACTGAAAACTGGTGTACTCGCCATGATAGAACGTATAACAATGGGCAGGAACAACTATTGAATAGACGCACGATTCTTGGTATCACACTTTATTAACTTCTCAACGAGAACTGAGACAGACAAAAAAGGGAGGTTACAATCTATAACGCTGGTTAGCGATTGATGTACACAATTACACATAGCCGTGGTAGGCATATTTGGTTCCTGTAACAGAACGTCTATGAAATCTATTGGACTATGCTATACTCAACGGCATTGTATAGTTTTTTTTTTTTTCAATTGCTGTTTGAATTTTTTTTTTTGGCTCTATAGTTACTGCAATAACCAATGTTTTTTCCTAGAGCTACCGAAATAATGTCTAATTCGAAAGAATTAAATTATTTTGAAAAATAAATATTTCGGAAATATGTAGTTAGGCTCACAAATAATACATCTTTACTTCCTTTTTATTTTTCAGTCACTAATATATTACGGAGGCTTTATTAGTACGAACGAGTAACAGTCTGCCGCAGTTGATGTACAAATTTGTGGGAGTCCATTTAACGACTACTAAAATATATTCTAATTACTGGGACACAGTAATAAGTACATTAGGCATGAGGTGCCGAACTGTATGTGTGATATGGTTTTTTTTTAGATTTTGAAAGCTAAATGTTATCCTTTCAAGTTTCACTTAAAATGGTGGAGGAACCATCATAATTTTGAATCCCATGAATAATTTAGGCCACCTATTTGATAAAATTATCGGGTCACTTTCGCTGACGAGCGTCGAGAGCCACGTACGCGGATCAAAGGCCGTACCGTCCGCGGTTCGCTAAAAGCCTCTCCGCCGTAGCCCAGCTGATGATGAATGTGAAATGGGACCGTTGAATACTTTGGCCGGTTCGTCGCGGGCTGAGGCGGATGGATGGCGAGAAAATTAGAGGGGTATTAATTTTGCAACTTTGACGCTGAGGGAAATGTACAGTAAAACTCTATCAATGCTAGGCATTTTTTCGTTCGGATAGAAGTAAATTACGAAATCCGGTAAGGTCAGTCCAGTCTTTGGAATATGCTTGAGATTATTCGTCTTTTGACAGATGTTTTTTGCTTATTTATACTTACAACTTCACTTCTCTTACTACGTTAGTTACAGAATTGTTTCCAATAGAGTACAATTTTAATCTGTTTATTGACGATTTTTTCGTAGAGAATATTCTTCCTACACCTTAAAACGCTTGAAAAATGGGTACCCATCGAGTGCATTTTTTGTAAATTGAATATATTTGCTTACCTATTTTGTCGCAACTAACAAAGGTACTATTGACAAATAGGTCGGTCACCTATTCGAGTTGTCAATGGTCAGTAGAAATGGCCAAATACTAAACTTTAGTCCAATATTGCCACCATAAATGGAATCAGAGGAGGGATAGTATAATGATATTCAGTTCAATCGCGGATAGGGAACTACCGAGCCAATAAATATACAGCTGTCTTTTTGCCAAGCTCAACTGTTGGAGCGTTGGTAAAGGAAAGGGTGAATCGCTCGATTTAGGCGAGAGGTCGCGTCGTAGGCCTTTCGGACGAAGCTGAGATTGCCCTTCAGTATTTATCCGAGTACCCAGGATACGACGAGCCCTCAAGGCAGAGAAGGTTCCTCGACTGGATTATATACCTACTTTTCTAGTGGGAAAAGACGGCTGAAGGGCTATGATTCAAGGAGAAGTTAACTACTCGGATCGTAAAATTGAGAATGATGCGGGCGAGCGTGTGCGTACCAGCACGTGAAGACGGACCGAGTCGAGAGTGTAGGGGAGCATACCGTAGGGAGCTTAGGATACGGATTTGTTCGGTGTTCAACTGCCGAAGAGAAGCGAGCCACCCGTAAAGAGTTTACAACTTACGTATGTAACTACGATGTGGAAGATGATGGTAGCGTACGAGGAAAAACTGCAAGGGCGAAACGAGCGAGTTTGAAGAAAGAAGGAGCGGAAAATAATTGCTAAGGTTTCTACCTTCTCTTTTGAAGTTGAATGACGGAAGAGAATCTCGCTGTGAGTTAAAAATAACTGACGAATGCGAATGAAAAGGAGCGGCTGAAGAAAAGGAAATGTAGCACGTTGCATATATGTCGGACAGCGGTTGCGGCAGTTTGAATCGGGCGAGAGTGACAAGGAAGACGAGCTGAAACAGTAAAACGCTATGGAAGGAATGGCGTCGGAAGCAAGAATAGGGGGAGAAAATAAAAGCAGGGAAATATGAAGGATGGAGGGAAACCGGTATAATTGGATGGGAGGGAAAAAACCGGAGCTAGAGAGCGAGGACGGGTGAGCGAGTGAGAGAGGGGATACACTCATTGTAAACTCGGCAAGAAGAAGACGATTCTACTTCAACTCAACTTGCTTCACCTCACACTGAGAAAGAAGAAACCCAAAGCCCGTCGGGCACCGCGACTTTACGGCATAACCTTCTTCACCTTCGAGCTACACAACCACGCCATACCTGTCAGCGTACTCCTCGAACAAAAATCGTTCCCCCACCGATACACTCGTCCCATAACTGCGAAGTCTCTGTAAACTTCCATCGGAGGTAAGAGTGAAGATGATGCGTCAGACCTGACTGAATGGTTGAAGTGCACAACGAGCTATGGTTCTTGGAGCGGTGTAGCAGGAAGACTTCGTCTCTGAAGTAGGAACCGGTGCTCAAGTTGGGAAGCTTTGCTGGTGTTAGTAGGGATGAAATACAAAACTACCCGGAACGAGTGAATGAATAGGTAGAAGAGATGTAGCAGAAGAAGATTCTGATGACCGGAGTCGAGGCGGAGGTCGAGGGGTCTTATCACTCAGAAAAGGTTCTTAGGACTTATCCGCCTATCCATTTTTATGTCACTTCGTTAAGCCTTTCGTGACGACTGTAGCGCGTGAGCGAAGTCGTACCAACGTATAAACAGAAAGGAAAAACAGGTAGCATTCGTGTGACTGAGAGACGAAGAAGTCAGATGCGAGTTGGATAGAGTGTGCGAGCGAGAGAATTTTAGGATTGAGCCAGCGAGAGCAACAGAAGCCTGAGATGAGCCAGCTTCGGAAGACTAGGTAGGAATCGGAGATCCCTATCTTCCCCTTTTTCTCCTTTTCAGAAGCCTCGTTCCTCTTAGCTAGAATTGGGAAGAGACACAAAGCTTCGGCTACATGCGAGCGGGAGGGCGATAGGAAAGCAAAAATAGAATGGCTTTTCATGTATATATTCGTCTGTCGAACAGAGAAAGTTGGATAACGATGTTGTGGAGAAACTCCTTTTACCTTGGTGGCATCATCTTATAATTGGAATATAAAAATCTATAGAAGGCAGATATTTCAGGTTTCGATGCTTGATCGTTTCATCCCACTGGCGAGTAACCGAGTCTGTCATTCTCTCGCGAGTGTCGATGAGAAGCGATGAAGGAGAGTCGATAGTCAGCGGCCACCAATCACAAAATACGAATCATCAGGAAAACCAGTGACTTGCACAGTAAATCCATGTTTGGGTCGGTAAAATCAATCACAAAATCTGAACTAGTCTATGAGGTGAAAAACTGACTAATTCGACATATTTCCGAGAATAGCAATTCCTCCATCCGCCAAAAAAAAGGCAATTGGATTTTTCTACGTGGTCAAAATAGAAACGGTTTGGATGGAGAGTTGCGCAGTATTTGTATCCTTTATGATCGCGATATAAATTATGTAATGGCATGGAATAGGTGGTTGCCCTATATATCAACGTCGCGTGAGGCCCATCACGGGTTTCATTAGTATAAAGGGTTTACACTGTTGATAATCATTACTCCCTCGGTGAGATAATTTTCCCAAATTGGCTTTGATGTGTGTGAGCGCGTTGAACACATTACTCCCTGCCGTATATTTAAAGCCCAATTCGCAAGCCGTAGTGGTACATACGTACGGTTTCGCTTCGAATTTCACCCAATTTATATAATAATCCGAATCTAAATTCTGAATCTTAATAACTGGGTCTTCGATCTTCAAGGTGAATTAGTCGTTTCTTGAAAAAACTGAAGCGGACTCACAACAATCACTTAATTGATGGAATGATTTCTCACCACTGATCAACATTCCGCGTTACATTTTGAATAAGATGAATTTCGTTATGTGAATACATTTTATTTCTCAATATTTAGTGAGATTTCAGATAATTTTCGGTATTGACAGTTCACAGGTGTATCGATTTTTTAGATCTATTATCATAGGGAAGGCATTTTCAACGCGTTCAGAAATGATGAACAGATTAGTATAGTAGGCGATAATTAAATAATTTTTAAGAGGGAGATGAAAATACTTTTTCCACGTAAAGGGTAATGAAGAATAACGATGAATACCTGCTTTCACAAGAGGGCTAATTAATACAATTAGTTCCACGTTATTGTTTCATTAAGTAGGTTTACCCGATGTTGTAGGAATAATGGTGGAAGCTGATTTCCTAACACTTAATTCAGCTCACGGTATCTAACAATTTTGCGAGTTGGCGTATTGGTACCACGCAGACCTATATTGGCGGTCGGCGAGTAAAAGAAATTATGGAGAACCAAACGCTTTATTTGTCTCCCCTTCAACCTAAGAATGAAGAGTAGTATTGCCTTTTTTTCATAATATCCACACCTGGAATATGGACACCTTAAGTAAGAGATAAATTTCTCGTCGTTAGGGCTTTGTTTCTATTAGGCACCTACATTAATATTGAATTCATTACAGTATATTCACACGCACGCTCACATATACATAGTGGTTTTTACAGGTGACCGTCAAAAATATTGGGAAGAGATGAGAAAAATTGATAATCATTTAAATAATCATCATAATACTCTCAAATTATTTGTTCGATGTACTATCCAAAAACTGAGCAAGCTTGTTTATCTTTGTTGGTAAGTGTGGATTAAAATAACAAAAACCGTTGGAAATTATTAACGATTTTCAAGTAATCATCGGGTGAGAGGAATTTCTGAAATTTTGAGAAATATTACGTGTTGGTGTATATAAAACTATCACCTTTTCTTGTGAAATATTCTCCGATGACGCCTACTGAAACGATAGAAAATCCAATTGACTCCGAACTGCGCAATTTTGGAAAAAAATTGAAGCCAAAAGCAGGGTTCACAAGCATCAATCTGTCGATGCGTTTCCCATTCTGATTGGCTCGATTGCTCCCCTCTACACCACTTTATTAAATTTCTCAATTTTATTTTTGGTTACATATCTGCCTGTTTGTATAATTTAGCACCCCCGGTATTTCAATATTTATCGATTTAAATTAAATGAGACTTAACGATCCAGACGAAATTAGACGATTAGTGTAACGAATTGATGTTGTATTGTATTTCCCAACTGCAGCCGAGCTAAACACGCAGCGATTCAAACGCAAATAGCAGTTTGATTACAGGCTTCTGTTTTCAACTCAGTGCGGAGACTTTTCGACGATAAGTAATCTTCTCACGAGCGATTGATTTTTCTCAAAGTACGCATCTGTAAGGTTGAGTGCAAACCCGCTTGGATAAAATGGATCCCATAATATCAGTTTCGTATATTTTTCTAATACCACCAACCTAACATGTTAAAGTTATGGGGATAAAAGGATTCTGCAAGCTATAGCTGATCGCATTATGGGACATCTGCTGCTGCTCCATAATCGTCGATAATATTACCGTGTAATTTCTTCTTCCCTGTATACCTCAACCGTTATAAATAAAGGATGCGAGCGGTTAGACGGAGTTTAATAAATTCATAATAAAAGTGGGCAGAGTTGAGGGTGGCGGAGCCTTGAGGTTTCGTAAGGAGGAAGAGTACAGCCTATTCAACGGCCAAAGCATATCGTTGAAGAAGGTGGTAGCCTAGAAGATGTAAATAGCGATGAGGTCGACGAAGGGAAGACCTTTGTGCAAGATTCAGCTACCCCTCTACCGTGGAACGACGTCCCTTGAGTTTCGAGAAAGACGGCGAGAAAGAGAACAACTCGCAGCAGCTCCCCGCACTATGACAACCTTGCCAAGGCAGCGGAAGTTAAATAGAGGGCGAGGCGAGGCACTTTCGAAACTCGTGACCAGATTCGAGGAGCTCGAGGAGGGTCGATCCTCTCGTCCGAACCAAAACTAGAGCCCTCGGAGACCGAAGCATGAATAAATGATAGAATAGCTATACTTTTACGAATAACTTAACTGTCACAACAATTACCATTATAATAAACAAATTTAGCAGCATAATTTTGATTTAATATTCAACAATGTTCTGTACCAAAGTTTCAAAGCATGTATAATCCATCCATACGAAAATTTCGATAGAACTTACGCTGAGATCCCTGTTACCTGAGTACCCCGTGTTAATACTTGCGCTAAAATTCCTGACTTGAAGCAGCAGTTTCCGAGTAATTCTGGTTATACCAGGGACACTGGAGGTTTCATTGCAATCACTGTTGCTATGAGTGAAAAATTTTCCTACTTCTTGAATCTTCGTTGTACCAAAGATTATTTGGATTGAAAATAACGGCGGAATTCATAACTTACATTCAGACTCCACCTAGACTTTAGTCGAGTGCGCTGCAACCCTAAACTCAGCTTCGGTATTCGTGCATAGATGAGTCGGACCTCATGGTTTCTGACCATAGGAAAGTAGAGAAAAAATTTAGGGGAGAAATTCTCTCCGCAATGTATTGTGATTGTTAGATGATACTAATTGTAATGGTAAATAGTTCTAATATTGTACATAATTTTCGGTGTTTGTTTGGTGGTGAGTAATATTGTTATTTAAAAAATTCATCACTTCAATCAACTCAGCCAAATGACCCTAATTGAAAGATAGGAGAAGGCAAATGTACCGTAGCAGATCATCGATCCGAAAGGAATGGTTTATAACGAAGAGCGACACAATTTTGTAGAAGGGAACACATCATGAAAAGATCAGGCGGTTTACTTTAGCAGCAGCGGATCGTTCCCTGACGCACCTTCTTAATTACATAATTCACTTTTTCCCTTGGTTGTTACACTCATTTTATATTTTTATATAGCTCGTTTATAGGTACTTCATTTTATTGGTCTTCAATCTTTCGCCCGCTGGTATGAGCGAAACTAGCAAATCGATTACAATTCAAGGATCTTGCGCTTCTAGCCAAAAAATGAGCTGAAACCACAAGTTTTTTCACTCTAGTACACTCCACTCGAAGCTGAGTTTGATTAATGAATTGCGCGCTGAGTGACACTCAACTGAGCACCCAGGTGTGAACTCGCATTTCCAATTATGAATACCGATAGGTGCGAGTGCTCACTTGAAGTCGTGTGGGAGCATACGTGTACCCGAGTGACGTCTATGAATTGAAATTTTACTTCGTTTTCAATGAATTAAAAACGCTATGATTTCTGTAATTTTTCCAATCAGCAATTTTTATAATGTCACTCGGAAGATGGTGATTATATGTAAATGATCGCATGATTGAATGTTTCCGTGGGTTCGCCTTTTTCGGTTTATATTCAGTTCATCACTTTATCGATTGCTAACGGCGGACGGACAGAATTTTTTTTATTGGATATTCGGATTCTACATGCCTTGAAACGTAAAACATCAAATTTTGAGGGGGGGTTAGAAATTTTTTTTTCGATTACTGCCGCACAACATCAAACCAGGAAACGACACTTCGACTCTCACTTGTCGTTCAGTACAGAAATCCCTCGTTTAAGAAGAAGACCCTAGTTTTAATCAGAATTCTCAAAAAAAGTACAATTTCTTCAAAGTCAGGACTTCGTTGGAGACCAGACAATTTTTCAGTTTCTCTCGGCTGATGCGGTCTTCCTCAAAAAAAAATTATTCTTACTCCTCGAAATACAGGTCTAATTATTTTAATTATTAATTATTTAAGAATTGGAAATTGTATAAAAAACCTTTGTAATACCTTACGGTTGTACAATAAACGATATTTCATTTCATTTCAATTTTTTTTCTTGGGCGATTGCAATGGTTTATTATTGAATAAACCAAAAAGCGGTGCTGAAAAAAGTTATTTCGTCCCTTTAATTGTTTTTCTTTATTTCTATCCGTTCACTAAATAAGGACATTCAGGAAGGTCTATTGCATTGCATCTGTCACAATATGAAAGTGAACTCTCTGATCCAGCATACAGACATGAACACATCGTCAATGTAACTATAATTGAAAATATGTTAACGCGCGCCAATTCGCGTACGGTTTCCATTACGCATACCGACCAGTAGATAAAACTGAGCGATAACTGTCGAGAACGTCCCTTTCGTTAAGTATCAACCTAATAGGCAGCGTAAATATTTCGTACGGACGCTGGCGGCGTCGGAGCCAACCGGCCCCCAAGAAGCATAATACGCGCTGTTCGCCACAACGAAACGTTTATAAACAGCAGTTACAGGGGTTTAGCTCTATGTCGCACGCGATCCTGAACGAGGATGGAGTTCGATCGTTCTGATAACCGAAGCACCGGAGAAAGAGCAGCCTTGATATAGAAAGTGAATGAAAAGTGGAGAGTTTTGCGGTTTCTGCGATGGTGGTGAAGCCGTTTATACTACAACACAGAAACACAAACCTCACGACTCATAGTGAGATCTACCGACGTGATTCGTCGTGAATCGAACCGATCTGCAAAATGAGCGGCTCGACATCGCCGACCTTCCTTGTCGAGCGAAAGGTACCCGCCTTTTCAACATAGGAAAACTAAACTTTTCACAACCCACTTATTTAATGAGGCCAATTTTATACCTGAAAATAGCTGATAATCAACCGCCAATTAAATGTAGTGCACCACTGAGAGCATTCGCGTGATCGTGAACAATCTACATGTACGCAACACACGCATACACTTACACAGAGGAACAACTCTGATTTATTCCATGTTCTCCATACTTCAAAGCTGTTAACTAACTTGAGACCTATCGGCTACAACTCGTTTTCATTAATCTATCCATTCACCGTCTTATTCCACGAATTTCGTGAAAAAATCGATACTCTTACGTGGAAAACGATAAATATGCAACGATGTGTGCACTATCCGTTTCTTATCCTATCGTTGAACACCCATTTGGGCATTTTCACTCAATAACTGGGTAGCAAGGGATCGACCGAGTATTGGACTGCGTGATAAATATGTCACGTACTTCTTCGGTATTTTATATTGTGCCTCGTTCGATAGTATCCCTAATTATTTCGCTTTTCTTTAGTAATCTAATAAAATTTGAAATAGCGAAAGTGATTGTTGGTCGACCAGGATCGAAACACAAACATTCCTAAGTGAGGAAGCAAGTAAGAAGAAAGAGATGAATGCCAATCGTATCTTTGTCCCAAGCACATAATTCAAAACGAAAAGCGTAAAAATCTAAAATTGTTCTCAATCTGGGTGATTATAAGATAAGAAACAATGATATTACTCTACAGCTGTTATTGAAAAACTTGCTAAGAGAACTCAAAATAGAAAAACGCGCGAATTAGGTTATAATAATCAAATATATTGATTTTTCGCGGCCTGTAAATATAGAAACAATCAATAAACCGAATAGGGCGGAAGTATGGTAAAAAAAGATAAAAGATAAAAAACAAGCTTTGTTAAAAGTTTCCCTTTTAAAGCAAGGAGACCCAAATATACAAAAGTGCAAACTATAATTTATGAAAATGTGAATTACGATGGAGTACGGTATGCGACCACGATAATAAATACTAAACGTCAATAGTCAATATGCGTATAACAAGGAAGTACTGTATGTGACCCACGTGATACGAATCAGACTTCATTCAATTGCCGTCCCAAATATTTCGAGACCTTGAACGTTCAAATAAATTTATATTACCTAGCGGACTGTAAAAATCAAAATACAAAATACGCACCAACGAAATCGTGAAAAAAGCTCATAATGTGGAGGTACGGTGTTGACTCAGTATACTAAAAATCAACCATAATTTATTCGCCATAATGAACATTCAATACCACTAACGTCTAAAAATATTGACTCTCATAGCCTGTAGAAATCGAGACAGAAAATCATTTCGAACGGTTATATCTCGGAATTACCGTATGTTATCCGAAATCTGGAAATGGCTTATTTTTCCCAATCTAGCTCTGCAAATGATCGAGTTATAGGTACCTATTAACAAGCCAAAATTCTCAATTATTCGAAAATTTCTAAAATGAAAAATTACGATAGCTCGGGACTCATTAAAGTGTAAACGCCGTCAAATTAAAAAAAAAAAAAAAAAAAAAAAAAAAAGATTTTCGTTGAGAATTTCATACGCCAAATCCTTATAGATTCCTCAGAAATCTGTTGACGGTGTATGGCGAACGGTCTGATTATTTTTTTATTATTTGAGTTTCAGATACAACTAAATAAAAAGTGGATGATATATTTTTTAAACATAATCTTCTTTTTCTACCTAATTCGGTAAATTGCATAACCCAACTATTTAATCGCGAGAAACGAACGAACCCGCTGTAGTTGTGCGTGCTTTTGAACGATTACGACCAGTGGTCGTGAATTCTGTAGTCAAAGGGTCTTTGATTCGGATGTCCCTTTGCTTAACGACAGGCGAAGTAAAGCGCTCGTCTTCGTAAAAAAAGTTATTGCGTGAACCTCTAGAGTTCATGAAATCCCATGTACCGCCCATAAAACCGAGGGCATTATAATACACGAGCGAACATAAGTGGCAAGTAAAAAAGCCGACCAAGGGTAAGCGGAAACCTGGTTAAGTTTAGATTGAAGATAGATAAAAGATATATAGATAAATCGATACGATACACGTAGTATTGTCCGTAAAATTAGGATATTTAGAATCGATGAAGCTGGTTTTACGCTGAAATTTTCAAAAGCGACTAAGTTCATATTACAGCTGATTGGATTTCGATAAATTATAGAAATTGTCGTACCTTGAGCCGATACGAGGGCGACCACGGTAGAGAATAGCAAGCAGGAAAACAACATGATGATCTTGCTTCAATTTCCGCTGCACATAACACGAGCAAACTTGTTCAATCCACACTGTCTCATTGATTCATTTCAAAATTTATCCATTGTCAAAAACCAACCATCCGTCTCTTGATTCACTTCGAAAGCTAACAGTATATTTCGCACAGTTTTACGATTGATGAACGACGCTTCGAAAAATTTGACAGTTATTACCTCTCTGGCAGAAAATTTGGCAATTGAATGACGCGAATTTAAAATACATGCGACGAACACTACATGATAGCAGCGTCAACGGTTCGCAGACAGCTAATTGATACCGACTGTTTTACAAATGACAGTCGCGATGTTTCGGCGGCAAGGGCGCGATGTTTGAGGGGCGGCGCGAGGAAACGACCAGCGCGTACCGTCTGTAGTCGAGTCAGGGCCGAACTGAGAACGGCAAACCGCCTCACAAACGCACCCTCGCCGCTCCTCCCGCCTCCGCTGTCCCATGAGAAAGCGGCTGCGCGCCCGCACGAACCTTTAACCGTTCTATATATTTTCCATACTTGAAAGGTTCTCTCCGTTGTTGGATTCTTTTGAACTAAGCATCACACTTGACGTACATGGGGTTTCACACCAAACAATTTCCAGCAAAGGCCGCTATTCGCTGAAAAAATGCCCCCGGTTGAAATTAATTCGAGCCTATTCATTTCGTTCCATTACAGCAGTAACGATTCAGAATGGCCTGAGGAGGAACCTTTTTTAACCCCTGTTCTCCATTAATTGATTGATACAGTTGCGAATAGCTTCAGTAGTTTATTATTACTGAAAGAATTAATTTCGATAACCATTCTACAACGGCGGTATCACTAAGTTGTTATATTTAATATTGACTAGAACACAAACAATTATTGAAATTTAACTAAAACAGAATTGTAAACAGCTGGATATTCTAAATTTCTGTTCAAAATTTATTGAAATGTGATCTTCTGGTACCCTTTTCAAGCATTGATAAGTTTTCAATATACTCACATCGCTGTGAAATTATCCTATGTATTAGTTAGTTTACAACCCCGTCTTCAGGTTATACGTGTTGACTGAATGTTCTATAAAAGAAAAAAAGTACCTACTTAGATAAGAAAATAAATTGGTCTTGAAGTTGTTGAAATGTTATCTGCATGGGTTGCTGTCTGATGTATTTTAGTACCTACCGAAAGATAGAGACGCGGGTTTTAATGTTCTTTCCTAATATAATACCTTTTGTTCTGTAATTCAGGACCTCTAAAAACCGATATAATATTATCTTTATAAGATTCATTGCTATCGTCCAACTATCATGGCGCTGGAACTTGCCAAGTTGTGCGCAGTCGACAAACTGGGATTTCAATAGAACCGCCACCATAAGGGCAGGAAAAGGACTAATCACGTCTATAACTGGCACCGCCGTTTGAACGATGCTAATATTGGAACAGGTTTTGCAGCTTAATTAGGGCACTTGATTCGGCGAACGCCCCCTGTTCCACAGGATGGGAGTAGGGATGGTTGTTAACGACCGTTCTGACACCAAGTAGGAAATCTAATGCTGAAAATAGATTGAAGAAAGTGAAAACCAACCAATGGAAATCACGGGTGAAATAATAGGAAGATAAGTTCGATAGAGTAGTTGCATTTTAGCGCTTTGTGGTGAGCAATTGTAAACAATAATTAGTTTCACATGACGCGAATGCTATGTGTATGGAATATTATTGCTAAGAAAGGTTGTTATAAAGAGATTTTTTTTTTTAGAAAAAAATATATAAACGCTGTATTGGGACTTCATATTTATATTTCTTGGGCACCCGTTTCGAGAATGTCCCAAACGAACTTATAATTGTTGTTGGTAAGATATGATTGTTACCTTAAGGATTTTTTCTGTGTTGCCCCTCGGACTTCCCTTCAAGTAGCGGAACCTTCCGAACCGGGACCAAACCATCTCGCGAGTCAATAATCGCTATAAATTCTTCGTTGAACGTAATTTAACGTCTTATGTAATCTTCATATTTTCCATGGAAGGTAGAACATGAACGGGCAATTTTACGCTAATTTCGAAAGTGATACAAGAAATATGAAAAATTATGAGATTTTGTCCACAAGTGGAAGAGATTGATTTCAAAGCAACCTTGGTCGAGAAGAGCTCGTTCCCTTCCAACGTCGATCGTTACCCTGTCTGTCTGGCAGGTAGTCGAGTAGATTGGAAAAAACCTGCACAAAGTGAAGAGTGTGGTGTGTGCGTGGACGCGCATGATGCTGCTGAACACCATGGGGGCGGTTTGTGGGGGATCTGTTCTCATCTGAAGGGTAAAGTTGGAGAAAACCTTTGTAATTGCAAGCGGGATGAGGTGAATTCCTGGGGTGCCTTCCTTCTTGTTCGTAGCAGGTACCGCCGTGCCGTCTTTGTCTCACTCAGTCTCTCTACGTTCTTTTCCTCGCTATCGTTCGCCCTAACCACTGCAGCACACCAGGACGTATCCCTAACACTACGACACTACACCATCTTATCGTTCCTCGTGGGCCTTACATACACAACACTTAACCCACCGATTTCCGCGACTTCACCTATCACATCACCCGCTTCGCGTCAGATCTAGAGGACTGATTCGAAGGAGGCAATATCACAATACTGAAACCTGAGGGAGCCCTTCTACTTTATTGGAAAATAACTCAACCTCTTAGACACGGCGGCAATGGCATAGGAAGAGAGCACGAATCAACAGCCCTCACCTCTACAGTGCTTACTTCACCAGCTTCTTTCCCAGTTTGCCCGTTTTCCCTTCTAGTCTAGCGTCGCTACAACTCATCACCGCTCGTCATCAAACTTCGTATGTTTACACAGGAGCTTAGCTATGCGTGTGTGAGATGAACAGCTTCAAGTGGAACGATCCCCTATTTTAATTACCAAACGATGATCGTAGCTCTGTCGATAAAAAAATAGCACGACGGCCCCATTCTTGAACCAACTTGCTAGCTCAATTTTAAGGGTATTTTTGGGGGGTTTTGAGGGGGAGAAAATTCATATTTTCCAAGGTTCTTCAGAAAAATGTGTACGTGGTATCAAATTCTATAGATTTTTGGACGCTGAATCGAATGAGACCATCGCCGGGTCGATAGCTTTATTGGTTCTCGAGTTATCGCAGCTTTTGTGCCGAATTTGGGAGATTTTCAGAAATTTGACATGAGGGTATAACTCGAGAGTTCTTGGAGCTATAAAAATCGTTCTATACTCATTGGAATGGTCGTAAAACACTCTCTCCAGCAAAAAATTTAGCTTTTAATTAGGAAATTAAGAAAAATAAAAATGATTAAAATGACAATAGTTGCTACGGAGTTTTCCCCTATAGTTACCATCTGTTTTTCGGTGGGAACGTTCACAAATGTTCGGAATATTTAAAATGACAAATGGATAGTCTTCTTAAATCAATATTGAAGCGAAATAATAATAAACCACTGTACAATCATTTGCAGCGTTTTTGATTTGCCTATTGGAACCGAATTCAAATCTACAAAACACAATTCTTTGAATGTCAAGGCCCAAGGACAAAAGCGCTCTGCTCATGGGTTGAAAAAGAAAGCTGAAAGGGACGTCACCTGCTCCAACGATTTCTATTCGACATTCTTCCAGTTTAGTAGCTTTCATTACAGAGTTAAACTTTCAATTATATTATTGTCTCGATAGTCGATAAGTACTTGCCTCTTGCCATCACACATTATCTGCCCAAGCACGACGCCACGAGTTGATGACAGTCGCTTCCACCAAATGGGAAAACATTATGTAAGGCTATAAGACTAACCAATCAACTTCCATTTGGCTGTTCGCGCTGCAAGCCTTAGTTTTGCGTTCAAATTACGGGAAGAAAAAGTCGAAGCGTACACACGAGTAGTTCAATCAATATTTTTGTATTCTGTCTCGTACTGTATGAATTTAGCATCAATTGGTCGAATGTTGGGAGGGTTGATCGCGAGAGACGACAATGTCTCGAACGGAAAGAGCCGGATGATAATTTATGCTGACTCGAAGGAGGAAACGTCAGACGAGATGATAGCGAGCTTTCGCGTTTGAGCCGTAAGGTCAGGGATGATGAAGTGATGCCAAGTGTGACTGGATGGATGGGATGATGTGGAAGCGTGCAAAGATCTCACCCTTAGTTGAGCTGTAAAATGAGTGAAAGGTGAGAATGAGAGAGACGGTGAAGATTGAGAAGGTGAACCCTTTTACTGATCCCCCGTGTAGATGTTCGAGGTAGCAGAATAAACGCGACATTAGACCCAGGGAGCAGTTAAACCTTGAGAGAGAGCACCAACATTATCAAAACTTGATCATTCATAACTTGGTGAAAAGTTCTGTTCATTCGCACGTGTCTGCCTTTGCAAGAGCGACGAGCGAACGAACACGAGCAACGAGTGGTGGCGGATCGGCAACGGCCCCGGAGGTGCGGAGGGTTGAGACGTGGTAACGACCTTATGCGAGTCGAAAGTTTTAAGTTGACGCCAACTCCCATAACTTCGTATCTACCAACTCTCACATAAGTTTCAACTCCCTCCCTGCTCCTTTCGTTCTGGCTTGTAGAAGCTGCCTCCTTGACAGCCTCGACGCCCACCTTCGTCGTCTTTTCTTCCGAACGTACTCGTAGGCACACGCACACACGACGCTCCTCTCCGTTGAAGTCCCAATATGTTGCGGCATGTACGAACCCCGCACACATCCGCACGTACGCTCTCACGTCGATGTTCCATTTCCAGTTTCCATCTTCAAAGACAAATTTCAACCAAGGTCTGACGACGACTCGTCTCGTTCTTTTGCTGTTGTGACTACATACAGAGGGAAAAGTGCAGCTTCAGGTTGACATGTATCAACAAGTTCGGAATGCCGCTAGTCAAGATGTCACTCGTTATCCTCGACGAGGGAAGCTTTTCTGAATTCCAGCTCGTTTTAGCTTTCCACAAGATGAAAGGTCTAGTCGCAGACTTCCTAAGTGATGATATCTCTAGACGAGACCTTAACGAATGGTTTAAGCACCTATTGCTCCGAATCAGCAGAGCGTAACACGACCCCTGTGCGCTCACTCCCACTCGGCTGGTAAGGTTTTGTAAACTCGTCAACAGACATGCGGTTCTACCGGTTATTGATAAACTAGTTAGGTACGCAAATAACCAATTACCTAACTGTAATAATTCAATAACAAATACTTACTTACTACTAATACCTATACTTACCTACTACTATTTGGTTACTTCAATAACAATTTATTTTAATAACTGGTACTCCAATAACCGTTTAATAAATTAACTAGTTCCTCATCGAACCCGTTAAAATAAATATCCGGTTACCTCTGTAACTGGTTAATATAATAACTAGTCAAGTACTTGAAAATATTAGTATAATGAAAAATAGTAAAATAAGTAGTTATCAAAATAATATTAATAACTGAAATAACAAATTATCAGAAAAACAATTTATTAAAATAACTAGTCAGTAAACTAATTAGTTACAAAGATAACCGGATATTTATTTTAGCCATAGTAACTATGGTCACTACTAAATGCCTAGTTACTGGTTGTTAACAGACAAATTAATAGTGTAAGAACCTATTAAAATAACCATATCTTAATCAACCAACTATTTATAAAAACATATCATAAATAATAAGCAGTTGATTAACACAGTAAACACGGTTCAACAGTTAAGTGATTGATAAATAACTGGTTAATAAATAACTAGTTTAAAAAACTAGTTAAAAAATAACTAGTTGCAAAATAACTAGTTACAAAAATAACTAGTTACAAAAATAACTAGTTCAAAAATAACTAGTTGCAAAAATAACTAGTTACAAAAATAACTAGTTACAAAAATAACTAGTTACAAAAATAACTAGTTACAAAAATAACTAGTTTACAAAATAACTAGTTTAAAAAATAACTAGTTACAAAAATAACTAGTTACAAAAATAACTAGTTACAAGAATAACTAGTTACAAAAATAACTAGTTGCAAAAATAACCAGTTGCAAAAATAACTAGTTACAAAAATAACTAGTTACAAAAATAACTAGTTTCAAAAATAACTAGGTACGAAAATAACTAGTTACAAAAATAACTGGTTACAAAAATAACTGGTTACAAAAATAACTGGTTACAAAAATAACTAGTTACAAAAATAACTAGTTACAAAAATAACTAGTTACAAAAATAACTAGTTACAAAAATAACTAGTTACAAAAATAACTAGTTTCAAAAATAACTAGTTACAAAAATAACTAGTTACAAAAATAACTAGTTACAAAAATAACTAGTTACAAAAATAACTAGTTGGGGGATACCCATTTCATGGACTGTAGAGATCGTCCAATGGATGAATTATTAAAGGCTTGATAAGTGTTGGAGTCTTCTGACAGGTAAAATGAGGCAGATTACTGAAATCGTTTGAATAACTATAAATACTTGAGTGTGGTAATCTTACGATGTAAGATCAATGAAGCGTTGAGGAAGCATTGTGAGTTATTTTCCATTGAACAAAGAAATCCAATCAAGTGAGATTTTTTCGAGATGGAATCAGAGCGATAAGTTGGAGTCGAATTTTATTGCACTGGGGTTGAGTTGAACTGGATTGGAAACCTGCGTAGGCAAGTGAACTAAGATTTGTGGGTTCAGTGAAGAATAAATACGTACTACGCACAAACCGAATTGCACGTCTTCCCTAGGCTTTGGCGAAATTATTTGAGACGGCCGAACGTAAACGGAGATCTCGTTCTAGGAAATTCAATTTAAAAGTTTTCAAGTATAGCCAATGGAAAAGCATTAAAGTTGGGACATTCAGCGAAGTGAAGAGGGAAAGGCTGTTGTGGGTGCGGCCTCCTAGATAATCGAGTCTAGATAAAGCGGTTTGTGTTTGATATCGTTAAACCTGCAGGTTCCCCTTCACCTCTCATTTCTAGTGGATCCTTTTACTTCAACATTCAGTTAGATTACTTCCACCCCTTCAAATTAGATTCGTCCACCACTTGAATGAAATGCGTTTCGGGACAGGTTCAACCTGAGGCTTTTCGGATATTTTCTAATAGCGTATTACCGCAAATTCAATTCCCATGGAAAGACGAAGGCTGTTGGCTGACATTCAACCATTTTACGACTTTTTAATATTCAAAAGGGATGGTTTACAATGAAAATATAATAAAATGTCAACCCCTTAAAAAAAAAAAAAAAAAAAAAAAAAAAATTGTAGTGAAAAGAAAACTTTGAGCAACTGATCGCGATTCAGTTGAAATATACTGAGTCTCATACACTCAAGTGTAAGTCTGCTTTAAAAAACAACTGAATTCAGCAAAAATGTTTTGTGCGATGAGCAGATAAGAACGAACTCAGAACCCCTGCTAATCTTATTGTGAAAAGGATAATGTCAATCAATCGGGTTTAGAATTTCACCCTGAGCACGAAAGAAATACGGACCTGAAAAAATACGAACGTGGAAAGAATTTCATCCCGTCGGCGGTCCACCAACCTGGCTGTTCGTTAAGCGTTTTTTCTGGGTTGCCACCACTGCGTTTAACCCGAGTTAACATCAACTTTGAATTATTTTCCTTAAACTAGCGGGATTTCTCAACGATTTCATTAAGGCCACTTCATCACCATTTCTTATATCACTTTTTATAGCGCAATGTGGACGTCTTCGCAAAATTGATTTGGGATATGGTACTTTTTGTTCCTCTCGTTGGTTTTAGTATGAATAAAAAAAAAACAATAAATTACCCTTGAGTGATATGTTAATTTTACGAGTTTTACCTCTTCGGTAAACTCTTTTATGTTCTATCCTAATGAGGATAGAACATAAAGTCACTAGAACATCGCTTAGTTTTGGGAGCATCAACAAATATAAATACGTCCGGAGAATTGATTATTTTCCGAAATATCAAATTGGATTTTATATCAATTGGTTATTGTTTCATATTTTCACCATTTTGAACCGATACTTTTACCGACACAATTTTCAAGGATATGTATGTACTTAATATGTAACGATACACGTTGCTGTATCGTGAATCCTTAATGTGAGCAATTTGCTGATAACTACTTGGTGATCCGCTTGTTAGAACACAATAGATCTCCGTTTAGGATGTAGTCGGATGTCCCTCCGACACCACAACCTACACTTCTCAATCGCTTCGAGTGGATTACAATGGTCTAGCTAGGATACCTCATCGTCAAATCGCCCTACAGGTGGCCAATGAGATGTGCGAGATGCAATGAGAGGCGCCGACTCCAAAAGATGATCAATCTGGAGGCGATTCAGAGGTGAAAGGAAAATCTTTTAATCATTTGGGAAATGAGGAACAGTAATTTTTATATTATTAGGGAAGGTGATCCAATCAATCAGGAAGTGGTCAGGTCAATACGAGTAGTAAAGTAGTCCTTAAAATGTGTAGTTGGCGAATGAGTTGCTGCAAAGTTGGGACATTTTGTTATTTTTTCCTTTTCAGAGTGTACCTATTTTATAGAAAAAGTTTTTGAAGTCGGTTTTATTTTTTTATTTTTTCAAGTTTTTTTATTATGCTAATGTTTATCCATTTAAAAGGGGTTTAGCGTTTGACCTTTGGACAAGGATAAATTCGGACCCAGTTATACACTCCCCATTCATATACAGGAAAACTTAGGCTAATAATATTATCCACCATTTTATTTTTTGGAAACTTACTTTTTTGTAAACCAGGCTTGCATAAAAAAAAATGTTTTTGAACTGATAATATTTTCAACTATTTGTTTCAGAAAATATTTCAATTTTCATCATAATTGTGCTGTTTTAAAAACAACAAATTGCACTTATCTTTGATACTTTACATAAACAATTAAAATCTTCATAATGAACGCGCTTCTCTAGTCGCCGTATCTAGGCTAAACATTTGCCTCAATAACGTTGTCTGCCTGGAATCACTCTCAAGTCAATCCAAGTTGCTAAACTATACGCTACATGAATTAATGCTTCATTCTATTCTTTTTAAATCCTCTAAAGTCAAATCCACCATCACATTTCCACCGCAGTAGAAGTAGTTGGACCAATATGTCGGAGTAAAATCCATACCCATTTGCAAAACATTTTTTAAAATAGCCATAACCACACGACGTGCGTCACAAGGAGAAAACGCTGCAGACAAGAACATGATTTTAAATTGGTATTGTCTCGTAATGAATTCTATCCATACATAAATATAATGAACAGAACTTTTCTTTATACATTTTTGTAACTACAATCTTTCTCCTCTCTTCTAAACTTTGTTGAGTAGTTTTAAAAAAAACACAGCTAATGACTGTCGTTCCTTTTGAAGAATATTCTGTTTTTTTTTTTTTTGTTTTTTTTTTGCATTTTTTTCCCATCGGGATGTGTTTAAGAACGATAGTAACTTGAAGCTCCTGACTTCACCTTTCTGACGGCATCCTCAACCTCACAGACAGATTGCGAATTGCGTGCCGTAGAAATGTTAAATTATACGTTTCAAGAGGCGCATTGTTAAAATTGTTTGCACTAAGATCACATAGGGTCCTATTCATGAAATCATAAACCAGTACGAGCGTTAGAATGAAATGCAATGTCGAATGAAAATGTCGTCAATTACAGACGTCCAAGAAGAATCCACCGCATTAGTCTGATGACTTGAATAAAAATAAATTAACTCTGACGGAGATGTGTTAGCGAAATAAAATTGGTAATGCTCTGGTGCTGAGTTCAACTAAACCAAGCAAACGACTTACGTGCTGCATAGAAGTCAAATAGTAACGAAGGCATTTCGCTTTCATGTAATTGACTTCAACTCGTACCTAGCTCAACCCTGAACTTTTCAAAAGAAGAAATATATTGGTGTAGCTACGTAGCTTCGAGCGAGATTCAATTAGGCGGCAGTAACAGAAACGGAATAATTGAATGTGGAGTGTTCGCACATTAATTTGGATTCATAAGCCCTTTCAGAGTCGAATATGCGTCCCGAGTAAGTGCATGATTTACTACAGCAGGGCGCATAAATCCCGCAGATGCAATCGTCAGGGCGATAAAGGCTCCTCCTTGGCTTCTCCTTCCCACTGGATCTCTTCCGGACAATGTAAATTAAGACTGGGCACTCTGTTTCCCTTTCCAGCTCTTCCTCTTCATGCCATCGAACCTTCCAAGGGTCCTTTCCTCTACAATAAAACAACCGCTTTCGATAATCTCTCACCGAGAATCAGAATGACTTAGCAAATTATAATTCACCGATAACGGTAATCGTTTGTGCTATAAAAATCACGTAGTTATAGCGGCTACAGGAAATATATCGCAAAAATATAATTATAAAATATATAATTATATTTTTCTGGCAAAGTTTGATTATACTATTTGCATCCTTACGGAAAATTGACCGAACCAGTATACAGTTGCAACCAATTTTTCGAGCACAAAGTGCACTATCACAAAAAACACAATGTAGGCCTATTATTTTTATTCTTCCTTGATGAGATTAAATTAAAGTAATAATAAATCTCCCAAGGATATATTGAGAGTATCTAAAGCACGTCCATGATGTATTTATCAAATTCAGCAACTTAAACTATTAAACTGAAGACTCAGTAGTGATCTCTGCTGCAACGTAACTGCTGCGTGTAATTTTAATCTCAGGAAGGTGTGTGTAGCCACAGTTTCTTAAAATATACAGTTTTCCTCGCCATGATTCTTGGTGAAAGTTTTTCCCCGTTTGAGCGCCACTCAAAATAAACGGTCAAACCGATACCAATTTTCACCGAAGTTCATTTTTCAATTCGTTCCAACTTCTTTATTGATATCGGCCAACATTAATTTATTCTATTTTTGCAGCCTCCCTTCCGCAACGTTGATTTGTTAGAATCCACAAAGGTAACGGGTATCGTATTATGCAAATCAGATGAATGGGTCTAATCGCCTCGTAGCGTTGGAGGGCCCCGTGCGGACATGGGAGGGTAAGCGAGTCTCGTGGTATGCAAAATTACGGGCCAAACCCCGCCTCCGTGCCATCGTTCGCTTGGCGGCTCTCGGTTCAAATCTACGGGCCCGTATATCACTGCAACACCGTTTGATAAGATCGCAGATCCCATCACTAGGACTCCAGACCAACCCTGGCAGCAACATACAAACCAACCAGCTTGCTCAGCTCAACAGTGCGAACCAGGTTCCGTTTGATGCCCACACCGACGGTTCCTTCGCTTCTTGCAACGAGTTCATGCGTTTTGACCTGTAACAACATTTGGACGTCGCGCAGCTCATGCCGCGCTTCTCATATCCTTTCCATACCCCAATTTTAACGACGATCATCATTATCCCTGATAAGATGGATAATCTTCTATACCAATTTCTGATTCGTAGAGAACGATTCCACCTGTTACCCTCTAAGCTAATCTGACGTAAATGTCAATTCTTTTCTGACGGAGAACAAACCAGATGGAACGCCGCGAGATTGATGTTTGTGCACGTTGTCTCCACCTGGCGTGCTCTCATAGAAATCCAGAAACGATGTAACGAGACAGCTATAACAAACCAGTTTCGTAACGAAGAGACTGAATTATTCATAGTAACTAGGTAACAGCGCAACCAAACGAATTAATACCCTTCATAACTGAATAGATTTGTCGTAGCCGAGATAGCGGTCTTCATTCGGATCATTCGACTTGGAAAAGTCACGTTCCGTTTTCCGAGCTGGAATCTCCCTAAGAATGACCAAGTAAACCTGAGGTGTGCATAGATCACGCAGTACTTCCATGTTTCAATCGGTAACAGGTATAAACCAGTTATAAAATCAAGAAACTCATTGAAAGGTCGCAACGTCAGTAGAGTAGAACAACTGCTATTGAAAAACTAGCCCGCAGGGAGACCCAAAATAGAAAGTGCACGATGTAAGCCAAAAAATGCAAACCAAGTTTTGCAAAACTATAAAAACTAAGGAACTATAGAATTTCTATAAAACTGTAAAGATCATTTTTATGGTAACGACACCCGAAAATGAATAACCATCCCTGAAGGTGGAATCAAGCGTCATTCACTCGTTGTTACAAATATTCACCAACATCGAGCATCCAAATATATTGATTTTTGCGGCTAGTAGAACATCCCCACAAAAAAGTTATTAACATAGAAGTACGGTTCGTGTGCCAAAGTTGAAAATCAAACGTCATCTGTTTGCCATGAAGAACATCTTAAAACTTTACCGTATCGAAAATATCGGCTGTTATCGCTTGTAAGCTACATGGAAAAATATTCTAAGCCTTATATCTTGGGACCACTGTGTGTCACGTCGTCTAATGCACTATCCAATTAGAACGTTTTTTCTACTAGCCGAAATGACATATTCCTTTCCCCACAACTAACTATGATACTATAAATAGTAATCCAGTCTTAAATCAACTTCGCGATAATTCTGGGGAATACATTTTTTACGTTTTTAAATCCACAATCAGTTTTACTCCTTTTGCATGCATTTTCATACCTGATGAGAGTGGGCTGATATAAAGAAGAAATGTTAAAAATGAACATTAATCTTCATAGGCCTTAACCTAATTGAGGTCAAAAGCGGCAGATTTTTGGTCAACTTAAGCATACCAACGCCCCAATGAGTCCGCAGATGCGAAGAACATACAAGAGTTAATCTCATAGTTGTTTGTACAATTTATTTTTAATTTTTTTAGTTTATAAATGTAATAGCAATGTGGAGCAATGGAGCCGTGGAGGAACACTTATGAAACCGGGTTACATCAATCATGGAAACCGTAGCTTAACAACTTCAGCGAGAGAGAACAGTGTTTAATGTTCCTAGGGGTTCTAAGATTGAAAATTAGATGAGCGGTTTGCGGTGAGGAAAATAAGGCAACTTTCCAGAAAAGTTTTGACAGTGAGAACTGTTCAGTTCTTTGTCAAAAGAAACGTGTCAAGAAATCTTCGGTCTGAGTTTATACAACAGCAGAAGAGTTGACAGGTGAGTTGTTGAGGGCGAGTTGGCGATTGACGGAGACAAAATGGATTGTTTCGTCGGCAAGAAAAATTGGTTTTGCATGGTAACCGAAGCTGCCTATCTTCTCCGTGATTGAACAGGATCCGTAGAACTTGTGCTGCGATTGGCTCACTGCTTCTTAGACGTTCAGCGTCTCAAGTCCGTTCCTGCCGGCTGACAAGTCTGAATTTATCTGCCTCCATCTCAAACAATTCCATCGAACTAGTACAACAAATAGCAACAAATATACTCAATGGATTCTTACTTGTCTGTACATCAATAATTTTCAAGGAGTATTGAGCAAAAGGTAGGAACCGTTTCCATCCCACCACACGATCACTGATAACAGCCTCTTTTGTTAACATCTAAAAAATGGGGAAACGTTAGTATGGCTGTCAGTTTTCGTTCAATAACTTTTAATTGGTCCAATCGGTTGATTATTTAATTAAAAATTTGAATATATGTACCGCTACTTACCATTCAGAAGCATCTTAAGAAACATATCGCTAAGCATTCAGCAGAACTACTTTTATTGTTTTTTTTTTTTTTTTTTTTTTTTTTTTTTTTTTTTTTTTTTTTTTTTTTAATGCCCTTATGACACCAAATGACCGAAAATTGATCGCACATTGATATAGAAGGAAAAAATACTTAACAAATAATCCAACGAGTACAGAATATTTCTGATAAGTAAATAATTTCTCGAGTGAAATCAGTTCGTCATGTGGAGACAGGAAAAAAATGCATTGATTTTACTGTTCCTGCCTTTTGTAATGGTTTCGTTTGATTTCCAATCTGTCTTTCAAAAGTGCAATGAGAAGTTCTTGCCAAAATTTCTATGTTACAGAAACGGAGAAATTATGGATGTTGGTTTATTATTCAAGTAAGCTACTCTCGACGCTCGTTCGAAATTCAAAACAATCGAATTGTGAACACGGACAAGTGGTGCTGGACCATTCCAGCAGTGCTAGTCGGGTCCAGATCCCATGCTGAGGAAGACCGTCATTTAAATAGAAGAAAGCGAATAATCCGTAAACAAACCAACATCATTATATTTTTGAGCACGCCATTTTCGTAATCTTTTCTTTTTTATACTGACGTTATCTAGCAACACTGACAGCTGGATGAGACAACCGATTTGTATCCTTAGACTCACATTCCGTACTTCCGTATTTGAATGTTCGAGGTTTATTAATGTTTATAGCGAAGAGTGAATGGCGCATCATTTCCCCTTCTTGGCTTGTATCGTTTTCACATGAATACTGCATTTCCGCTTTATTAATCTAATTCGTGCGTTTTCCTAATTTTGTGTCTTTTGGCTAGTTTTTCAATAACAGTTGTAGTATACTAAAGTTGTGGCCCATGTATGAGTTTCTTGATTTTCACCTAGGTGAAAAGATCACCTTTTCTAGGTGATTGAAATGCATTTCATCCGAATTCATCTCCGTTCCGAATACTCGTGAAATATTTTTCTCCTATAATATTGAAAAAAGATCATTTTTATCAATTTATTGAAGCGATTTCGAAATGGAAACTAAAGCGATTCGTGAAACTGAAAAGGATTAATTTAGGAGTAATAGTTCTGAGATTGAACCCGGAGTGCCGATAACTACCGTAATATTAATGGGTGGAAACGCCAATGTTGATTGAAGTAAAGCCTATTAGGATTACTAAAGCAACGTAGAATTATCTTCGTTTACTGGCCAACGGCCCCAGCGTTCGCTCTGAGAATTATTTGAATAAAAATCCGAGAACGGATGTTTTCAATAACTTTTATTGACGTGACCGGAAGAAAATATGCAAATCAAATCTTCATGAGCCCGTTCTTCTTTAAATTACAGTTGGATGAAGCTTTTTCGCATCAATTCAGAGATTCTGTGGCTTGGGTTAAATGTAAATATGCGAGGTTAAAGGTAAGAGTTATAAGTTGCTACGTTTTCTCAATTGTACGAGTAATTTATTTTGCATTATCCTACAATAGGCTAAAAAGCATGTTGGGTTTTTTTCATGAACAAAAGATGTGAACCAAGTGAATGAAAAAGTAGTTGGAAACCCGTAAAACTTGGAATCTCATAATTCGCCGAGGATAAGACGATGATGATGAAGATGAAGTGGGTACTTTTGGGTCAAATAGAACTCAAGAAGCTGTTTTCTGTAGCCAAGTTGTGTGGTGCAGTGTAAGGAGACGACGAGGTGGTTGGATGAGGTTGGTACATAACAGTAGCAGTGGCAGAGAGAAGAGCACGGACCAGCAGAACAGACCGACAAATGCCGACGTGCGCACTACGTTCTCTCAAGTTTGGCCTTCCGTTTAAGACGCCCGTAATCGGATTCTACCAACCCTCGTGCGATTGTAGTCTCCTTCTTCAGCCCACAGGCAGCTTTCCCACTCGGAAAATTAAATCCTACAGTTCTGTAGAGAACTTGGTCATGTAACGGTATGGCTAGTTGACCTCTTGAAATCTCTCACTGCTAACAATAAGTAATTCAGTTGAGTTCGTTTCTTTTCCGTACTTACTCGGTCCGGTCTGTCGACATCGACAATGTAATAACATCGATAAAAATATATCTCTACATACAAGAAGCTGCTTAGAAAGCCTTGAGCACGATCATTATTTTTTCCGGCTCAGTTCCAGCTCTGCGTTTGCGTCAACTTACTTTTTTTACATTTCTCATGTAGTTACATTTCAAGTTCTCACTGATTAGGTTAGCAATGCATGTTCGATTTCATCGACATCTGTGTTCAAACGTAGGAATCTTACAAAGAGGCAACCGTTTTCATATTTTGAATAATGAGAGTAAAACCGTGCCCAACAATAACGGTGTCCAAAACTCTAGAGACTATAAAAAGTAGTTGGAAACCCGTAAAACTTGGAATCTCATAATTCACCGAGGATTAGCTATAGGGACCTCTGATGAATACTGGTCGAAGGTCAAAGATTACGGGAGTGCATATCCTGTGTCCAAAGGCTGGAGGGTACAAGCTTTTTACAAAGTAAACAATACTCCCTACGACCACCGTGGAAAAACACCGGTAAAACCCAAAAATCACTATTATCGACGAAAACGCGAATCGTGAGGAATGTTATTTCAAAACTCAGATTAATAGACATCGTATTGAACAAAATAATTACAATGTAGTGAAAAAATGAAATTCACACCTACAAAAATTATGAAGCTCCAACAACGTTGCGTGCACAAAAATGAAAGCCATTTTCCATTCTTTCTCGCTCTGGTAAAATGATTAACTAGTTTCTTCTTTAGTTTTACAACTTTTTCACTATCACTGCATGCTTGATGCCTTGGTGACGTTGTAAAACGAATATGCTGCGTTGAAAACCTAAAAAATATTATATTTGAAAATGAGTCGATAAAATTTAAATTTAAAAGTACTCGTTAAAAATTTCATGGTGGACTTAATCTTCTGTATCACTAATCAAGCCTTATGGTCTGTTGTCCATCGTCCGTTCAATTCTCTACGCTCGAGAGTAAAAAACTGGGAATCGCAATGGGAATGGTAATTTTTTAATTACGAGACGCATCCGATGTTTCACAAATGTTTCACTCAACAAACTTACATTTCCCAGCGCTTCGTGATTGCATTTGTTGAATTTCGATGACGACATGGCAATAGGGTTCAGAGTTCCAGCCATGAATATCAGCATACTCTTACGAAAATCAACGTCGAATTTGTCAATACTAATATGCGAAACGGCAGTGAATACATCTTCCGCCTGAAATATCACCAACAGAATATTCATGTGAGTTGGCCCAGTTTGTTGGACTCTAACCTTTCATGTAACCTTCATAATCGAGAACAGTGGACCCTCTGATCACGATTAGGTTCTGATTCGTTATACCTAAATGTTGGGCAAAATTACCCGCTCACTTCTGCGGAAAGAAACAATATTGTTTTATATCTACAGATGCAAACTCTCTGCGGTAGTATTATTTCGCACCTATGAATGTTTACTTACAGTTAGATATTAAGTTGAAGATATATACAGTGGTGATTCCTTACCATACCCGTTATGTATTCGCCAACAACGCTGATCATGACCATGAATAAAATTTCACCCGACAATACAAAACAGTATGCTATGAGACCTCCAATAGTCGACTCTCCCTGTAAACAATCAACATTATTAAGTAATAAAGTCGAAACATCATATATCTAACGCACGCAAGATACTCGTATTAATTCTAGTTCATTCGTTATGGAAATCTCACGATCTAAATCACTAACTGCTTATGTTTCTCATCGGCTTATATTTTTGTTGATCTTAGTGTTCATAAATTCGAATTGATTCAATTTCAATTCGAGATGATCTACTTCAACATGCAGCCCATAATAAAAGTTTTCGAAATTTACACGTTATTATACAGTAACTAAGTAAATGTTCAAACGCGACAATGTTCTTCAATTTTTCACATCACATTTCGTTGGAATAGTTTTTATTACGAATTATTTCTGACCATACTTTTATTCGCACTGATAAAAATGCTCTCAACTGTAAACAAATACCGATGTATTCTTTACTGTTTCATTTAGCACCTAATACTACAGTGGGCATTTATTCAGAATGAGATTTTTTTACCATGTAGCGGACTCATTACAATTCAAGATTATTCCTCAAAGCCACATTTTTTTTTTTTTTTTTTTTTTTGTTTAATACTTCTAAGATATCACACAATTTGCGAATATGCCAAAATGATAGTTCGGGAGACCTGCAAGACAGGCGTGATTTCCTGACAGATACGGCATTGCCTTCAGTGGCATGAGACGACCAACCCGTAGTACGGGGAAGGGTTGTATTTCAGCTCAATAGATAGCTCGCCAGGACGGTCGAGTTTGTCGAGTTTACAGTGGCTTGACGTCAAGCCACTGTAGTCGAGTTCGGTAGCATGGCGGGGAAGTGAAATTTACATATTATTGAATTGCTATGATGCTATCGGCTGCGTTAAATGTGATGATAAGAGCGTGAAAAATTGTACACGCAGAAGCGATCAAAGACTGGCACAACAAATGATTAATAATAAACTCTGATTTGAATCATTTACTGCGACTTCTGTGAAGTATGTGAACTTGAAAGTATATGAGATAAATAGATAAGGTGTAAAATCAAAAGCATGACAATGGGAATCGTAAAGTTCAACTCGTAATAGCCTCAACCTCAAGTCGATTCGGAGACTTAGAACAAAAAAATTGTCCACCTCAATGGTATCAATATTTTTTCATCTACCGAGCTTGATTGAGGTGAAATGACATAATGCTACGGTATGATTCTTTTCAAAAAAATGTTTAATGAATTACGTTGGTTTTTTTGTTTTAGTTTTTTGTTTTTAAGTTTACTTTACTTTTAATTTAATTTTCAATTCAGTGCTGAACGATGATCGCAGGCAAAGTTTTCCACATAAACACTCTAGCTCAGATAGACCGAGTGGCGGTGATGGTCGTTCATGGTAAATTAACCAATGGCCATGAAAATGGATACCTATAGATCTCATTTTCCACGAATTGTTCTTGCTTAAACTCCTGCCGAATTTTTTTCCTCTTTGAAATGTCCAATTGTTGACTTTTATGGGAGGATGTTACTTACCTCGGCTGTAAGTAGTTTCACCATGGCAATGGCCATCGTAAGCGTGCCAGTCATATATGCTAAAAACGAGGGGAGCGCCAGGATGGAATTCGTCTTGTTAAAATAACTGAAATAAATTGGAAAACAATAATGTAATGTCAACTTGTTATTGTATTTCCTTCATGAATGCACACATCTTATATACCTAGATGCTCCATCAAGTCAAAAATTATTCTGTTTCGTAGGAGGTTAATCCAAAGATGATACAGCAATGTTAAGGCGTTTTTGCTTTTACCTGAGTTTACCAGAGGTACCCATTAGCGTGTATGATTTTACAAAGTAATCAAAACTCCCCGCGGCCACCATGAAAAACACCGGTATAATACTCCTCACTACGAGGTACTCGAATGTCGCCGTCATGTTGGCTAAGGACGATCATAGGCAACTAAGTTTGTATGTACGAGGGATGTTCGTAATGTAAAGGTAATAGACGTTTCCAATTATCTGAACAAACTGTATTCAACATGAATTGACACAAGATGGATGGGGATTTACTCTTACGTTGACTACTTATCTACATTTTTGGCACATTCATGTTGCGATCAATACCATGTACTCAGCCCACTTCTGTATGTCAGCGTCGAGGAGATTTCGCATTCCCCTCTAGTGCTCCTTCTCGACCACGTTTTTCATTTCCACACCAAATTGTTCCAGATAAGGCGAGTTTTAAGAAAGGTAAATAGGAGATAACCCTAAGGCGACGAATACAGGGTTTTCATTAGGTTTTATTCTTTGGCATGGCGGTAGCGGTTAACCGCTCGATGTTCGTTCATAGATCTGGATTGAGATTTTTCATAGAAACGAAAAGAACGATCAAAGTTTACTAAGTACTGCGGTCATCTTGAGCTCATTTTGTTCGGGAGATACGGTCCAATAAGCCGGTGTTACCAACCTTGGGAAAAAATTCCCACCCATCATCAGTAGACTCACAAACATCCTCAGCCTAATAAGGTTACGCGTGCTAAATGCCGACGATTTGGAAGCCAGAGCCATATTTTAGGAACCATAACTGGATGTGTTTTGACCAGTAACGAGAGAACCATTGGATTTGTCGGATTTAGCATATTTTCGATATTTTAAGAATACGCGGAAAGAAATATGTTATTGTTATTGTTCAATACGGATCAACAAGTAAAATCCTGTCGCAAATAAACAAGACCGATAACCCTGTGAACGCCGTCCTACTGCACTCAACCGAAAACGAAAGCTCTCACAAATGAAAATATTTTTTAAGTGGCCTTTGAGCCTACAGTCTCTCAGTCCAGGGTCGTACAAAGAGCTTGTATGCTACACATCGACGCATGAACCTGCACTGATGAAGAAGCCTTTGAACTATGACGAGACCTTTCCCGAAAACTTTTTACTTCGTTCTATCTTTAAACGCCTTTTCAACGGCCACAAATTTATTCACCCTAACTATGGTTTGACGACAAAGGTGAGCCAGGCCTGTATGTTGACCAGTTCTCACTGGTGTTGACTGCTGCCTTTGACAAACTTACTCTAGCCACGCACGCTAACGCGTCCTCATAAAGCACTTCCCAGAAAGAGCGCTGGAAATGATTGTACAGTGCTTTATAATTACTTTGCTCCAATTATGATTTAGGAACACCAACCACGTGTAGCAGTAATTAACCTAAACACTTACGAACACTTCCACCAAACAACATATTGATAACCAACATACCGAGAAAAAAAACCCGCGAGTCAACCATAGTTACCTCCTCCTTTTGAAGTCGGTTAATAAGGGCCAACTCCTTTGTAAAGTAATTTTCAAAAATTCAATAAAGCTGCTATAACTTGAGAACCATGGTCTCATTTGATTCAACCTTCGAAAATCTATAGTAATTGATACCAAGCACAGTTTGTCTCACAAACTTTTGGAAATACCCCTTTGAGTTCCCCCCTCCTTAAAAACACCCAAAAATACCCTTGAATTTGAGGCAGCGATGTGGCAAAAGAATTGAGAAATTTTTGGTCCAAAAATGATATCTGGTAAAAAGGTCATGTATGCAGATATTGTAGTGTCCTCAGAAAAGTATTGACGGCACACAGATGTATTTTTTTTTTTTTTAAATTTACTATGCAATAATAAACTATTGTCGTCAACAAAAAAAGTATATATTTTTTTTTTTTCTGCTCCATCATACCATACCCTACCCACCCTCAAGACCATACCTTCAATGGTTCTCGAGTTATCGCAGCTTTTTTGCGGAGTTTTTGAATTTTTAGAAATTAGAAACACAAATACTAAACAACAAATATTAGAAAACTAAAATGTATCATTGAGAAACAATATTGCAAAAATGAGAAAGGAGAAAAAATTTAACACAAGGCTTGAATGATATAGAATGAAAGATCCTGGCTCTCCATTTTCCTCACTTTATTGGGGCGTTTTGCCGATACTTCGTCGGCCCCTCTCTCACTTTCTAAAGACCCCTTCGCTAGCATTAATTATAATTTCAATGAAAGAGAGGGAGTTTTGTAAAAAGAAAAACTTCGGAGGATGATAAAGAATCGTCGAGATCACCCGAATAAAATGGGGAAAATGAAGTGTTCTGGAGTCTTTATAAACCCTCAAACATGGAAGAAAAAGATTGAGACTTTATGAATTTAAACGAAAAGCAAACAGAAGGCAACCGGTTGAAATTTGGTATAGGGAACCTACAATAGAGGTAGTGAAAGTGGGTCAGGGGAGGAACCAAACGTGCTGCTCGGCATAGTGTGGACGCAAATTATGGCATTGGATAATTAACATCAAAGTTACGGGGGAATATCAAATGCTGAATGCTCTGTGCATGTTTTATGTTGCTGTCAAACGTAATATAAAAGCATCTAGGTACCTTAAGATATTTTGATGATGTTTAACGTTCTCGTGTAGACAAAATTTGGCGCTATCATTAAACTCCTTGATATTGTAATGAAAGCCGTTCATAATGTGTACATTTCTGCCGGTCCTGTCCAAGAATTCCATTTCGGTTCTCTTCTCTATATTTTCGAGGCTGTTTCGCAGAATCGATAGTTCCTGGACAAGGTGCTGAGACCACGTAGTCATCGTTAGTTGAATAGAGAAAAAAACCGAGATTCGGTAAATACCAAAAAATGTTTGAACGAAGATGCTCAAATAGAACTTCCAGCCTTGATCACTTTCATACGGATGATACATGGGCAAAGCGATACAAAAAATAATTCCATTTCTCACGCAATCGGTCTGCCAGAATCGCAAATCAACCAAAGGGGCAACAACGTAAACGCCAATAAATAGTGACATCGCTCCCATTATAACACCTCGCTTCACAAAATGATCTACAAGTTTCTCGAAATATGTCATAGGAGGGGCCGGCAGATAGTGCTTGTAGGTGAAAAGACGTTCCTTATACAACGTCCCCAAACTGACGATGCCTTTACGATACACGTAATACGAAGTTATTGTCGAAGTAACAAATACGGCCAAGATCACACTGTGCACGGATGCCATCACAACGTCCATCCGACCGATTTCGTACGCGTTGGTGATGGTGAAAAAATAGCACACGACGTGGTAAAGTATGAGAACGACCATCAGACATAAGTAACCGTAGAAGCCAAATAGCAGAGAAATCGCCGAATCGTAAGACGTGTTTATCAGACTAAACTGGAACATATACACGTAGAAGCCATACTTCTTTTTTCGATTTTCATACTCTTCCTTGTTGATGATAAGACCGTTGCCCCACGACGAATCCATTGCACCCGGGACGTTCCACAAGCCTGACTATCTGAAAGCTCTTTTTCGGGTTGAGTGAAGCGTTCTGGCCGATTGAAATTAATCCACAAATCGACCACCGTTTCACCCCTGCTTCTCAAACACTCTATTCAATTTTGGTCGTAGCTCAATACTTCGCTTGCGGCAAGTGGGGAAGGGGAGGCCATTCAGGAATGATTACAGGTTGGCTCGCGTTCCAACACCTTATTTTCCACTTGATTTCAGAACCAGCCTCGGAACGGTAAATGGTCTATTCAGTCTGATTCAGCCAAATTACGAATATACTGCTGGCGGACACTTTTCGAAAACAACCGCTCGAGTGGCCAGACTAGCAAAACACTTACAAACCCGCAAATTGATACAATATATCGATCAAATATTTATTATTCGATGACATGCATTTTAGGTGTTAAAACACAACAGTAATCACTACGCTATTTCGATGCCAAACTGTTTCAAATAAATACCACAGGAGATCTGTTGAAGTTTTTTCTGATAATGAGGAACATTTTATATCGTTTCAGCTGTTAGAATTATTGAATACGAAGAACTCAAATTTCGCTGCGTGACAGACGTTTCTGAACATTTTTGACACTGGCTTTCAAAAGAGAAAAGGATAAATAAAAATAAAAGAATAAATAATTGAATAACTATTGCTTGGGACGAACCAGACACAGAAAATTCTTCCTGGATTAAAAGATCTCTCTCGATTTCTTAAATTAAGATCTATCTAATTCGAAATAGGTACGTAGGTGAAATCAGTCCGATGTAAAGCACGTATACCGAACAAATACCTACGGGTATTCGCACGTTCATCATTCGCCCGTTTGCCGAAAACGTATTGATTGAACGAGTTGAAAATGCATGCTCCAGTGAATGTGCATCAGATGTGATCACACGTAATTAGAAGCGTTCCAAGGTATTTTCCTCGGGTAAGAATCTAGAATCGTTGTTGGGATTGAGGGGGAGAAAACCGAGGCGACTTGTTCTCCTGTTTTTTTATTATCAGCCTGCCAAGCACTTTCGCCCCTTCGGGCATCATCAGGGCTTCGTAGCACCATTACAAGGTAACCATACGGAGAAGTCTTTCTTCATCCATGATAAAAAAAAATCGGAACAGTCTCTTACATTCAAGTTGAAGATAATCATAATCAATGTACTTCTTGGTTGAGTCGTCGCATTTCTCATTGTACTGGGTTGGTGAGGGGGAGAAGAACCAGGCGACATATTCTCCAATTTTTTATTTTTTGGCCGAGTACTTTCGCCCCTTCGGGCATCCTCAGGGCGATGTGGAACCATAGGTTACCACAGCCATGAGGATGCCCGAAGGGGCGAAAGTACTAGGCCAAAAAATAAAAAATTTGAGAATATGTCACCTGGTTCTTCTCCCCCTCACAGTCCCAGCATAATCAATGTAATCATTTCAGAAGTCGGGAACTAAAAGAACCATCGCAATACGTTGTCAGCCAAGAATACTGCTAAGTATGTAGATAACAAACCAAAATTGTTGGAAAACTAGGAGTAACATTCGAATAGGAATGTTAGGGTAGAGAAAAGCCATTAAGTTCTTTAGAAGAGGAATTTGATGCGTTCGTCACTCCGGTTCCTTGGCCCTCTCCCGCTGTTCCTTAGGCAGCCACTCAGCGCGCGCGAGGCGTACGGACTCGCAACAATGGGAATGTCATTACGTAGCACGATGGGTGTACGCCGCCGGCTCCGAAACGGAAGCGAACAATGGGCGAGGCAACCACTTGGACCGAAAGAAACAAAGATAAGAGTAGGCAATAGAGCGTACAACTTGGGCACCTTCGCAAGCGCTCACTAGCCTCAAGCGGCATTCTCAGCTTTGCTTTGCGAGTCATCACCTAGCTACAACCATCCTCAGCTGATGACAATGATAGCAACATACCGCCTTCAATGACAAAAACTTCTTAGAGAGGGAACCGCAAGGAAACCCTTTCTCGTCAACTCAACTCTTGATGAGCGAATGACCAAGCCGTTTCGCTTTTGCGCAAGCACTAACCAAAATCCAAGGAAACAAACTATATAATTATGTTCCAGCAATTGAAATGATCATTTCTAATGCCGTTGTGAACCATATAAACATTGCCAATAAAGTTTCTGAGCATTCTGACATGTTAGCATTGATGAAGAAAATTAAGCAGTGCAGCATATTCTGTCAAGCGCATGGCATATGCTTTTGCAGGAACATCGCCCATACGAGTCAGGAACCGCCATGAATACGGCACCGCCATGGAGCTTGAGCTCATCTTCTTCTATTGCTAACAACAGGTCAGTCCAAACGAAGCCTGTGAAGCAGCGGAAACGTAATACTATTATGTTCGGAAATAAATATGACCAGTTGCATTTTGAATAGGAAATTCCTTCACTGAAGTCAGTGTGTTAGATGTAATCGTAGAGACGTTAATTGAAAGTTATTGCAGGCCCCTACAATGCCGCAACGTATTATCGGCCTGCAACTCTTATTGTACACATACCTTTCAAGATGCTAACCAATTTTTTAGGGGATGCTGCATGCCGATTCCATGTAGGCCTATGAGTGTCATGTGTGTGTTTATAAGTCACCCCATCTCAAAGATGCGGTGGCCATATTCTCCTGGCTCTGTGAGAGAATCTGACCAAGTTTTAACAGCAGCCGATAATACGGTAATAACTCTCTAATAATCATTAAGTACTACTACAACTGTCTCGCATAGAGGTAGTTCTCATAACTGTTGTAAACGTTTTTAAACGTATTCCACCGTTTTTGTCACATTCAACTTGATATTAAAAAATAAAAACCATCTCAACGCTTCAATATTGATTGTAACGTTAAAGCAATGGGTAGCAGTTTACCCAAGCTAAACTCTTCGAAAAACTTTTAAAATCGCATTTCATCGGTGGCGCTGAAGGAATTTCGTGCCGAGGCTAGCAACTTTTATTCAACATTCTCGTCTCGTACCGCGTTGGGAGCAGGTAGATCCGCGAACAACCGGATTTCTCCTCCATCATGGGGATCTAAGAAAACGAAAACTTCTCGCCAGCAGCTGGTGAGTTATCTTACCGCGGCTGATGGCTAGCGCAAAAGGGAGGAACTGCCTGAAACACTCTTAAGCCACCACAAGATCCCGCAGCTTCCGCCGTCAGTGTTGTCGTTCATGACGACGACGGGCAAACTACAGTTCCTTACGAAACTGACAAACTGTTGAGGCGCATGAAACAATTTCACTTAGGTGCAAACTCCAAACAAAAGGCTCTGCCCTCATTACACCGACGGCCTCCGTCGCCTAACCTAAGTGGAAATTGTTCGGAAACTATTTCAGAGGGGATGCTCCTCCTCCGGTGTGTTGTCATTAGTAAGGAAATCCTTACTTCCGACCAAGTTCGCCTCTAGACACAGTGGTGACTGTTGAGCTTAGCTCAGTTCCCAGCTGGGAGAAGAGGCTCTTCTAAAAGTCGAAACCGTCCTCAACCTCCACAAACCACCCGACTCTGGTGAAACATTCGATAATTCAAATTCCAAGCGACAAGGAAAAACTTTACATTGTAGAGTCCGGAGGTCGAAGGTGAGTGAACGGGGTGGAACTGAAAAGTTGTTAACGACGGGGACGAGCTCAAGAAGACACCCTGGCGAAGTCGCATCATTCTAGAGGTGAGGACGAAAAGGGAAGAGAAGTCCTTCGGCGTCTGTGCCACGACCGAAACTCGCCGGTTGAATTACCATCGAAGTCTAAGTTCAAGCGATCAATTAGTGAAAACCCATTTATTCTCGTGGTCTTTGTCAATTATCTCCTCCTTCTCCTCCTCAATTACATCAACTGTTTGTTCAGGTGGCTCTTCGGCGTTCCTAAGAGATTTCGCACATGCATAGTACCATACTCATTATACTCAATAATTAAGGGAAGCGCGCATATGGTGGTTCTACTACACTCCCAAGATCGTCAATTGTCTTTTCAGTACCAGAAATAAGATCCAGTGAGCACAGAACACAAATTAGATGAGTAAATTAAACTTCTGAAATATTCAAGTGACGTATTTTAGCTCCTCGTGAACAAGGTATATGAAATCTTCGGTATTCTTCGTACTTGACATTTTTACCAAAAATCAATCTTGGCCTAACAATGCCTCAATTCATCAGTCAAATCGATACCTCAAATTTCAGGGTATTTTTGGGAAGTTTAAGACGGGAAAAATCAGTAAATTCCGATATTATGAAACAGGTGTTTTTGTTGACGCTGACTTGAATGATGCCATAAAAGCGTTGATAGCTGCAATAGTTCTCGAGCTATCGCAAACTTGGTGTAGAATTTTCGAGGTTTTGGGAAATCTGGCATGATGGTATAACTTGAATTTGGGAGCTATAAAAATCGTTCTATACGTTGTAATGCTCGTCAAACGATCCCTCAAGCTGTATAGATTGGCTATTAATCATACATTAATTTATGTAATTAGGAAAAATAAAAATATTTAAAATTACGATTTTTGTTCGTTTAGTTACCCAACTTGTTGGATGGAAACGTTCACATAGGTACTTTTAAAAGTACATGGTCTCCTGGAATCATAATTGAAGAAAAAGAATTATAAACCAATACAATACACTAATACGATAATTTGCAGCATTTTAATTCTATATCTCTATTCTACATGCATCACAACGATAATGATACAACTATAAGAGTAGAAGAAATTGTTTTCCTAGGTGATAACAATGTTTTATTTCCAACAAAAATTTGTTAGGTGGTGATGTGTTTCACGTTTATATTGATGAATGAACTAAAATGAAGCGCTTGCCGCTGGTTATTGTCATTCCAACTGGCCTACATCTGGAGCTGCGTAAACGGTGAGTAATTGGTCGCTTCCTAAATTAAAATGAGCAAAACGGCGCATCGTGGATGAAAAATGTTATTCCTCTTCAAGCGGACTATTTGCAGGAGACTAGGTACCTGAGATGACGAGGATCGGAAACAGTTTGCTACCAACGGCTACAGAGGAAAGCACTGAGAGAGGGTGAGAGCACAAAAGGGAAAAAATCAAAAGGAGAAGGTGATCAGTTTTATGAAGACTGAGAAGGAGGAGGCGATCATCTACCAGTCGCGGGCGTTATTATCGATGAAGTGATAAACTGAGGAATTTCAGGCTTGGAAAAAAGACATAAATATTAGTTAACAGGGGCTAGTGATAAAGTGTTCGAAGCCGATCAAATAACGATACCGTCAACTTAGTGCCTCTGTGTCCTCTTCTCAATCGCTCGCGCCTCGTCGCTCTTTCAACGACAAATTACCAAGATTTATTCCCCTTCGATAAAAGCGGCTGGGACCCTTTATTGGAAAAATCCTCACTTTCCCTTCAGACAATTTGCCGTTAGATGTTCACTTGGCCTCCTTCCTTCCGGGTTAGAACTCATTTTGAAGGGAAATCAATGTTGCTGATCTTTCGAGGGATTCCGTCTTTGTAATTTGACAACGTCATAATGATTTCAGTTGAAAATTCTTCTCTCACACCATCCTCTGATGCTACTTAGAGGCTATATGTTTTGCATTGAATAATCATGCGTGTACTGGAAATAAAGTAAATTTAACTATAGCAAGTTGCATAACTGAACTTTGAAGAACTGCGACCTCGACCGTTAGCCATCCAATGTAATGCTAAAGAATAGGCCATAACACAACATTCAAGATAATATATTGCTTCGTTACTCAATTCGCTGGATTGAGTACAAAAAAAATTGAGACAAAAAAAAAATTCATGACGAGTGCCCCTAGGTTTTCGTTGTTGCTAGAGATGTGATTGTATGCAAACAAACCGATGTACCCTGCAGGCATTTATCCTGTCGGGAGTGTGGAGATTGTATAAAGTAAACCATTCCACAGGTGTTCGACGATCCAATCAAATCGGATAAAATTCTATTCCGCGCAAAGGAAACAATTCGAGTTCAACATAAATCCAATCATAACCAAAATTGAAAGGCATCTTCAACCTAACTAGATTTGAAACTGCTTCCAGTAGAAAATTGAAAAATATTTACAGCGAACTAAGCAAGAAGAATCAATAAATACTATTCGTGAAATTTGTATCATGGAAGCTCAATGAACACAGTGCTTTGTGGATTGGGAAAATGCCAAAATGATCATTTTTCTTGAATTAACTGCGCATAATAAATTATATAGTACATATAACACGTCTATGATAACAATTGAATCATTTTCATTTCAAGCCCTTGGCTAAATATTCTTTATTACGTGTGGATCACATTGGTAGTGCTACACCGTGTTTGAGTCAGCAGACAGGTGGCCAATATTGATCCATAATAAAAGCTGTTCAGTCGTTTATCATTCCTTCCCTTCAATCAAGAAAAGTATCTGGAAGATTTCTTGGATAAAAAATATCTAGTACCACAATTTTTGAAAGATTACATTCAAGTCGGTCAACTGCTGTTATTCAATAATGAACCCTGAAAAACATTTATAGTGGACCTGAAGGTCTTTTGAGCGTGACAGGCAATTGTAGTATGTTGGTTTTCCTTAAGAAAAAAAATCAATATTAAATTAATATTATTGAATTTTTTATATTAAATATTATGGAAGTGCTCTGTGTTACCGAACATCAACGTCTTCTGTATCTATTTTCTCACGTTTCTCACTTTTTGGCCAAGACACTAAGACACACAGCTGGTAACACTTGTTTGGAAAGTGTTTTTCGAGTTGGCCAACTATAATGGAAATTTTTCAGAGGTCAATCTTTTACGAAAACACGAAAGTTAACATTTCAGATATTTTAAAATGTTTGTTAAATGAACACCATGCGTTGTAGGAAATTCTCTCTTAGAAGAATGAATCGTTAGCAAAACGGGGCGTGAATCAATTGTGAACAATTACGACCGGGGAGAGAAAATGAAAGACGAGAGAATGGCCCATTACGTAGAACTTGGCCTCTAGTACTAAGGGCGTAGTACGAGTGGCTGCGAATATGAGGGGATCCTTAGGAAGCCGCGGTGCCAAAAAGTCGGAACTGCCTGAGGCGGTAGCCCCTTAGTTTCACGCACTGCAGGTGCTCAGCACTGCCTGCTCCGTTCTTATGAATAGGTGATGGCTGGAGGCGGTAGGCAGAGCCACCGCCGACTCCTTCGCCTGCCTTGACCCTACCATCCCCAAACCTGCAAAGTTCTTCTTCTTTATAATACCACCACGCCGAGTGTCATACTCAAGCCATAGTCATTTGTAATTCTAATCAGGCCGAATAACGATATTAAGTCTTCCATATCCTCTTATAATGAACATTAGTATCAAATTTGCATAAGAGATGAAGTGATTGTGCAGTGGGGGTTGAGTGGGACCGTCCTTCCCGATGAGGGTGGCTTAGGGGGCGGTTCGCAAAGTAGCAAAACTGTAATTCAAGGTTGCTGTGCCGAGTGTCAGGTCCAGAGGCTTGAGTGGCTCCGAGGCATCTTCCCCTTCGGCCCTCTAAACTTCTTCCGTGGCTCATGGTTTCTTCATTTGGTTTTGTAATTAATTCTTGTTTGGTGCAATTTAGTGATGCGCTCTTTTGGTGCTTGGTGCCTGAAACTCACGTCCTAATTATCACAGTCAATCGAGGCTCAACTATTGGAATTTCGAGATGAATATACGAACGTCAGTCGTCACTGCCGTACGCAGAATTCAAATTCAATAGGATGCAACTTGGACAATTCGGGATTTCCGTACCATTGAACACGGCTATAAAATCCCATTCGATTATTGCCTTACGGCATCATTAGTACTGTTATACATTCAAAATATTTTTATTTTTATTTTTTGCGTTGCACAACTATAAGCACTTCGCGAATCCCAAAATTATAATACCTTACTAGTATCGGTGATAATGGGAAATGGGAGTAGGACGCGGTGGTTTTCGGATTCGGTGATTGCACGAGCCTGGCGATGCGTGAAATTTTCAGAGCCCCGCTGAGGTTTTTATTTCCACGTCTGAACCAGCGAGCCCCCCGAGAAACAAAAGGGTAGCCGACTCATAGTCTGTAGCAAGTCCTCTTCTTCTCGTTGTGAGTCTGGCCAGGCCGTGAGGTTGCGACTCGCTGGATGGTCAACTATTTTGATTCCGCCCAAGCGGACTTCCACGCCATTGTCGCCTTCCTCGTCCAACCGGGAGAGCTCTCCATCCAACACAACCCAACGTATGATCCTCCAACATCATACATCCTACCCAACCTACAAAGGTCGGTGGGTGTCCTTTTGTTTCATCAAGCGTTTGTTAACAGTTTTGTCCTCTTCGTGTAAGTTATAACCACTGCCACCGTCATATTTTACATTCCGCGTCGCTCGCCTTCAACGCCTGCTCGCAGGCTACATCGACTAAGAGACAAGATGTGTGAGCGCACTTCTCACTCCGCGAATGTTGAATGAATGAATGAATGAATGAAGTATTTATTTGTATAGACAGACTTGTCATTACAACGATTGGCATAAGAAATACATCTGCGGCTTAAAAGTAAGAAAAATAAAATTTCAGTCTTCGAGAGGTAGATTGATATCACACTGAGTAATTCGATTACAAAGAGAATACTGGCAACGATGATTAATAAAAGTATCCTTCATTTAATATGAACGCCCTCTGCTTCATCAAACTAATAACAAAGTTACACAGGTCGTATACCTCGTTGGTTTTTAATGGGGAGAGCAAATTATAAAATTTTTCCCGAGAGAGTACCTCATCCCCATATTTTGCCAGCCTCTGTCCCCGGAACTGGTTCCGGAACGGAACTGGTACCGGAACGGAGCTGGTTCCGGAACTGGTTTCAGAACGGAACTGGTTCCGGAACTGGTTACGGAACGGAACTGGTTCCGGAACTGGTTCCGGGACGGAACTGGTTCCGGAACGGAACTGGTTCCGGAACTGGTTCCGGAACGGAACTGGTTCCGGAACGGAACTGGTTCCGGAACGGAACTGGTTCCGGAACGGAACTGGTTCCGGAACGGAACTGGTTCCGGAACGGAACTGGTTCCGGAACTGGTTTCAGAACGGAACTGGTTCCGGAACTGGTTACGGAACGGAACTGGTTCCGGAACGGAACTGGTTCCGGAACGGAACTGGTTCCGGAACTGGTTTCAGAACGGAACTGGTTCCGGAACTGGTTACGGAACGGAACTGGTTCCGGAACGGAACCGGTTCCGGAACTGGTTCCGGGACGGAACTGGTTCCGGAACTGGTTCCGGAACTGGTTCCGGAACTGGTTCCGGGACGGAACTGGTTCCGGAACTGGTTCCGGAACGGAACTGGTTCTGGAACGGAACTGGTTCCGGAACGGAACTGGTTCCGGAACGGAACTGGTTCCGGAACTGGTTCCGGAACGGAACTGGTTCCGGAACGGAACTGGTTCCGGAACGGAACTGGTTCCGGAACTGGTTCCGGAACGGAACTGGTTCCGGAACTGGTTCCGGAACGGAACTGGTTCCGGAACGGAACTGGTTCCGGAACGGAACTGGTTCCGGAACGGAACTGGTTCCGGAACGGAACTGGTTCCGGAACTGGTTCCGGGACGGAACTGGTTCCAGAACGGAACTGGTTCCGGAACGGAACTGGTTCCGGAACGGAACTGGTTCCGGAACGGAACTGGTTCCGGAACGGAACTGGTTCCGGAACGGAACTGGTTCCGGAACGGAACTGGTTCCGGAACGGAACTGGTTCCGGAACTGGTTCCGGAACGGAACTGGTTCCGGAACTGGTTCCGGAACTGGTTCCGGAACGGAACTGGTTCCGGAACTGGTTCCGGAACGGAACTGGTTCCAGAACGGAACTGGTTCCGGAACGGAACTGGTTCCGGAACTGGTTCCGGAACGGAACTGGTTCCGGAACGGAACTGGTTCTGGAACGGAACTGGTTCCGGAACGGAACTGGTTCCGGAACGGAACTGGTTCCGGAACTGGTTCCGGAACGGAACTGGTTCCGGAACGGAACTGGTTCCGGAACGGAACTGGTTCCGGAACGGAACTGGTTCCGGAACTGGTTCCGGAACGGAACTGGTTCCGGAACTGGTTCCGGAACGGAACTGGTTCCGGAACGGAACTGGTTCCGGAACGGAACTGGTTCCGGAACGGAACTGGTTCCGGAACTGGTTCCGGGACGGAACTGGTTCCAGAACGGAACTGGTTCCGGAACGGAACTGGTTCCGGAACGGAACTGGTTCCGGAACGGAACTGGTTCCGGAACGGAACTGGTTCCGGAACGGAACTGGTTCCGGAACGGAACTGGTTCCGGAACGGAACTGGTTCCGGAACGGAACTGGTTCCGGAACGGAACTGGTTCCGGAACGGAACTGGTTCCGGAACTGGTTCCGGAACGGAACTGGTTCCGGAACTGGTTCCGGAACGGAACCGGTTCCGGAACTGGTTCCGGAACTGGTTCCCGAACGGAACTGGTTCCGGAACTGGTTCCGGAACGGAACTGGTTCCGGAACGGAACTGGTTCCGGAACGGAACTGGTTCCGGAACTGGTTCCAGAACGGAACTGGTTCCGGAACGGAACTGGTTCCGGAACTGGTTCCGGAACGGAACTGGTTCCGGAACGGAACTGGTTCCGGAACGGAACTGGTTCCGGAACTGGTTCCGGAACGGAACTGGTTCCGGAACGGAACTGGTTCCGGAACGGAACTGGTTCCGGAACTGGTTCCGGAACGGAACTGGTTCCGGAACTGGTTCCGGAACGGAACTGGTTCCGGAACGGAACTGGTTCCGGAACGGAACTGGTTCCGGAACGGAACTGGTTCCGGAACGGAACTGGTTCCGGAACTGGTTCCGGAACGGAACTGGTTCCGGAACGGAACTGGTTCCGGAACGGAACTGGTTCCGGAACTGGTTCCGGAACGGAACTGGTTCCGGAACTGGTTCCGGAACTGGTTCCGGAACGGAACTGGTTCCGGAACTGGTTCCGGAACGGAACTGGTTCCGGAACGGAACTGGTTCCGGAACTGGTTCCGGAACGGAACTGGTTCCGGAACGGAACTGGTTCCGGAACGGAACTGGTTCCGGAACGGAACTGGTTCCGGAACGGAACTGGTTCCGGAACTGGTTCCGGAACGGAACTGGTTCCGGAACTGGTTCCGGAACGGAACTGGTTCCGGAACTGGTTCCGGAACGGAACTGGTTCCGGAACGGAACTGGTTCCGGAACGGAACTGGTTCCGGAACTGGTTCCGGAACGGAACTGGTTCCGGAACTGGTTCCGGAACGGAACTGGTTCCGGAACTGGTTCCGGAACGGAACTGGTTCCGGAACTGGTTCCGGAACGGAACTGGTTCCGGAACGGAACTGGTTCCGGAACGGAACTGGTTCCGGAACGGAACTGGTTCCGGAACGGAACTGGTTCCGGAACTGGTTCCGGAACGGAACTGGTTCCGGAACTGGTTCCGGAACGGAACTGGTTCCGGAACGGAACTGGTTCCGGAACGGAACTGGTTCCGGAACTGGTTCCGGAACGGAACTGGTTCCCGAACTGGTTTCAGAACGGAACTGGTTCCGGAACTGGTTACGGAACGGAACTGGTTCCGGAACGGAACCGGTTCCGGAACTGGTTCCGGGACGGAACTGGTTCCGGAACGGAACTGGTTCCGGAACTGGTTCCGGAACGGAACTGGTTCCGGAACTGGTTCCGGAACTGGTTCCGGAACGGAACTGGTTCCGGAACGGAACTGGTTTCCGGAACGGAACTGGTTCCGGAACGGAACTGGTTCCGGAACGGAACTGGTTCCGGAACTGGTTCCGGAACGGAACTGGTTCCGGAACTGGTTCCGGAACGGAACTGGTTCCGGAACTGGTTCCGGAACGGAACTGGTTCCGGAACTGGTTCCGGAACGGAACTGGTTCCGGAACGGAACTGGTTCCGGAACGGAACTGGTTCCGGAACGGAACTGGTTCCGGAACTGGTTCCGGAACGGAACTGGTTCCGGAACTGGTTCCGGAACGGAACTGGTTCCGGAACGGAACTGGTTCCGGAACGGAACTGGTTCCGGAACGGAACTGGTTCCGGAACGGAACTGGTTCCGGAACTGGTTCCGGAACTGGTTCCGGAACGGAACTGGTTCCGGAACTGGTTCCGGAACGGAACTGGTTCCGGAACTGGTTCCGGAACGGAACTGGTTCCGGAACGGAACTGGTTCCGGAACTGGTTCCGGAACGGAACTGGTTCCGGAACTGGTTCCGGAACGGAACTGGTTCCGGAACTGGTTCCGGAACGGAACTGGTTCCGGAACGGAACTGGTTCCGGAACTGGTTCCGGAACGGAACTGGTTCCGGAACTGGTTCCGGAACGGAACTGGTTCCGGAACGGAACTGGTTCCGGAACGGAACTGGTTCCGGAACGGAACTGGTTCCGGAACTGGTTCCGGAACGGAACTGGTTCCGGAACTGGTTCCGGAACGGAACTGGTTCCGGAACGGAACTGGTTCCGGAACGGATTTGGTTCCGGAACGGAACTGGTTCCGGAACGGAACTGGTTCCGGAACGGAACTGGTTCCGGAACGGAACTGGTTCCGGAACGGAACTGGTTCCGGAACGGAACTGGTTCCGGAACTGGTTCCGGAACGGAACTGGTTCCGGAACTGGTTCCGGAACGGAACTGGTTCCGGAACGGAACCGGTTCCAGGACTGGTTCCGGAACGGAACTGGTTCCGGAACTGGTTCCGGAACGGAACTGGTTCCGGAACGGAACTGGTTCCGGAACGGAACTGGTTCCGGAACTGGTTCCGGAACGGAACTGGTTCCGGAACGGAACTGGTTCCGGAACGGAACTGGTTCCGGAACTGGTTCCGGAACGGAACTGGTTCCGGAACGGAACTGGTTCCGGAACTGGTTCCGGAACGGAACTGGTTCCGGAACTGGTTCCGGAACGGAACTGGTTCCGGAACGGAACTGGTTCCGGAACGGAACTGGTTCCGGAACTGGTTCCGGAACGGAACTGGTTCCGGAACGGAACTGGTTCCGGAACGGAACTGGTTCCGGAACTGGTTCCGGAACGGAACTGGTTCCGGAACGGAACTGGTTCCGGAACGGAACTGGTTCCGGAACGGAACTGGTTCCGGAACGGAACTGGTTCCGGAACTGGTTCCGGAACGGAACTGGTTCTGGAACTGGTTCCGGAACGGAACTGGTTCCGGAACGGAACTGGTTCCGGAACGGAACTGGTTCCGGAACGGAACTGGTTCCGGAACTGGTTCCGGAACGGAACTGTTCCGGAACGGAACTGGTTCCGGAACGGAACTGGTTCCGGAACGGAACTGTTCCGGAACGGAACTGGTTCCGGAACGGAACTGGTTCCGGAACGGAACTGGTTCCGGAACGGAACTGGTTCCGGAACTGGTTCCGGAACGGAACTGGTTCCGGAACTGGTTCCGGAACTGGTTCCGGAACGGAACTGGTTCCGGAACGGAACTGGTTCCGGAACGGAACTGGTTCCGGAACGGAACTGGTTCCGGAACTGGTTCCGGAACGGAACTGGTTCCGGAACTGGTTCCGGAACGGAACTGGTTCCGGAACCGAACTGGTTCCGGAACGGAACTGGTTCCGGAACTGGTTTCAGAACGGAACTGGTTCCGGAACTGGTTACGGAACGGAACTGGTTCCGGGACGGAACTGGTTCCGGAACTGGTTACGGAACGGAACTGGTTCCGGAACTGGTTACGGGACGGAACTGGTTCCGGAACTGGTTCCGGGACGGAACTGGTTCCGGAACTGGTTCCGGAACGGAACTGGTCTCGGAACGGAACTGGTTCCGGGACGGAACTGGTTCCGGGACTGGTTCCGGGACGGAACTGGTTCCGGAACGGAACCGGTTCCGGAACGGAACTGGTTCCGGAACTGGTTTCAGAACGGAACTGGTTCTGGAACTGGTTACGGAACGGAACTGGTTCCGGAACTGGTTCCGGAACGGAACTGGTTCGAAAAAATTAAATAAATAAATAAGATAAAATAACCTATCTGACAGTCATTGGTTCTATGATGCCACCAGCTTAATAAGTAAGCAAATCTTCGAAAGTTGGTTGTTTTCATTTTTTTTTTTTTAATCAATGAACCCATGTTTATTTATTTACTCGCTACAATGCCCGTTGTGTTGAATACAACGGACGCTCGATCACAATGTACAACATCGAATCGTAAAAACGAATTGTAAAATCGAACAACAATCGAATTGTAAAATTGCAACCTGACAGGTGTAGCAAGAAACCTTCGTTCCCGGAACGGAATTCAGCATTGAAACTCTTTTTTCGAATTCCTCAACCGTTTCTATGTGTCATGATTCATGACCTCATGGAACATAATATGAAGCGTATAGATTCATATTATTCTATTAAAGCGAATAATTCGTAAGCGAACCAACATAATTATATTGATGAGAAATATAAAATGGCTCATAATTTAGAATATTTCCTTCATTAAAAATGAAAATTGTTATATTAAGAGATATTTTTTGCGAGTTTCCCAACGGCTACTAAACGATTTTTATTTCTCTGGGAAACTTGGAGTTTGGTGGCCTCAAATCTATGGAGTCAGCCCGTCCTTCTACCATCAGCCTAAGTTCTCACCTAAAACGGTTAATGGTTGATTTAAATATGAATGCTGCTTGCATCGAAGAAGATTGGGAAATGGACTAACTAAATACAAAAGACGCGTCAAGTATTGTTGAACACCACAAAGGCAGACGGAGATTAAGTTGTTGAATAATCGCAAAGGTCGTATTGTAGTAACGATAGGTCTCAAGGGAGGAGAAGCTGATTCTGCTGTAGCACCCACCCACTTCAGTTGGAGGAGGATCTAAAACGACTATCCCTCTAATACCCCCTAAACCAATAAATTCACCTCAAATTTAATCAGAGATGTTTGTTGCTTCTGGATTAATCGTACTATGGCTCCTCCCACGGTTACTTGTGTTTCTGAAGCTCAAGGCTCAAGCCACTGCACACCGTATGCAATCGTTGCCTTTACCGCTCACTAGCAAAATGACCAAAATCAATTCGGATGGAGCTGAAATTAGAAAGAATTCGTCCTCTCATCCATAATTATTATCTCACATCCATAATTGTTATATCTGGTAGCCATAAATATAGGTAATAAAGTTAAATATAATTACGCTAAACCAGATGGAGTATAATTAATAATATTTTTAAAAAATGATTGAACAGTGTTATATGTATTATTCCCTCGCTTCAATATTGATTTAAGAAGACTATCCATTTGTAATAGTAATTATTCCGGTAACGGTTTTTCCCCCTCATAGAAATGTTTTTTTCTTGGGCGATTGCAATGGTTTATTATTGAATAATAAACCAAAATTGAATGAGGCTGCCGCTCACATTCGGTCCGAAGAAGGCCCGCCTACTCTTGCCCTAACACAGATAGCTCTCGCGCCTGGTACGACCTTTCTCTGTCTCGAATCACTTCGCGCCTGGCACTCCCGTCCTCAGTCTCGTATCGTATCGCGCCTTGAATGTTCATTCTTCGTCCTTCTTCCATCATTTTACGAATTCCATTTTCATAAATCTTCGTCAATTTAATAATGTTAATTACCTATTTTTCATTTTTACTTCCACGTTTACGTAGTAAATAGAATTCTACGTCTAATTTCCTGCGAGAATCATTAATTAATCCAATTGGAACAGTACTGTAAGTATTTGCAACGGATTTTCAAAGTTGAAAAACGTAGGAGTGGCGTAGTATTAAACTGGAAAAACTGATAGTTGCCGTGAAATTTCCGCCGTTTTGACGTCATATTCGGATTCAGCGTTAAATTTCCTATAAGAATAGCTTTCAAAATCGCTTTAAAACGAAAATTTAATTTTTCACTATTACGGAGCTCGGAATTGTGGCCGGCGAAAAACTCGATTTACGGAAAATAATTTCTCTGGCTCTGTTTAAATTTTTTTCATCGAATTTTTTGCTATGTACGTGTGTAAGGCGTTCAAATGAAGACTCCTGCATGATAAAACAATTGATTCACATTTATTTTGACCCCGAAAATCACGGTTAAAGTCCAATTTTTGAGCTTTTAAAAACCGATTTTTTTGGACCAGTTGCAAATTTTTCCGAGAAATAAAAAAAATCACATAAATACATCTTGGTAAGACACAACTTTCCTGAAAATTTCAGATTTTTATCTGTATTGAGAGAGGAGTAAAAAATCGTTAACTGTTCGGTTGAAAAAAATCGCAGGGGGACCCCTTGGATTTTTCGCGAAAAATTTTTTGAAATGGATTTCGCTCAAATTCAGCATAATGATAGTTGATGATGTGTATATCAATAATATATGGTTCATTATTCGTTTCTTTCGCACTGAATAGATGAAAAGAACGTTTAAAGTTGAAAAATGTGATTTTTTCGTGTATATTCTACTAATATTGTTGAATAACGCAAAAACGGTTGAAAAATGGATAGGTACATTACATTGGGAAAATGTGGACAATTAAATTACCTATCTTTTGGTATATTCAAACGTCTGAATTTACGACTTTTTGTTTGAGTTATCCACTGTGCAAGTTACAAATCTTGGAAAACTTGAAGTTGTTACATCTAATTCTGCTACAACTTTGCTCCAGTTGAAAAACCCAATACTTTATGATACAAGTACATTCAAATACCTCCACCTACAAACCAAATTATAGCAACTACTACTACCTACTATAATAACAACTATAGATTCCCACTCTCCATACACAAATAATGAACTACTACCTACCTATACCTACACCTATATAATATACTATACATAAATATATTATATACTATAATATGTAGCGGTAATGATACCTCACAGTGGCATCTAGCGGTGACGCCCGAGGAAGCGTGTTGGGAGGATTCACCGCTAGAGGCCCAATGTTGAGAGCCTGAGTTTTGTATGTTAAATAAAGCAAGGCCGAAAAGCAAGAGACCTTCTCAAGGGGATGGTCGGACGAATTTAAGTATATATCCATCCCCTTGGATTAACATCACTGTGTCGAAATAGCTACTGTCACTTAATTATATTCTTAACGTCTATAGTCTATAACTAGGTAAATCAAGATATTCGGTTTGCCTTTATTTAGTAGTGAAAAAGGACAGCGAAACGGCAACCCCACCCGATATACTAAAACTAAAGCTGTAAAAACCAAAACAGAAAAAACTGAACCCTTATATCTCAAATGCACAGTGTGTTATTCAAAATTCATCAAAAAAATGCTGATTTTGCTCATCCACGAGGAAAACTTCCTGAAAATTTCATTGAGTTTAATTTATTTTCCAGGGAGATATGGCCATTTTATTTATGTTATTTATTTATGTTACTTTTTGACCACAGACACACAGAAACTTATTATACAGAAAGTGATTCTGAGTTGGTATACAATGGTACTGTGAAAATTTCATCCAACAGGACCTTCGTTCCAAATTCGACTTTTCAAACGATCTCAATACTTCCATTTACTAAGTAGGTACACATGAAAGTAAAAACCCGCTAGTTAATTGAAGTAAATTCCTTCCTTTGATGTCGATAATTAAAATTCTGACTTTTTTTAAAAAAAGTTAACTGTATAGTATAAGGATACATCACAGTTAGGATCACAACAAGAGATGAATAAATAAATAAGAATGAAATGGCACTTGTGAGGGAGCTCAGCGAAGTCCAGTGACTCCCTCTCAAAACATTAATTAATAATTTGTACTTTTGTACTGCAATACAGTTCATGTCCAGGGGTAATCAGGGACACCAGACTATGATTTTCGAAAGCAAAGCTGTCTTATTCTGACCTATTCTAATAGTACTAGAAATGGTAAAGCTGGCTGGAGATTACTTGTGCAGAGTTGTGATAGGTCAGCAGGTAAAAAATGTACAATCCAACGTAGGACGGTATTTATTTATTGCCAATGCATTTCAAGCCGATAACACAGCTCTTCTTCAGGGCTACACTGATGATGGGCCTATGGAACAGACTAAGATGTAAGACTACGTACTGAGGAGAACATTTCCAGTTTCCACCACATGTCATGGGAGCCTAGTAGCGTAACGGTTTTGTTGAGTTTTTTTTTCTTTTGTGTGCGTGTTTCTTTTCGAATTTGGTGCATTTTGATGTAAATAGCTATTCTGTGCAATATAGTATACTAGGCTTCCATGACATGTGGTGGAAATGTTCTCCTCAGTACATATTCTTACATCTTTGTTCCATAGGCCCATCACCATTGTTGCCCTGAAGAAGAGCTGTGTTATCGGCTTGAAATGCATTGGCAATAAATACCGTCCTACGTTGGATTGTACATTTTTTACCTGCTGACCGTCAGCTGGCGGCATCAGACAATAGCTGGTCCATCACAACTCTATTCTAATAGTGATCTAAGTCGTTTCAACGACTGAGCAACATGTTTATGAAGCCTGGGTTTAGTACTAATTTTGTGTTCATCATGTCTAAAAAGCGTGGACAAAACGGTTGATCTGCAGTTTACTTGCACGCTCTTTTGTTTATTGTTTTGGGCACGCTCCAAACCAAACTCTAGTTACTGCGTATTAGGGAAGACAGATACGAACAATTTTGAAGGCCATCTGCGTCACTTTGATTCAGTGTTTTCGCTCGATTTGATTCGATCTGCTTTGTTTTGGGCCCGATTCGACTTTCGTTACGCGGGATCGTAGTAAGTGATAAACAACGTACTTTTAATCGTTTCACTTCCAAGTTAATCATGATTAATGTTTGGATCGATTTGCGGTAGTAGTCCAAATTATAGATATTCACCTCAGTAGAAAGTATATTATTTTATCTTAAGGCTCTCTAGCCTGGTTAACTTTAGCTGGTATTTTTGTGGGTAATACTAAGCAATTTTAGACTATCTGTACCTGTTTTCCCTTCGTTCAACGAGACAGCGTTCCGAAAATACGGATATTGTTTTTAGTGCGGGATGTCATCATGATGTTGGTTTTTTTTTTTTTTTTTTTTTATGGAGACGAAAACGAATTATTCTCTCTCATTAGGTTTGCTATTTCTGCCCTTTATTCTAATCTTGTCATCTAATCCAGTTTATTCAATTGCTCATTGTCTTTGATTGGGCTAGATGTTTCAGCAATAATGAGTCCCTGGATGAAGCGTAAATTGTGCAATTCATTTTGGTTGTGAAACTTCTACTAAAATTTTTATACTCGATTGGGGGGTCTAAATTCGCACGATGACGACGCGCTTAACCATTTTTGGACCCATGATGGTAAAGTTCTCTAGCCAAATCAATTGCTCAAATTCGAGTATTTTGTTTTTTTAAGAGGAGGAATATTTTCATAATCCAATGTTTTTACGTCTAGGTGTGTTTGATATAAAGTGCAATAGAGTTTTGAAAGCTGAGTGACCATAAAAATATTAACGTATTCTGAAGTCGTACGCTGCTGTTTATTGTTAGTTGGAAACTTCCCAACTGTTCGACCTAGTAATTATTATGATCATGAAAATGATCTTAACCAAGAATTATAGTTGAAGGAATGGGTGCTAGGAATAATAAACCACTGTACAAGAGTTTTCTGCATTTCTTGGGTAATCACCATCTGTGTATTTCATACTGCTGTTCAGAGCCTCTGATATTGACCGCTGGATTGAATCCATTTTTTGCAGGCTCCCGAGATTTTTGATTTCTTGGTTGCTCTCGCAGATATCTATCACCGGTTTTTCATTTTGATATTGATTCATATCGATGCTGACGTGGAAATGGACGTGAAAGCCAAGCTGGGTAAGAGCTAATTCTTTAATTATCTCAATAAATGTTGTTAGTGAAATAATACCAAAATCAATACTTTTTTTATTATTTATTTAGGTATTATTATTTTATGTATATGTTTATTTTTATTTTATAATTTTTACATTTTTTATATTTATATTATTTATTTTTAACTTAATTACTCCTGCTGAGATTGTGGAATCTCATTTTACTAGGATAGAGACAGAGAGATTGTCATGAATTCCACTGATTTTAAATGAGTTATATTATTTATCGAGTTCAGCGTTTAAGCCATCCTCAGTATGATTGTTGACAATCTCTTTGTCTTCTATTCTTATGCCTTCTCTCTCCTTGCTGGGAAGAATGAAATTTCTGATTCAGATGTTTGCTAGTTGGAGAAATAAAAATTCACTATCACAACTCTTACTTCTCCAGAATTAGCCTAATATCTCTGATAGGTTAATGAGCTAAAATATTCTTCGCTGGTAGATTTTCAAAAAATTCTTTCTAGCAAGTACTTGTCTCCAAAATTCATTGCCAATTAATTTTCTATCACGGTAGAAGGTTTTAGCTTGTGTGTGTCAGTGTAGGTTTTTTTGTTGAAGGATGGAGTAATGCAACAACTGAAACTATTGGGGAATCTAATGTCATATATGCAGCTTTTGATCCTCCCATATTATTTTAAACCCATTGTGTTGTCCTCAATATTTTTCAGAACGAAGTCGACAGAGCGCTCGAGAATGTAGAGCTCGGAAGAAACTGCGCTATCAGTATCTTGAGGAGCTTGTCACAGAGCGAGAGAAAGCTGTTCTCCAACTCAGAAAAGAATTTGAGAAGGTAATAAACATGCTACCAGAGTTTTTATGATCAAAATATTGTCATACCGTTTTATAATTGGCCTTTTTTGTGTCAGGTGGTAATGGGAACTGGTTAGTGGTTCAACAAAGAACTTTTCCCCTTCCAGTTTGAGTGATTGAAGTCCTTTTACTATTCTTTCTTGGAATTCCATAATTGAGTTTTTAGGATAATATAACACTGAACTTACACTAAAATCTCTAGCTCGGAGATCAAGTTGCCTAGTTTATCCTCCTTTAACTTACTTTTAGTGGGTTCATATTACTAGCAGTTTCTGTGTAAACTGACCTAGTTCATCATAATGTCTGTTCTTGTGTTTCAGTATCGTCTATGGACCAAGGATCTGGACGATGGGAAAATGCCTGATGGCTTGGAAGCCTTTTTGGATTCTTACTTCGATGGTGAAATTGTAAAAGCTGAGTCATAGTGCTGTATATATATAGTACATTAGTACTTTCTGTTTATGAACTTAGGTTTGAGGTTGTTACTGTGCTCAGTGTTGTGGTTTGTTTGTGATGGTGATGATCATTATGTTGGCTTCGGATGATTTTTAATTACCTTTCAACATCTATTTTACCATGGCCACTCCTTGGAAATGATAAGTGCTAAAGCAACTTCTAGAGTAATTTTTCCAGCATCAGAATAATCTTTTGGTACTTCCTCAACGTCTCATAGCTTACATTTGTGAGTTTTCGATTTGTCAATAATTTATTTAAGAAAGCTATGTGAGGTACATCTTTTTTTCTTGTGAGTGGAAGTGTTAGTCCATGTCTATTGTTGGGGAAAAGTCAGTCATCCACCCCCCACTTCGTTAAAGAAATAGTTTCATGCCACAATTCCTTCTGAGTATAAAAGTGTGAGGATATCAACAACTGTGCAACACTTCACAATAATCAAAACCATTGTTTTTTTAGATATCCCACTTCTTCTGTAGACCACTCAATTCCCTCGTCGTTAGCATTCATTTTTTCTCTCTCAAAGATTTAACTCCTAGTCTTTCTTCTTGTGTCAAAAAATGATCCACTGTTTGTATTTCTCTGTGTATGTAATTCTACAGCAAACTGCAATATATAATTGTATTCTTGTTTCAAATGTCATATCATCAGTCTCCTCCCATGCAATAGCCATTTGTCCCTGAGATAGAACATATTTATGCTATGTGGGTGGATTAAACGGGTTCAGCGGAGCTTGGCAATTTTGGCTTAATCGCTTCATGTTCCCTACAAGTGTAGTGGTAGTGATTTGTTGAATTTTTTGTACCGTTCATTATTGATTTTTTTTTTTTTTTGCTGAAACTATCATTATATATAGTATTTTTTGAGCCAAGAGTTACCCTCCTCCAGCCCTACCATCTGCATGTTGTATGATTTAGCAAGATAATAGGAACTTGTATAATCGGTGTCACAAAACCAAAACGATCAACGGTAATAAACTGTTGGTTAATACTTGGAACACCTTGCTCATAGTTTCCTGAGTGAAGTGCCAACGGCGGGTGTACAGATATTTTTGTTTGCAGTTGTTGATGTTGAAATGTAATCCATGGCTCTTGAAACTGCCAGGTTGGTAAAATCGCAGTGATTTCAGGAGCGAAAGAATTTCAGCGAGTTGTGAGTACACATAGGATCACCCAATTCTATCTCTCAAAAGTTAATGTAGCCACAATCGCCCGCCTCGCTGAACCCATGTTGCTTAAATGTTGTTTAGACTACTTCTCCCCTTGCCCTTATTTAGAATAGGTCCTTTAGTTATTGTTGTGTAGGATGCGTTCTTTTGTTAAAGATGTGAGTCCATTTTTCGATGCCATATGCGATTTTACTGTTGATGAGGTTGCTTCATAGTCACCTATTGAACATACTAAATGTTACCAGCTCGAATGTATTTTGTTCTACTTTAGTTACCCGTATTGTGTGTTTTACTCAATTCATGATTGGCTTTTTTTGTAGTCTTTGTTTCTTGTTGAAATTTCCTCCTCGAGTACTGTGCTGATCATTTGTGATCCACTCTTCTATGTAGAAAACTGCCGTTTTAATTTTCCCAGAATTTCGGAAAATGTGATTGAAAATTGCATGCCTCATGAACAATATTGATATAAAGTGATCTAGTTTTCTAAGAATTCTGGTAATCGAAGCTGTGATCATTTTACAAATATAATTCTGAAAATAATTTGGTGCCCTTGCCTGTATCCTTATGCACCTCCTATATTATCTAGCAACTCAATAGTCAAGTAATCGGGGATAGGGTCATGTACGAAATAGACATAATACTATGTTGCTCGGTGTGTGAACGATTTTTCCATGCAAAAAATTTCATCATTGAGGACACAGCTCAAGAGCGAATGTTTTGTTCCTTATGAAAATCGGTTTAAATTGATCTTTCAACGATTTTCAAAATCACTTACCGCATTAAAACTTGTTATTTTTGTAGTTACAGCAATAACGGTCCGAGAACTTTAACCTCGATGTTCTTCAAACCGATGTTTTTCTCTCCCTAGTTTTCATCTCCTTAAGAATTCCTCTTCTCTCATATTTCAACCGAGATACTCTCCTCAATCTTTCAAGATAATATAACAGTATAACTTCAACTCTCGATTTCGTAAACAAAAAGTCATCTACTTGGATGTCTTAATATTAGCTGAGGGCAGTCAAATTCTTATCCTTCGGTCATAGAATGTCGTTAGGTCACAACGACCGTAACCGTTAATGTTTAATATATAAGCAATTGAGTTTTTTTCAGCTCTTGAGAAAACGTTTGAGACAGCCAAAAAAATAGTTTTTGAATTTTCAAAGCATCTGCTCTATCGAAGCTATTCGCAGTCGACAAACGAAAGGAATTGATTCATTCCCTGGGACGTTTCGTCTGGATGACACACCTTCATAGAGTTCATCCTCAAAAATTGCCTCTCGTCCAAAGAAATTGTTTTCCGAATTTAAAGTGAAAAATCTGAAATTTATTCATCGCTTCAGCTCGCCACACTGTAGGTACAACAGAATAATCCTTCCCTCAGTTATTTTTGAAGGGGGTCACAAAGTACTTGGAGTACCTACTGGAGCATTAAGCAGAGCTAAATGGACAAACACCACTTGAGAAGAACCCAAAAGAAAGACTACCGATAGTCCCAACAGAAACTCGATAAAGTAGAACGATCAACAAAACGAACCACGAAAAAACCTGTTACCACAGACAAAACTGGTAACACGAACAATATAATTGACAAAAATTAACGGCGATATATTACCATCAGCAATACGTTTGTCTGATGAAATTATTTAGTAATTTAATACTAACTCAACGACACGAATATTTTTGTGTTTTCAAGTTAATGAAGCCAATGGCAAAAAAAAATTACTAATTTAGATTCTAAATGCCAATAACTTGGTGGCGACCCATTATCATAAACACAGATTTGACTTAACCGAATAGTAAATTGCTGTTCCTCTCCTCTTAATAAATTCAATTCACCCTAGCAATATACTCACCTATATAAATCATTTCTGTTTTAAAAGTATTGGGCAAAATAAGCTAAAATAACTCAAAACGCATCTCGAAAAGTTAAAATCTCAAATTGATCGAATTCAAAGCCGAACGAAAGTCGACGAATACGCAGGAACAGGTCAAAAATGAGTTTATACGTATTCACCTACTTTCTCAATAGTTAATTCGCGGATTGTATAGATATGCATTCCTTTTGAATTTCACTTTTTGATGCTCACTTCTCTTCTTAGAAATAAACAAAACTAGGTAATTAATTTTCAAGGGCTCTTGGAATTTTTTCATGGGTTATTCTTTTAAAATGTGAACAATCGTGATTTGCAAAAGTGTGAAAAATGCCCCGCTTAGTGAACTCAATCAAGTCTGGTCCACCAGCATCCGGATTTCAATCTAAATCAACGCTACTGTTATAAAATGAATTCAATCTCATCACAATTTTTCTCTGACGGTGAACAGAATTTTAATTTTGCTTAACTTTCAAAGTTCTATATTTGGAGAGCCAAAGACAGAGCGGATCGTTGATCTCGCTGGGCTCACTGATCTCAAAAATAAAAACTCCGAATCGAAATTGTCGCAGGGCGGGAGGGGGTTACATGAATGTGGAGAGAGAGAGAGAGAGAGAGAGATTTATTCAGAAGTACAGCAATAATATTTCATACAAAAAAAAAAAAAAAATCGTTAGGAAAGGAGAAAATAGTTAAAAGATATATAGAAAATGACAATATTTACTTTAGTGAATAATATTACCCGTCGTTAGGCAGAAAACGGTAACGAGAGGTAACGTGTTTGACGGTTGCTATTAGCAATGTTTCCTCGTTATTGGAGTTATGTCGTCGGATGAAAGCGATTCGTTAGATCAAGAAAAATGGCACGAAGAACCAAATCCAAACAAATCAGATCTGCCCTCAGAATACTGGCATCTACAAAAGCTGTTGAAATACATCAAAGTAAGTACCTACCTAAAATTGAGCTAACAAAATGCTTTATCTTCTGCTATTTTATTTACCTACTTGACTAATTCTTAAACCTCTAACTCCCAGGTTGGAAACCAAACAGCAACGATCATCGCCCTTGCATGCATGAAAGATCTCGATCTTACTTCGGACATTTCACTATTGGCAATGAAAGATATTGGTGGTCTCGAAATTCTCATCAACTTATTGGAGACCAAAGTCCACAATTGTGTGGTAAGCAGACAATTTCGCCTATACTTTTTCCGCTATCTAGTTCCTTTTGATTGATAATTTTGATTTTACTCCGGGCAGCAAAAGGTGTATAAATGATGTTCTAATCACCTTGCGGGCAGCATAGGTCAATTGGGTACATTACGACGCGATAGAGGCTGAAATAAAGAAAAATGGAGAAAAAGCGTGAAATTATTTTCTTCTCAATCCGGTAACTATAAAAAAAAAGTGGAAAAAATCTATTGGAATCGTCAATCGACCATCGTTTTGACTCCAAATCAAAATTCAAATTTACTAGGTATAAGAAACATTAAAAATCATAATTTTTTTACGCCTACGGTGCGAAAAAAACTCTTGACCGCTTTGAAATTCAACAATTACAAAATAATTTCTCTGACGATATGATTTTTTTTTAACCTAACTTAATCGTTGTGAATGGCGTGCAGATAAAGCTAAATAATCGTGAAACGCTCGGTTTGTACCAAATATTTCTGAATTCAAAAACTGGTTTTCCGCGGCTGAAAATTCACTCTATCGTGTCATAGACACATCATTACAGAACATTTTCGATTTTCATCAAATTCTACGATCTAGCGAAAAATTTATAGTTACTAGTTTTCATAAATAAAGGAAAAGCGCCTTAGAAAAAATATTGTATAATCTCTATATCGCTGAAATTGGGCAGGTCAACATTTGTCGTTTATATTGGCTTGATGAAGGAAGAAATTGATATGTTTTGTATTTGTTTGACCGATATCTCGAATAACACATAAACGTTTGTTAAAATTTTAACAGAACGAAAGGAGAACTTTACTACCTCTCTTTTGGTATGTTTAAGTTTTTTTTTTTCTTTTCTTTGGTTGTAGCCATTGAACTCGTAGGAAGGTGCGTTCCCAGTTTTGAGAAGTTATCTACAGTTCTACAATATTGGCACTTCTTTTATGCTGAAGATATCAACTATACTGGTTATAAATATCATTATTTCAGCTTGGAGGGCTTCAAATTCTCAGATCCGTCTCAGAAAAATCCGAAGTAAAGAGAGAAGTTACCGAGTTGGGGGCTGTCCCTTTGCTCGTTGGTTTGCTCAAATCGCCAGAAACATTACTTCAAAGCCTCGCTGCTACTACTATATCGTATCTTGCGACCGTTTCCAAAGCTCGAACTCTCGTGCGAAGAGCGGGTGGAATACCAATTCTGGTCAGTTGTACAACAGTCTCACTATTGTGCCGTCGTGTTTTATTACAATACCGATAGTTGCGATTTCATATTCTGACACGAAAATTGCCAGTTTAAATTTTTTCCAATTTTATTGTTGAACTAACAACAGTGTTTTCGCTTGGATACATGTTGCAGGTTGATCTACTCGACGTTCCTAAATCGTTCCTATCGACACCCGTTAGTGCTATGAGCGAATCAGAGCAAAAGGTAGATGAGTTGTACTTGAGTAATTAGAGAATTATAGTAACGATTTAGATGCCTATTTTTTTAAATCGATTTTCGTGCAACTTGAATGCCTCCAGTAATTAGAAAATAGGAAATAAATAGAAAAAAAGAAAATTAGAAAATAAAAATAAATTAGAAAATATTAGTAACAATCACCTAGATAGCTTTTATCGATTTTCGTGCAACTTGAATGCCTTCAGTGTTTTTGAAAAATTTGCAAAAATAATCACTTAATTCTTATTCATCTCTGTTACATTCCTTCGAAATTTATTATTCTGTGTGTCTGTATTATTCTGTGCCTGCCTTCAAATGCAAGAGGAATCTAAGATAAACTACGAGTCGGACTCGAAGTTGGACACTTCTGAATGTTCTACAAAAGAACACCGCAATGCGCATATTATATTTTTCAGTGCTTTATAGAAGTTCTGAGTGAATAAGAATACAACTCGTAGAAATTTTCAAAGTGCTCCAGTCACAAATACTTCGTCCAAAATCAGACAAAAGTCTTCAAATTCGTTTGAACCCAATAAAACAATTTTCGGAAACGGTGCACCAAGTGAACTGAACGAACCGTAATATTGCAAAAATTGGCCTAACAACGGACGCTATTAATTACCATATTTATTTTGGATATTATTTACCACCATAGGTAACACGACACAATAATTTCATTTTGATGTTCATGTTTTTTCCTGTTAGCACTGCTCCTCCTTGTTATTCTTAAATATCCGTAATTTTCTCAGGTGTTTTTTACCTTTATACTACCGATTTTGGTTTTGATTAGATTTGAGCTGAGCGAAAAGTTACCTACTTCTCCCTGGAATGATTGTTGTCAACAAACTCAGCTTGAAGAGCGCATTATCATCATTAGATTAACCCTCACTACCCTTTCGAACCCTTAATTAAGCGTGCTCTTCCTCTGATTATATGATTATGGAATTAAAGTATGAACGATTGGATTTCCTTCTATTTTTTGTAGCAATCTAAATCAAAACCTCCTCTGTCCATATCATCAGCATTTTCATATTTTGCCCTCAAAGCTGTATAGTTCGTAGAATAAAATTTAAAGCCGTTTTCACCGTGACGGTGAAAAAATGTCGGGTCTCAGCTTTCTCACTCGAAATACGAGTGATTTCCACGTTTCTATCCATGCGAATCACACTCCAGTCGAAGTCTAAATCAACGAATTATTCAAGTTTGTTTTGCAGCCAACAAAACTTCGAATAATATCACAATAGAATCATATTTATTATAAGAATAAGCTCGAGGTCATTTTTCCTCGTTTTAGACGTTGGAAGTTGTAATTGGAAGTTGCAAAGCTGTCTGGGCGTTATCCAAATCCACACGCAACCAAGAACTGATGAGAAGGGCAGGATTGGTGTCAATTTTGGCCCGCTTTCTCAACTCCGTTCACGACGAGATCCTTCTTTACACCCTTGGAACTATTGACGAGTGCTCATCACAGGTATCCAGATTTTCAACTCTGCTATATACACACGTAGTCTAAAAAACGCGGGCGTTTAATGATTTGACAGTGGGAATTAAATAAGGCTACCTCGCGAAAAAAATTTGCTACCGTCTTGATGTAGTTTTTGAGCAGATTCAAACGCGAGTACCCAACTTGAGGAGACAATTATTGCATGTTTGAATATTGGTTTAATAAGATCGTGTCGTATGGCAGCACGGTTTTCTCCGCTTTTTGGTGGTTAGAAGGGATATGACACTACATAGTCCTACTAAATATGGTTTGAATTTGAAACACCTTTTACCCAAAAGTGTGGTACAATACTAGCATTATTTTTTGTCTTCAGCGTCACTATCAGCTCGATATCCAAAGTGAAGCAATGATCGGCGACATGGTTCGATTTCTTTCGGTAGAAAACCCTCTCCTGAAGAAACATTGCGCTTCTGCCATTTATAAGGTCTGTGAAATGGAATCCTTGCCTACGAGGGGGACCCAAAAGTAACCGGAATGTCCTTGTAAAACGCTTATCATTCAATATTTTTACACCGCATATTGTTCACATTCCAAGTAATTACCAATGACCACAACACACTTGTTCAATGTTTTCTATTGTTCGAAATAATTTTCAAATTCACTTATCGAAATTCCGCTTAGCCCTTTCTGCGATTTTCTTTTCACTTCCTCCACAGTGGCAAACGCTTCCCTTTCATGTCCATTTTGAGTCTGGGAAACAAAAAGAAGTCACATGGGGCCCGATTCTGTGAGTAGGGGGGACGAATAATCGGGGTCATGCCGTTTTTTGTCAAAAACTGCCTCACGGAGAGCGCGATGTGGGCCGTTGCGTTGTCTTGATGGAAGAACCAGTCCTCAGTGCGCCGAAGGCCCGCCTTTATCGCCAAATATCCTCCCTCAGCCTCTTCAGATCCTACCCTCCACTTTCTGCCTTACCTTCCTCTCCCCAGCCCCATTCCGATTACTTTTGGGTCCCCCTCGTAGCTGTACAGCATATTATGTAACTACTTGTAGGCACACTAGCAGTAAAATGTAGTTTGTATCGTGGTCAAACTTCACTACCGTTGTATATTATCAGAAAAAGAAAAATAATTGCCCGTCAATTCTAGCTGCATAAGTATCTTGGTATGGATCCAGTGTGCAGAAGATGACAGGACAAGGCGGTTAGTACGAGACTACGGGGGACTTGAACCACTTCTAGGTCTAATTAGCGATGATGAGAACAATCAAGATAAGGCATTGTTGTCTGCAGCAACAGGAGCTGTTTGGAAATGCGCTATGTGCCTTGACAATGTGCGAAAACTAGATCAACTTGACGTAATTAATGTCTTGGTGAACCTGTTGAAGGATGAAGATGAACAGGTAGTAATACTAGGTCACATTGTTATTATGAATGTACGGTTGCCACAGCAATGAATTATATAATAGCAAATATTGTGCTATAGGTGCTAAAAAATGTGGCTGGGGCTCTAGCCGAGTGCGCTAAGCTTCCTCACAATCGAGAAAATATTTGCAAAAGTGGAGGCATAAAAGCCCTGGTTGGTCTGTTGACTCTCACCAACAAGGAATTGTTGGAAAACGTTACCAAAGTGTTGGGAGAATGCGCCAACGAGATGGAGTGCATGTCAAAAATCGAAGAGTTGGATGGAGTTCGACTCATTTGGTCCCTGCTCAAGAACAAATCAACTAGAGTTCAGGCGAGCGCCTCATGGGCCCTAGTCCCTTGCATACAGAACTCGAAGGTAAGTTCATATTATTTGCTGATATTCCTTTAAAATAGCGATTTTGGACAATTTTGGACCAAAATTATGAAAGTTATGCTTTTCAAGAGGAAATAAAAACATACCGAAATTCCATCAATCAGGGTTTTGAGCTGGGTAATTTATTTGGTTGTGGCAGTACTGCTGTAGTACGTTTAAATTTTTCAGCTTTCCTTAAGCCAAAAACCGTTATTACAGGACTGTGGAGAAATGGTCCGAAGCTTAGTCGGAGGATTGGAGTTGATTGTGAGCCTGCTGAAGAGCAAGGACAAGTATGTGCTGGCAAGCGTCTGCGCTGCTCTGGCTTATATCGCTCAAGACCGGGACAATCTTGCGGTGATCACTGACCATGGAGTCGTTCCTTTGCTATGCAGTCTGGTCAATGCAGTGAGTCCTACATGCTTAAGTATATTAGCACTTTCTTCTGGCCTGAAAGGGTATTTTTGGTTTTAAAGTTGTTAGAAAGGAAAGATAGGAGGTTAAGTTTCGGTCCAACTGAATTTGATGAAAACTTTTCGTATTTATATTTTCAATTACTAAGTAGTATTTTTTGAGACCAGCTGCCGATGAAGCTGAGATTCATTTTGCTAGTAGGAAGTACTGTCCCCGAAATTAACTCGTCTCTCCAATGTCTTATCCTCATGCTGTGGAATCTGGAACCACTGGAGCCACTCTGACCCATACTACTTCCTGCGCTGTTGTTCCCTGACTTGCACCTCCATTTTGTTGTGTTTTTCAAAACTTATGCTCCTTATGATTGAAGCCACCATGACTGTATTCAGCTGAGCAGTAAAACGTGAAGTCCGATTTGACCCGTGGCTTAAAAAGTGACTCTAGACATCCTTTAGGGTTACAGGTTCTGACCGACTATCTCTTTGGACCTATCCGACCCCAATACGACTGCAAGAGGACCATTCTGGATATTTAACTCGCATAACCCCATAAATTCCATGAAGTTTGGAACAAAATTTCGCTTTCCCAGCACTGAGCAGGATCCCAGCATTGACAGAACATACTCCTATTTCTCAAGCGCCTCAAATATCAATTCCCATGCTAAGCTGCACTGGATTTGAGCACAGTCAGCTTAGAAGATTAGCCTTTGATAATGTTGACCTGGCAAGGCCATCTGCCGTACAGTGCATTCTGTATAGGCTAATAATAGCCAAAGTAGTTCACATTTTCTCTGAGCTAGAAGCGCCAAATTTACTGATAAAACTTTGTCTAGGAAGAAGACGATTTGCGGGAACATTTGGCTCTGGCAATTGCTCATTGCTGCAAATGGGCCAACAACTGTTTCGAATTTGGTCGTCTTGGTGCAGTAGCCCCGCTTGTGACATACATGAGTAGCAACGAACAACGGGTTCACCGGTCGACTGCACTGGCACTTAACAACATCTCACAAGATCCATTCAACTGTGTTACGCTTCACCACAGTGGAGTAGTACCTGTACGTGTCTCAGACATTTAAAGTACAATTTTCTTGATAAAACCAAAAAAGGAAAAGGTATTAATGAGTATCTAATAAATTTTACAAACCTCTAGGTACCGATTATTTACAAGGCAATGCATTAATGAACTGTCGTTTTTTGAAATGGGCTTTTCTGTTTCAGTACTTACTTCAAACCATTTCATCTCCAGATGAGTCTCTGCAAGAAGCGTCAGCCGGCTGCCTTAGCAACATTAGAAAACTAGCCCTTGCAGTGGATCATTTGAGTAGATTGTAAAAATACTCTGAACTAGAACAATTCAACTTGTACAGTTGGCAAGTACTCTCACCGTAAAATTACGGTAACGCCATGCTCCAAGGTGCAAGACTAGGAATACTGCACAAAACGTAATGTCTGAGAATTTTTAGATGTGGATAAAATGATAAAAATGGATGATAAAAAATCAGTAGGTAATCATTTATTATCCCAATTACTTTATCACTTGATTTCATATAGATTAAGATCATATCCACTCGTAGATGACTTAACTAACAAAAGCAACAAAATTACAACTGGTCTAGCAATAATGACTAGGATGAACCACTATTAAATAATTGACAATTGGATCTCAGGAAAACTAAAGACAATACTTATTCTGATAATTACTAGATGTTAAAAACAAAAACGCCAAAAAGATTTTACATAGGGCTTCACTTCTTATCATAACAATCGAAAAGATACCTACATTAAATTGTCTTAAACAGCAACTTTGTATTTCTTAGATCTTCAGAACAGTAACTTATATCTACTGACAACCTTGTCATCAAAAACCCTGGCTAGTCTCGAACACAAATCCCTCTTCTAGATTCTATCATTTTTTGCCCAGCTAGAAATTCAGTTGAATGTGTCATCTGAAAATAGAAACCAGAATTCAGATACTATGATTGTTTTCAATGCTTCCGCGTCAACATTAATGAGAAAACCAGAACAGACCCGGTGGTGACTTCATAAATGCAGTGAAAGTTAAAATTAAAACAGCAACTTTTTATTATTAATTCATTTATGATTAATGACGCCAATGATGGGCTGACAGAAAGAGTATAATTTAAAAAAAATTAAAATAAAGAAATTGTTGAGGTGGGAAAACAGAAAATTAAATATCACCGTAGTCGTACGAGCGTGATGACCAAGTATTTATGGTGGCACTCAAAAGCTACAAACCAGGTGAAATTCATTGGGAATTAGAATGATTAGATGACGAGAATGACTCCAATTATTTATCACGGTATCACATGCAACACAGAAGAAAGTTGTGGCCCTGTTATAAAAATTTGGGTGAGAACAATAAATTGATTTGTTCCAAAACTCCTGGAATGAATATGAAAGAAAAACTATCAGCCCAAAATTCAAGTGATGTTTCGTATTTTGCTGGACGATAACAAAGGCTTATCGTTAGGGAAAAACAAACAAACATTCATTCAATTAAATATCCAACTTACAATAAATAGCTATCTTAATAATTGTCGAATAGAATTATTTCAAACAAGAAAGGAGTTTAAGCAAAGGATTAACTAGAGTGAAAAAGCTGATAGTGAGTTTTCAGGTCGAGTTTTTTGGTTCAGGTAACATTGGCACAAGAAGAAGAAGGTATAAATACACGAAAGGCGGTGGAATAAGGAACTAAGGCAATTCAGCTTTAGTGATATGCTGTTGAGTTCATCCAAACTTAGCTAAATACAATGTTACTGGAAAACACTAACAGCGATAATGTAATTTAGTCATTGACCACTCATTGATCTGAACAGAGATCATAAGACACAAAGTAATGACATTTCAAGGGGAATTCTAAATAAGAATAAAAAAGTGCACAATTGTTGTTGTGGACGCAAGGCAGGCACTTAACTGAAATATGATTCAGAATCCAGGCTTCAGCTTTACACAGTTCATAATAGCTGATACCAACACCGACTGACTGAACAAGGAGATCAAATACCAAAATTGAATATACACTTTGTTGAAATCGTCAGCTATGACCATAATACATGACCCATAAACTGAACAACATTTGGCATTGGCAGAACTTTTATTACACTAGCATAGTTTTTCAAGGTCACATTATAGCTAGGATTGATTTGTTTCCTTCTGAATGTAGTCAACAGAATTGCAGATCAATTTAATCAATTCCTTTCTCATAAAGCCTTGATATATGCCAGCATAGGCTTGAGGAACATCTATGCCAAAAGATTTGACATTTTCAATATGATGGAAGAAACAACGGTAAATTTTAGTCCACGTTGTAATGCTATTATTTCAGATAAGTTAACTGGTATTATTGGGTTTGTTCCCGAAAAACCTTGAGGAGAATAAGGCTTTGAAGAAGGGTGGGTATCAGTACCCCACGAACAACTATTCTATTGGCTGACAGCAAAAGCAGTCCAGCGCTTGAAGTGCTAGGCGTGGTCCCCTTCAGTCAATCCCTATAAGTACGAGCTGTCCCAGTACAAGGATAGTAGAGAAGTCAAATTTGATGAAAATGGATGCGTGGTCACATCTCCGATAGGAATCAAATATCTAGTAGCAGACCAACTAATCCATCACCAGTTCAACATGTACATTAAAATCTGGCTGAATATCACACCTAAATTCTACTACATTCAGCAGAGCGCTGATTGATCATGATCTGGGTTTTTCTTAATACATACGAAATAGTCGATCAGAAACATTATTTGGAACTGTACTAATGACTTGAATTTGCAGAATTGTACTATTTTTTCACACAGTGCCAGACTGTTGTATGTAATTAACTAAATTTACTTGCTTTGCACCCCTTTTGTAAAACAACAACTACAGCAATTTATTATTGATATGACATTGAGTATGAATGCTGAAGTACAAAGATAAAATCCACAAGAAAACAACATATTTCTCAACCGAAATTTCAACATTTTCTGGCCAATGTATGAAGCTGGGACGGAAAAAGAAATGTTTTTTCGATTATTTGTTCTGAAACCAACAACATGAATTTCTTCCCCCAATCAGTTCCAAGAAAGGAAAACACGTAAAATTTATTGCAATTCTTTAATTGGCTCCTTGAACTTTAAAAACAGATCCAGTTTGTGATTTACAAGGCTGCCGAAAATCGAAAGAGTAAAAATGGAACCGCTGTTGGCATGACATTGCAGCATTGCTAGAGATATATACTTAAGACTATTTTTATACTGAAAAGATAGAAACGGAGAGTAGTAACTGGTAGGTTAGAATCATCACGGAAAATCTAGTCGGCGGTAATAACTGCCTCTCATTTGGAGGGCACATGTGTACGCAATTTTCGCAAAATTTCCACAAAGTACACCTGCGAAGCTGAAATGATTGCAGGAACAAACCCTTGAGCAACCTTATATAGCATAATATAATATTTAAGCAATATCACTGAGTAAATAATATTAAATTGATTAAATAAGTGATATAAATATTAGCGAGAATACGGAATGAATTTTCACAAACGATTATTTGGAATGGATTGAATCACAAGCATCTAATGTGAAACTGTGATGCACGTACAACGAATGAGTCACTATCATAAACTTACAATGTTGTGATTAGTAATAAATTAATATAAAAATGTGGAATCAATCATTTTGGAGACAATTTCGCACTAAGTAATTTATGACATATAATCACGATAGCAACTACCATTTCTATTTATTGAGGACACAACAAAAGTGACTTAGGTACCATTATTGAAAGTCTGGGGTATTAGAAATGACGACGTAGGTGAAATTCATAATTCAATTTGAGGATCAGTCTCGATTTATTCAATGAATGATTCAGCCAAACTGTCATTACATGTTTTTTTAATTTTATATATTTGAGCTGGCTTCAAAACAAATAAGTAAAATTTTGTGGAATTTTCATGGCAAAAAAAAAGCTTGGCACAATTTTTTTTAGTAGTCACGATAAATTTCACATTCCCAGCCAATTTGCTCACTCATCAAGCTATCGAGCCCTGATTATCTGCTGTATTAATTGAACCAAGTACATAACAATTCAATAATATTTTATTAAATATCGTTTTATTCAAGAATATTACAATAATCACTTCTCTCAGAAATTTAAAAAGCAAGTACAGATTAAAAAAAAGTGCACAAATGTAGATAAATTTTTATGCTGGTTTAACGTTTTGTAAAAATAAAAAATGTGAGTGTCACCTAATGAGCAATTATCGATGAATGTGACTCATCATGTAAGCATGCAGTTCAACTTGAATCTTGCGTAGCATTAAGAGCTGATAGATGCTCATGGAGTCCCTTGCCTTATACAAACAAACCGATAAAAAATAGTTTACTCTCACGACATTATTTTATCACAGATTCAGAATAGGCAGCATCTAATGTACATACGCGCAAAGATCATTGAGAACATATTGAACGTATTAATCGCATACTAATATTTCACTCTTACCACGCACAACAAAAGAAAACCGTTCTTTTTGTAGCAATATAATCAAAGACAATACAACACTAGGGAGCCTTCATCTTATTCGGACAAGGCAACATCTTCTTCGGTGGCAAAGATGAGTTGATGCAGTACCTCACTAACATTTTCAAAGGCCTTGCGATAGCCAGCATCGCTTAGGTGGAGGTAATCGGGCATATCATGGTGAGAGATTGAGCCATCAGCTTGAACAAGGCCTAGATCACCACAGACAGTAGCCGCATTCACATAACCTTTCAGTTTCAGATTAAGAAGTTTGTTCACTTCAGCATTCTTTTCCCTCCAAGGGTTCGGATATTGTCCTCTAGGCAGAAGCTCCTGGAAATGCAACGCCAATTATTGTACACAAGAACCCATTTAATCATCACACAAAACCTGAGTTTGAATATCTCAATTGAAAATAATCAAAAGGATCAATATCAATAAGAACATCATTGATAATCAAGGATATTTGGAGATGTCGAACATTTGATTTTCATCACTTCGGAATTCATACGTGGGCTGACAAATTCATCAAATTTCAAGACGTGAATTGCCCGTCTGGTGAAGTTGGGTATATTTTCGATCATTTTTAAAAGAAAGAACTCACCACAACTAGTATGTAAGCATCAGGAAGCCTGGCTCGGATCTGGTTCACGATTTCAACAATAGCATCGGAGACATTCTCAGCAGAATCATCTACGTTGTTGGTACCGACATGGACAACAACTACCTGTAATAAAGTTTCAACCTCGGGATCATCATTGGTGAGCTAATTTTCAATAGCACAGTTGTTCACAAAGTTGAATTTCAAATTTAATAGGTATACTTTGTCCTAAACAACTGATTGTAAACAGACATTGTTTACTCAAATATGTTCTGACGTTTCTTATGTAAAAATTGGGAAAATTATTTGTAGGCTTTCTCAGTTGAACGTGGGTAAATTACCAAATAATAAACCGTTGGGATTATCCGACAAAATATTCTAATAAAACCAACCTTCGGTTTTATATTATCAAGCTCTCCATTTTGTATCCTCCAGAGAACGTGTTGAGTCTTGTCGCCAGATATCCCGAAATTGAGACAATGTAGGGGCTCGTACTGCTCAGCCCAAACGGGCCTCAACTGTAGATGGTGAATGATTGAATCGCCAATCAGAAGGACTTCCGGCTCCCTCTCTTTCGTTTCAGAAATGTGATGGTTATGCTGGAAAACAGTATAAAATCCAAAGAATTGATAAAATATCGTTTCAAGACAAAATTTTCTAACCCCTCCTCAAAGTTTGTTGTTTGAAGGCACGTAGAATCCAAACATCCAATTAAAAAAAATTCAGCCCGTCCGCCGTCAACACTTTTTCAAAGAAACTAGACTAGGTAAATTCTTGAAATGTTCACCGAAAATCATTCTTGTTCTGACAGTGGCTAATTTCTTTCGCCAAACCGCTAACTCAATATAAATTTATATAGATTTCTGAGGCTGAATTGAATGGGACCATAACGGAGTCAATAGCTTAAATGGTTCTTGAATTATTGTAGTTTTTATGCGACATTTTTGTGATTTTGAGATATTTGGCAAGATGGTACAACTCAATCATTTGAAGAGCTATAAAAATTGTTCTATACTCGTTGGAAATTTCTCTTTAGCTGTATAGTTCGGACATTAAGTTTACTTCAGATTAAGTAATTAGGAAAATGAAAATATTTTAAATTACAACTGTTGCCAAGGAATTTGCCCTTAGTTACCAATATGTTTGTAGGTAGAAACGTTCACACGAGTTTTGATTCTAAAAAAAATCTAACCCCCTCGAAATTTGGTGTTTTACGTTTCAAAGTATGTAGAGTCCGAATATCGAATGAAAAAATTTCTGTCCGTCTGCCGTCAACACTTTTGACGAGACTTGAGAGCTATTTTTTTTTTTTTTTCAATTTTCACAACAAATCAAGCTTGACCTGACAATGGACTAATTTTTTAGCCAAATCGCTAACTCAATTTTAAAGGACATTTTGGGGGGTTTCAAGGAAGGGGATTAGTATTTTTGAAGGTTTTTTTTCACACAAAGGTATGTTTGGTATCAATTTCTATTGGTTATTGAACGCTGAATCGAATGAGACCATAACGGAGTCAATAGTTTTAATGGGCCTCAGCCGAAGAGGGAATGACCAATTTTTCATGAAAATTGTGAGTTTTCGCGGAGAAAATCGCTAAGGAAAATCAGTGGTTTGAATAAACCCGGAGATGTAACTCCAACCGATTGAAGTAACTCCCTAGAGCGCTCTGCAGACGGCTGAAAGACAGACAGTAACAACAAGACGGTCTTTAAGACTGGAGTCATGCTAAATCGAGTAAATGACGCTAACTTCACTGCTACTTGTTAGGTTTTTTTAATCGTCGAGTTAGTACCGCCCGAAATGCCTCGTAAAGCAAATAAATTGCTGAGGGGGTTTGGTAATCTCACAGCAACCTCAAATTATTGCTCCCAATGTTAGTTTATTCTCCGAAGATACAAGCGCTAGTGTCGAGATTCACGTTCGACTGACTAGTTATGACGTAATAACTATTCATTTTTCGTTCAAAATCATCGGTTTTCCTTAGCGATTTTCTCCGCGGAAACTCACAATTTTCATGAAAAATTGGTCATTCCGTCTTCGGTTGACACCAAATAACAGAATTCAGGCCAAAAGGAACGAAAATAAAAAATAGGCGTCTTCCCCATTTCTAGAGCTATAAAATATAAAATAGGTCTATACTCGTTGGCATGCTCTTCAAACACATACTTTTAAGCAGAAAGTTTAGCTTTTTATTTTATAAAAATTAATAATTGCTACGGAGTCATTATAGTTACCAATCTGTTGTTTGGTAGGAACATTCACAAATGTTCGTCCAAGTTATCATCAGAAATATATGGTCTTCTTATATAACTATTGTAGCAAAGGAATAATATACCTTGAATGAATGAATGAATGAATGATTCTTTATTACGTAAGGGATACAATATCCAAAGCAATGGAGTTCAATGCAGAAAAACAAGTACAAACTTAAATGAAAGGATTTAGCACATTTATCAAGAACAATAGAACATAAACCGAATATTACTTGTACTCATTCATTCATTCAATATACCTTAGCACAATCATTTGCAGCGTTTTTTGATTGCGAAATGGGCCCTTGGAGACAAGCGAGTCGAGGAAAGGAAAGCTGCAGGATTTATTCGGGCCTTCAACCTCAGACATCCATTACCTCAGTTCAAAAGCTTTTCTCTACCTCTCCAAAAATATGGTACAACTGCGTACTGTATATCGTACGTTTGCAATGTATATTGGCCCTAGATATAGCTCTATAAGTAGTTATAATACGTTTATCGTCCCGATGTGAAATACTTTCAACCGGCTCGCCCATTTTAAGCTGGGCAATATAACATAGAAACCTCAGCTTTTCGCATTTACAAAATAAACAGAATAGTATGGACACGAAATTAAAAAACAGAGCAATCATCGAGAAATAATGTACTAAAAGACACCAACCTGACTGAGCCATCGCCCGTCTACTTCTTCGGGGCGCATTTCAGGATTGGCGCACGGATTCATGACGAGACGTCCAGACCGCTTTACCAATTATTAAAATATAGAAAGAACGTTATTTGAGAATTAGTTTTATTTAAATCCGTAAGAGCGGCAGGAGTCGCATAGAAATGTAGAAAACGAGAGAATTCGCGATCGTGAAACAACGGCTTCTGAGCAGCGCACCATTGAATTGACGTTACGATTGACAAAGCCTTTCGTTTCGGTTTTCCGTACCGCGACTCGACCATGGAAGTGAAGAATGGGAGAGCCTTGTAATGAAGTGAAACCAACCGGCACGTCAGCACACTCTTGCGGGAATACAACTCATTATGGCGGCTAGCTCTCGTTTCGTCCACATTTTGTGTTGTCTTGTTTTGTTTGTTTTTTTTTTTTTTTTTTTTATTTTATTGCCATATTTTCCTTCTCGCCGCATTTCTTGATGTCCGGGGGTTGACCTAGTGACTGAGCCGACTTGGACCCTATGGCTCCACGTCGCCCTGAGGATGCCCGAATGGGCGAAAGTGCTCGGCCAGCTAATAAAGAATTGGAGAATGAGTCGCCTGATTTTTATTACCATGTTTACGTAGTAAATGGAAGTACTGCGATCGTCTGAAAAGTCGAATTCGGAACGGAGGTGAATTTGGAAGACATTTTTATACTAGGTACTACTTTAATACTCAGAAAGTTTCCAAACAATTGTCTGTGGTCAAAAAGTGACATTAATCGTCATACCTCAAAACAAATTATTGAAACTCGACGAAATTTTCAGAGAAAGTACTCCCAGTGATTGTGCAAAATTGACCATTTCCAGATTTTGGATAACACACAGTACTTCCGAGATATACCTAAGCTTTCAAACGTTTTTCTATTTAGATTTTCACAGACTATGAAAGCAAATATTCTTGTAGGTTAGAGGTCTACATTATGGTGACGCTTGATTTATTGGATATAGGGTCACACACCGTACCTCCACGATATGAGCCTTTTTCACAATTTCGTTAGTGCGTATTTTGTATTTTGATTTTTACGGGCTGCAAAACTCAATGTATTTAAGAATTCAAGGTCTCGAAATATTTGGAACGGCGATCGAATGATGCCTGATTTTTATCAAGTGGTTCACATACTGCACTTTCGCATTGTACGCATATTGACAATATTTCGATCCGCGAAAAACCGCTAAAACCGCACCGCGCACACCGCAAAAATTAATATATTTGAACGCTGGGGGGCTTTACATGTTTCTATATGACAGCTGAATATCGCTTCATTTTTATTATTGGTGTCACACACACTACTTCCTCGTAAAACGCGATTTCAGTAATTTTATTCGAGCACTTCTGTAATTTTCAGGTCTCTTTGCCTCAAATATGACCAACTTTGACCACGAACTCAAAACTTGTGACGTAGAGTTTTGATCACACACTAATGAGCAAAATGAGCCATTTCCGGATTTAGGATAACACACAGTACTTCCGAGATATAAGCGTTCAAACGTTTTCTATTTAGATTTTTACAGACTATGAGAGTAAATATATTTCTACGTTAGAGGTCCTAGAAGGTACGTTACGGCGAGCACGTATAGTATAATTTTGACTTATAGTATAATTTTACAGTATACTTTTAGTATACTGGTACCTCCACATTATAAGTTTTTTTTTTCACGAAATCACTGGTGCGTATTTTTAATTTTTATTTTTACTGGCTGGGAAAATCAGTATATTTGAACGCTCATGGTCTTGAAATGTTTAGGACGGTGATTGAATGAAGTCTGATTCTTATCACGTGGTTCAGTACTTCTGAAATATAAGAAATAAAACATTCTTCCATGTTGAGTTTTACAAACCATAAAAGTCCATATTTTGATAGGTCAAAGTCTTAAAACGTTCTTCATGGCAAGCAATCGACGTTTGATCTCTGTCTTTTGCTCACACACTATGCTTCCATGTTGTGAGCTTTTTTTGTGGGTATTGCTCAAGGGCTGGTTACACACTTTTGGGTGTCGTTGCAATAAAAATGATCTTTGTTGTAGCTTTTATCGTTCTTCGTTGTTGGGATTGAGGGAGAGAAAACCACGGCGGCCTGTTCTCCTGTTTTTTATTGTTGGCCGTGGATACCTTGTAATGGTGCTACGAAGCCCTGATGATGCCCGAATGGACGAAAGTGCTTGGCAGGCCAACAATAAAAAACAGGAGAAGAGGTCGCCGTGGTTTTCTCCCTCAACCCGAACAACGAAAAATCTTGGCTAGTTTGTAAGGATCACAATCTGACCTAATTCGTGCGTTCTTCTCTTTTTGGGTCTCTTGGCTAGTTTTTCGATAACAAGCGTGTACGTTGCGGCCTTCGTACGAGTTCCATGATTTTATAATTGGTTATACCTGTTACCGACTCAAACGCGGAAGTACCGTGTGATATATTCACACCAGTGATTTTTTGGAGAGAATTTTCTGATGATATAGTTTAAGTAGTACCTATGTTTTATTTTTTAGTTCTTTTTCCTCCTCGTCGCAAACCACATTCTTTTGTTGTGTTGGGGAGAGAGCACTTTCGCCCAATCGGGCTTCCTTAGAACAATGTGGAACAATGGGATCCCGAATGGGCAAAGTTTTCAGCAAGCTATGGAAAATAATTATGGATAATGAGTTTCCTGGTTCATTTGTAATTGCCATTAACAAGATGGTTGAGCAGTTATTTTTTTATTCACAAAGTACCTTAAATATTTCTTTCCATTAAATTTTTGAAGTTCCTTCTGGTGTGGTGTCTCTTGTTTGCTCCAATAAAACTTCAAAATGTTGTGGAAACGGCAGTGCTTTTGAAGATTGGGTTCAGTTGAATAAATTTTCTTTCTTCATGTAGAAGCAATCCTTTTCATACATCTTCAGGGCTGTAGAGGTTATAGCCGACCCAAGAACCCAATTTAAAAGAGGAATGAATTCTTATTAAATCGTTTTGAGCTATTTCGGTGCACTTCAGGTCTTTCGAAATTGAAAAAGTAGCTCAAGTACCTCCTTGGCAATAACAAAGTTGTAAATAATGAGAGTGAAAGGAAGATGAAATAAAATATTGAAAGACATTTTTATAACGGTTATTATTTCACAAATTAATCTCAATAGAAGATTTTTTTATGTTTGGCATTCCAAATCACGAGTGGCTTTTTATCGAGCCACTTGAGTAAAATAATTATTGATAAAGAGAATACGAATAAAATGTCTCTTGTCGGGTTTGAAAATAACGCGAAAGAGTCAACTGTTCCAGTCCGAATACGAATACGATTCATTTATAAATTATAATTAACAAAAACATACAATCAATAAGGGATCGAAATTTGGACACCAGTCAGCTCAATATTAGTTATCAATTTGGTTTGATAATCAAGAATACAAAAGACTGTAATTATCACAGCTAACAACGATCAATAAAAAAATGTTAACGCTGCTTCTTGTTTGAAAACGTTAAGACAAATCATGCAGCTCATATTCTTTCGGATGTGAACTTTAGAATGTGAATAATTATTAGAACAAATTTTCTAAAACGATTTCTCCAGTACTTGCTAGACAATGTTTACTTACAATTATTGTGGACTAAAATTCATAATTATAATCTAGAGGATTCAAACTCAGAATTCACCAGGAGCGGACAATTATGTAGGGAAACACATTGCTGACTTGTCGAGGTACCATCGGTCTAAAAACTGACATAACTGAAAGTCTTAGAGCAAAAGGGAGATTTACAAGAACCGTCTGCAGTTATAACACCTAATACCACTAAGATGTTCAGAATTTATAAGAAAAGGATGCTTTTATGCTGCATTTTTTCTGTGGAAAGCAGAAACGTTGGTTATATAATAAACTACTTACCCGAGAAAAACGAGTCCAATCGAGCTATTTTAAAGTTTCTGCCGAACAAGTGAATCACATTATTTCTGTTGTCAGAGGTCAACAGATTATATTCAAGTGTTGGGCAAAAAGTTATTTTTGCAATATGGGAATCATTTGACAAGGATCAGTGCACTGTGAGCTGGTTGAGTCACCAGCCTCCCCTCGTAACTGCGAAAACTTAATAATGCGAGAATTTAATAAGATAACCGTCCAACTTTAGAGGGGCAGATGAGTACTGCCAGTTTTATTTACTTTCTGAGCACCGGTGCAATTAAATCCTTCTGTTCATTGTGAACTTCTTCAAAAAAGAATCAATTTATCGACGATGAACAAACGTCCATCTAATGGTTTGAAAATCATGAAATCTTAACACACCGATCGAAAATGCCGATCAACGAACAATGCAAGCTATAAAATGATGCGGCTAACCTGGGAGGCTTTACTTCACGGCAGCAACACGAATTAATGAAAACCGCTGATCATGGTGCACTGATCATTGTCGTTGACGTAACAGAGGTTTTATCGACAGCATAATTATTGTTGCAATGGTTAGTTGAATCCTCTAATAATTTTAAAACTGAATAGAAAGAGATCAATATCGGTAAAAACAAATAGTCTCAAAAATTCGGTAAGTTGACCACAAAAGATGTTATTATTTCAAAATCCTGATATTATGATTTACCAGAATGATGTCAACGTTACTCCAAATCTTCAAATATCAACAATCGTACTTCAGGCTGTGGCTCAAATATGGCCGCTTGGATTTATAAAGAGCATTACGCTTGGGTACTCAAAAAGTACATGAACTGGAGATAGAACTCCCTAGTTCAGAAACTACAAATAGACTAAGCATTGGAGCTTTTTTCAATTTACAAACTTTTAAAAAACTCCTAAGGCTCGTCATATTTGAATATAGTAAATAACCTGGCTGGAAACATTTAATTCAGAAACAATCATAGTTCAGATTGAAGTATTTGTTATGATAATGTAGACAGTTTAGACACCGGAAAGTACTTTGATGACATTATTGATCCATGCTATTCAACATAATTAGCACTTTCATTTTCAAATTTTATTCAATTACAGTAGAAATCCTCACTTGTTAAAACGTTCTTTTCCGCATTCACTCGATCATAAAAAGCACAACTTTTTATAATTATATTTACACATCAGACACTAAAATGGATAACTAATATAAACTTTTTTCAAGGTAAAGTATACAACTACCGTTTGCATAATTTTACAAAAAAATAAAAAATAAAATAATAATAAAATAAAATGAAAGAAACGAAAAACACGAGCAATTTAAAAATAAATTTAAAAAAGTATTTACAAAGGACGACTGTGTTCATTCGAACAAAAGTTCATTAACTCAACTTAACGAAATATCTATGATGATGTGAAGCGATATCATGGGAACTCTTCAAAAACTCATAAAAACTATTAAACAAAAACGCTTTGTACAGTAAAATGGTGAATGTTCAACGTAACCCTAAAGTGAATTAAGATTTATAATGTGACTTGTCTCCAATTAAAATATCAAATAATTTGATTTAAAAAATGCAATCAGCTTCCTCATTCGTCATCTTTCTTCTCTGGTTTCAAATCCACGATCGCATGCATTTCTTCAGGGCTATACCTGCAAATAAAAAAGTCACGATTAAATTTATTAAATAGACACAATAAGAGATAACTAAACTACACGTTTCATTTCTTCCGCCGGCTATAATGGGCGTTAGGGCGTTGCAATATTGACCAGGCCAAGTAGCTACTAGCTAGCCGTTCATGGCTAGCTTTAAAATTTTCAAGGATTTTACGAGACTTCCTCGGAGGAAGTCCCTTCGCCATAAATAGTGCTTACTTTGACAGGCTTGAAATTGTTAGCATGTAACGAGTTGACCTAGCAGGGACGTCGCGCTGTGCGTATCAACAGAACCTGTCGAGAAGGTAGCGGCAGCGAATTTGAATCAATCCTTTGTCATTTCTCAAGTAGATAGCGAGTGTTCCCCACAGATACGATACCACAGATGAAATCAAATATATGCTAGGCATGGCCTATGTATTTTAATGTATCTTTCATGGCAAAGACGCGGAGCAATAATTCAAGCTAAAGAACAATTGGTTCAGAACAAATTCATTGCATTATGTTTCAGAAAGCCTTCGAAGAATGCGGTCAGTTCGACTTAAATTTATCTTATATCGTGTTATGTGTAGGAAAAGTCTACCAAAGAATAGAACACATCTTAGACCTGTTTAAAAAACGATTGATTCCAATCATACTATAATGGCAGAAGTTTTCCCTCTTTATTTTAACCGAATACTCAAAAAAGTAAGGCTAGTATGGGCATTAAATACTCACCCAAGAAGATTCTGAAGATCACACACGAAGCGGTAGACGTATCGCTTGCCAGCGGTTTTATGGATAATGTTTTTGTCGTAATAGTAACGCAAGCCTCGGCTCAGTTTCTCGTAGTTCATTTTGGGTTTATTCTTTCGGACGCCCCATCGTCTTGCTACTTCATCAGGGTCAGTTAGTTTAAATTCCCAACCATCACCCGTCCAGGAGATGAAACCTTGGCACGACTTGTCCGTCAACAGTTCCAGCAGGAATTGCCAGAGTTGGATAGGACCGGAACCGGTAAAACATGGACCTCCTGTCAAGAAAAAAATTATAATCAATCGTCGTACAGTTTAACACTAGTCGTAGTTATAATTTTAGTCGAAGTTAAAATTCCGTTCACTAACGTCATTGTAGAAGTTGAATAGTTTAGTTAGATGTGAGTTTGGAATTTTGGAAAGATGTGAATGGTATAGAAATAATATGACCAGTTTCACATCGCTCTCAGGATGCCCGAACGAGTAAAAATATTCGGTTAGTAAACAAAAAAGAAAAAAAAAAAAAAAAAAAAAAAAAAAAAAAAAAAAAAAAAAAAAAAAAATCGGAAAACTTGGTCTTTTCCCCCCCACAACCCTGATGTAATAAGAAATGAGACATCAAGGCCAAGTGGTAAATAATTATGTTGAACTTGTATTACCTAACAACAGCCTATCGGTTTCTGGTTCATGAGAACAGAACGGATGATATTTTCTCTACCAACCCCAAAGTCGATATTATTAAACTACCTGCAAACGTTAAAAACAATAATGGTATGCCTACATTTTTTTTAATAGTATAATATTTCACCGATTCTTACCCGAATATCCGGGATGTATGGCGGGTTGCAAGAAAGGTTTCGAGTCGAGGTTCGAAGAGGGATGATGAGAAAGGAAGGCAGGATGAGGAATCTGGTGGTTGACGTCGGTTGGCCAATCGGAGCCCGCTGATCCGGTTGTCGTCGACGTTGGCACCGTTTGGAATTGAGCAGCCTCGTACGGATACGGCTCCGACGTGTAAGCTTCGTGTTGGTATCGCAAACCTGTCGATAATAAAGAGAAACATAAAAATAGAGCTAAAAATAAAAATAAAATAAAATACTAATAATAATAGAGAAACATAAAAAACACTATCACGGGCGTTCAATAATCATAATGGAAAGTTCTCCATTTCATGGTAACATAATTATTAAATACGTATGGCCTACGTCGATCAGCTGGACTGAAACCTCATTGTGCGGGATATAGTCGATTTCGGTTCACTATAGGTTCTCAACTAGTAATGATAACCGTAACAGTAACAAATAGTACTCTGGGCACTAGAATAATACATTTATACTACCAAATAAACTGTAAAATTATATAGGTACATTTATACTACCAAATAAACTGTAAAATTAACTTACAAACTTACAGAGGGAAACGGTTGAGAAAATTTGGTTTCACATTTTTAATCTATAAAACATCAGCAGCCGATTGAGACACTGATTGGAAGACAGAGAGAGCGTGAAAGGTGAGGATTGAATAAGGAGGGAACGAGGGATGCTCATCCAAAATTGAATAACGATGCTAAACCAAGGAGCATGAACGGTTTCTGGTTTAACAATTGTTTCGAGCTTGGAGGAATCAGAATGAAAACTTTATTCCATCCATGCTGGTCAGGTCTGAAATCTTGACAAAAAGTCGTTTTCGAATTTTCGTCGAAAAAAGAAACTGTTGCAAAGAGCGGTCAAGTTTACGACGAAGGAGAAGAATGACGACAAATCGAAATACAAATCAAAGTATCGAAGTATTAACCTCCGTCATCATTTGACCTTTCACATTTCAAAGAAAGTGAAATCAGAATACCTCGTCTTATGGGAAAAAATCTCTAGATAGTCTCGTCTGATAGTCTCTATTGGTTTTTTAAAAAAAATCAGTCCACCTAACGTCAACATTTTTCCGAGACGACTAATAGCTACGTAATAACAATTGTCGAAGGTTTTAGCCGTAATAAAACGAAAGAAGAAACAAGCGAGAAAATATCTGTCGAGGAAAACTGAACAGCGGTGCACGTTGATGGGTAAAGGTGAAGAGACCAGAGCAGAGCAGAGGCGAAGGTCGGCGCCGACTCAGTGCTCCACGCATCCAAGCGAAAATTAACAATGGCGTCGGTCGTCTGCTCTTCGGGCTACCCGGAGCGGTGAACATGGCCGATGATGGTGATGGGAACAAAGGAGAGTTTCCCACAGAGTTCACCGCCGTCGAGTGGCCGAAGGCTGACCTTAGCCGGAGTCGGAGCCAAAACACTCGTGACCTCTCACAGCTCGCAATCACAAGCCAACTTCCCTGCCCCTTTGTCAACAGAGTCGGCTAACCGTCCAGTGCGCGTACGTTGACGACCATTGGAGCCAAGCGGTCGTCACGGATTACGTGAGATTCTATCATTCGCTACCTGTCGCCATTTTGAATTCAACCCTGTCGGCTAGATCAGGCACACGAACTAGGAATCAAGTACGACTGATGAACTGATTCAATGAGAAGATCCGTCTACGTAGGCCCGAATGTTAATCGGGTTGAAATTGCGACAAACCACTGTACTACATAGAATTTTAATGATGTAAAGGCATTTCAGGAAGGGGTTTTTAAAAAGATTTTTGAGTCAGGTACAGTTGATTTTGGGTAAGAGTCACGATGATTTTTCAAGTCTGAGGAGTGTCGATAGGTATGCATTTTTTAGCATGGAACTAGATGATGACCATGTTGAAAACAAACACCTTCGAAGTGTTAGAATGAATTAAGCTTTCTTAATCGGTAAAACACGAATGAGACGTATACTTGAAAAATGCCATCGAGTGCAGTGAGTTATTCTTCGCGTTACTCACGGCTAATATTTGATGCAGTAACTTTTTGTGCTCCAATCACCAGATGATGTTCTGCCACATATGTTTTGGGAGAATTGAAAATATCAAAATTCAAGCTCTCTGAAAACTATGGCAAAATTTAATTCGACCAGTGAAATAAAAATTTAATCGACTAATTTTCACAAACAGGCCTTGCTGCTCAATGAATGAGTTCTAGGAGGTCTCGGATAGCATCTATCAATATTTTGTTAGCTCATTCGTGTAGCTCTTCAGTTGATGGTTGTTCTGGTGCAATGAGTTCGGTAAATAAAAATTGAAAGAGTATTCAAGCCGAGGTACAAAACTGTACATCACGCTACGTCGACTATGAGTCGAATTCGGGTCTGTGTCGATTGAATGTCTTACAGCCTTGTGTCGTTCAACTTCGGCCTCATTTTTAAATGAACGTTCGAAATCCAGTATTGAAATTGCACTCTACATATCTCGTTGATCTTTATCCATAAAAATCTTCACTAGGAAAATAATTTCTTCTTTCCTTAAGAACGGAGCGATCATACTATTATAAGCAAACATATGAAAATGTTTGCGACCTAAATAAATAGAATCTATTTTTTCCCCGTATTAAAAAAGTATTGAATTATTCATGTAAGGAAGATGTTCTTACCGGGCCTTATGTATCCTTTGGGGTACTGCGATGGTAGATATTTCTGTTCAAGTGCCTGATGGTTTGCGGGCGTATTCGACCCGTAGAATTCAGGTGAGTTCGACTCGAGATAGGACGAGGGTCCGTGCGACGTCGTGTCCAACGTTTGATACTCGGACGGCTCGTGAGGCGTTGGGGCGGCTGATGAGTAACCTCCACCTTCATCACCGCCTCCTGACCCTTCCCCAAGGCCACTATACCCATCTGCACATAGGGAATAGACAGTCATCACATGAAACCAGATGGGAAATTTGTGAATGAATTGAGTAAACTAGGCTCGCGAATTTGAAACGGGAAAGAAATTAGACCAGCAAGAGCTACATTGAAAAAAATTACAATAAGTCCGAATTTTAACACATGCACAAATGTGAACATGAAAAAAGTGTAAATGCAATTGCACGGCAAAAAGCTCGCACGTTTCGACAGGTTACTGAAGGTAATGAGATTGTTAATGCTGTGACTGAATCACTGCCGAAATGCAGTTATAGACGGTTTAGTGTCTTCTTCCTAATTGTCCTTGTATTTATATTACCATTAATTATTGTACATAAAAAGTAGTAAACATAAACAAGCGCGATAGAAATGAAACCGAATGTATGTATGTAAGCTCCGATTAGCACCCAAACGATTGATCCGATCGCCTTCAAACAATGAATTTTCAATCAGACTGAAAATTCGAATTCCACGACGAATTTCTAAAAATTGATGTTTTTTGGTAGGTGTAACGGAAGTTGATAATAAGTACATCGAGAATAAAGGCGATGCATTTCTATTCTGTCGTATTTCATGGATGAAAAAATCAAAAGTTAAAAAATGACTACAATTTTGAAGGTATATTTTGAAACTATTGTTCGTTCGTGCTTTTCAAGTTCAACTATCGAACGGATAGGGAAGTTTTCGAACACAAAAAGGGCTAAAGGCCTGCTTAAGCATTGTCATCGTTTACGCGATTTCTATATCAACTGATGATTCGATATTCGAGGTTGAGAGTACAATAAAAACCTCAATAAATACTTAGTTTGTCATACTATATTGTGCACACACTGTATAATTAGCAACAAGGCTTAAAATCAACTGTTGTCCTCATTTACTATATGTTTTTCAACGTTGCACATCAGAACTAGTTTTCAAAGGTTCATTTGTCCGTCGATGTTAGCTAAATATTTTCCATGGCTAAGCATTTTTGAAATATTGTTACGTATAACTTACTTTGCTTAATATGGTACAGTGGTGGAGGTGGAGGGGCCTGAGACCTGAGTTGCAGGAAAGCAGGGCTACCTGTGGACGGTGGAGGAGGACTTTCTTCTTTGACGCCTTCCCCGCACAGAGGACTTCGCAACTGGTTGTAACCCCCTGTAACACATGGTTTTCATACATAGTTGTAAGATAGTTACTGATGATGGCCTAAACAGCGAAATCGATGTAACAATATTACTCATTTGAATTAGTGGAGTTCGTAGCTACCTTTCGTTTTCTATTCTATGGTTTAAAAAAAAATTATATTCAAAGACCAGATATAGATCTAATTAAATAAAGTGTACAAGGGTTCCACCGCTAATGGTAAACAGAAACTTTTGAAGTGACATCTAGTTTTTTAAAATATTGTTTCATTGGTTAAGTACCAAAAGGTAAAAGGTGCAATTCGCATAAATTTGAGTGTTGTTGTAAGATACTCTCAGATCAGAGGTTATCGCTGGACAATGACGACTGTTACGAGATGTAAACATCGAATTGGAATTAAGGTATACCGACTTGGATAATCATAGTTGGCTAATGAACTGAATCAATCTGAATATTGCATGTGAATATCATGTGAACCGACTAATCGACAATTGAATGTTAGCAAACGTTCTCTCTCTTCACGAACAACTTATCTTGTGACTAATTCTATTTTATTTGTCAGATTTTGCTGATTAGGTGTTGAAAGATATTCAGGATGTCTAAATGATCGTACAACCGTTGAATTTCCTCGTGACAACGAAAGGTTGACATAAATAGGTATAGACGAAGAAAAGTAAAATTGGAACAAAACTGGATACAGGACTATGAGCGTTTCTAACAAAAACGACGAGCTGATTATTGCATTTCATAGCTTAGAGCCCCCCGAAATGATAATATCTCGTATTTTTTCATGAGTCTTCTCATGTAAGACCTAGGTTTGCGTGGCACGGATGGAAATGAACTTGACATTGAAACAAAAGGATTCCCACAGATGGGAGCTCGGCGTGTTTTACTCATCCAACACTTCTGGGTTCCTCCCAAGCTGTGGGAACGTTTTTGTTTCACTTTGACTATCAGTCGGATTTAGCAAAAACCGCCAGGGCAAACGCTATAAATTCTTATGCCGTTTCCATAAATTATCGGAGGCATTGATGAATTCAAGCTAGACCAACTTGAATCTGGCGAAGTGGAGATGGCAAGGTATAGATCCAAACTTTCACGTTAAGTTCTTTCATTTACTTCAACTTACACACAAGTATATGTCTCTTTGACCCCAACTTGTGAGTCTAGTCTCTTCGCTATTTGCACTCCGTCATTTTTTCCTCAAAGACGACATTTTTCTGTAATCGTTATGTTATTAGGTACACCTGCTGTATCAATAATTTAGTAAATTTGACCCTGCAACCCTGTCATTAAAAACATCACCGTTAGCGTTTTCATAGTTTGTTAGTTATTTACTCGATCGTCATTCGACTGAACTAATCTTGATGATCTTAAGAGTACGCATTGCATGTATATGTCAACCCACTTTCTCGTGCGTGGAAACGTCGAATGAATGAAAAACGTGTTGAAACGCAGAAACACGTTCAATAATTATTTGGATTTTTTTATTCCTTGCAATTAGGGGAGAAAGATCTCAACACCTCTGACTACGAATAAAAAAGGGCTTCTCCAAAGAAGAACATCCATCTGAAACCAGACCAGGTCGACGAGTAGATTACATTTAGTATGGAAAATTCTCCTAAAATCGGTATGCTTCATACCCTCGTTCCGTGAGCATTCATAGAATACTACCAAGTTCACAAGGGTGATACGAGCGTATTGAAACTCCCATTTAAAAACCGCGCCTGACACTGGACAAAGGCAATAGAGACCTCGGACGGAGCGAGACGATACAAATACAATGCACCTCTTGAAATTCTCCGTTCGCGTTGGATGCTCACAGGATGGGTGAGATGGGCTAGTAGACTCAGAGCACAGCGCATGCGCAATGCTCGGCCAATCAGAGACGAGGTCGACCGCCCAACTCAGGTTCATTCCCAGGTCCCCCCAGCACGTGTCTCAGCCTGAAATCCGGACTGTCAAACAACCTTATCAGTCACCTTATCGACCTTCTGCTTCTTCTTCTTGTTCTATTCACCAGGACCCAAGGCCAAATACGAGATGGAAGAGTTCGTGAGAATAAATGACGATCAAATGGGGCATTCAAAAAAATGGTCTCGGTCGAAATTATTATACGTATACCCACAGATTGCTGATCGAACAAGAAACTGAGACCGATTGGAGCAACTCGTATATGGGGTTAATTAATAAATATATCAATTCAAGGAAAAATTTGTAGTTTTTGTGGGCATCTTTTGAATTTCACGAAGATGGTAAGTCGAAGATAATTGAAGCTATTAAGAACGTTCTATTCTCGTTGGAATATTCGTCAAACAATCCCTTCTATGGAATAGGATGATTAGGAGAACAGACCAACATCATAATAAGTTATTTTGAAAAGATAAAAATGCAATTATTTGTGAAGGAGTTTACCTATATATTTTTTGTTAGATGGAAACGTTGTCGCTCTATAATTACCTACGAGTGTACAGGTGGAAGTGATTAGCTATCTGATAATTGCAGTAGAAGATATTAGCAATAAGTGACCACGGGTCACTAAGCTACGAATCATTAAGCAAATTTTGCAGAATTACACGCCATAATAGTGAATCAATAGAAAATACTTCTGATTAAAGATAACAGAATAGATACTTTATCGTGGCAACGCACAGGTAAGTCCGAAGTGTCTGGGCACATGCTCAGATCGCATTCGTTGAGTTCACTTGGAATTCGTCTTTGATCTAGCTGACGTAGGCAGCGATTTCTTTCAGCCGAACTCGATAACGACTTACAACAGTAATATTATATGTCCTGGGGGAAGGCGTAATATTGTAGATTTTAGTTTTAAGGTGTTACAAAAAGAGCAGCCGACTCTCCTGGTTCGTTCGAAGGTGAACGAGAGCAAAACGTCTGATCGGACAGAGTGCACAAAGCACAGGTGGTCTTAGTGAGCAACGATGAACTGGGCACGAGGAACAGGTGCTTTCCTAGTGGAGCAGATGAAGAGCGAGCAAGCCGCTTGGCCACTGAACTTCTTCTGCTCGCTAGGCCTTGCGAACCGAGCTACGTTCGTCGGTTCGAACAATAATTTCACCTTCAAGTTCAAAACTTATTACTTGAATTTTATTGTTGACCATAGTCAAAATTCAAACGGTTCGATATTGATGAACGAACTCAAATCGACTATTAGGATTCATTTTTGAACTCGTGGACTCATTGGACTCGTATTTTATTTTATTCATTTTTGAACTGAATTTAAGTACGGGCTATTGATCAAACTACGTTGAATATAATGCAAACATATTTTTTGTTCTTCTCCAGGTGGTTATTTTTTGTTATCCTAGAACTCTACAAATTTGAGTACAGGCGAGGTTTGTTTGTTTTGAGAAAAGTAATGTTAAAATCCGGCGTTATTGGTGACGGCAAAACCTGGGCGGTAATTCAATTGAATCGTACGAGCGAACAATAAGCTTGATGGAGCTACTAGTAGGACTAATTAATTTTATTCTCGTACTTTCGCAAACAGTATTAAATATACGGGAGAATGAAATGTTCAATCCACGAATTAACAGACACATCAACAGAAAGACACATTAGCTAACGCCTGCCACTACTGGATACTGAATTGTTATACTTGTCACACTGATTTATTATTATTTTCCACATTCCACAAACTCACGGTCATGATTCCCACGAAATAGTCTATAATGTGTACTCTACTGTCTATAATGTTTTCTCCCCCTCAACCTACAAAAAGAAGTAATGCGACCACCTGGAGAAGGAAAAATATAATGTGTACGTTCAACTGACGTTCTAGCTGATCCCCCAACCTTGGATTCACTATAAACAACAACTCGCTGCTCGCAGTTATTCCCTGGGGCTGTGAGGAGTGTCGAAGCTGGCCGGCCTCCCGCTGAGCTCCTGAAGAGTTGAGCTGGACAGAACGCACGTGCTCATAATATGGCCACCTGTAGGACCAGGCTCGAGTGAACGGCTGATCGTTCGTAACAAATAATTCGGACGAGCCTTCTTCAAGATCAGATGATCGAATCTGAGGCCGTTGCCTCCAACCGTGTCCAGTAGATCGCACCCCAAAATCGGCTCAACATTTCATATTCACCATTAACAATCACTCTCGGACAGAAACAGCCATCTTCTGCTGATAAATATCCAATTCCAATCAATTCTTCCAGAGGCTGTTCGATGAGAACATCAATTCTGAATTAGTTTGTGAACACGCTTGAAAACCTTTTCACAAAACATCGTTTTTACGATTGCAATACTCCGCGTAAAACAAATTTCGCCGAGGTTTGTTCTTACTAACTTGTTTTTCGCGCTCGCAGGATTTATTTCGTTATCCCTGACTGTCTAAAACTGGAACAAAAGTTAATGGACTGGCACGCGAAACTAGATATGGCCGAATCGACAGTGGCACATAGGTGGACGGTTTGAAAGGTACTTATCAGTTTAGCCTGATCTGACCAAAGTCCGCGGTCCGAACTTGGTCGAACACAGGAAACGTTAGATCTGGGGTGAGATTTCTGGGAACACGACATCCGGACGGGAATGACGATGGTCGGGAATACGAGATGGCGTGTGAGGGAACGATGAGCAGTGACCCGCCGGCGGAAAAAACGAAATCTTCATTCGCAATGGTCGAGCTGCGTTGCAAGTGGATCACAGTCGTTGATAAGATTTAAGGAAATTATTTTGATCAGCGATTAAAAGGTGCCTGACCTAATAATATAATCAATGAGCGCATTTATAAGTTTAGAATAAGTTTTTCGCTATCGATAGTTTTGAAAAATTTTCTGCATTACTTGTTGCTATCGCCAGAACGAGAGGCCAGATTTAACCTATATTATAAATAAAATAAAATGAAATGAAAAACCGGCAAGAAAATGAGGTTTTATTATGAAACTAAGGGCTATATATCTGTATGGAAAGGTGTAATTTATCGTTTTTATAGTAGTTACTATCATTTGGTATGTAGGTGGAGTATGTATCATGGTTTTGTATCATAAAATATTGGGTTTTTCATCGTGCGCAAAGTATTAGCCGAAGTAGACTCAGAAATTTTAAGTATTCCAAGATTTTTTAACTTGCACAGTGGATAACTCAAACAAAAAGTCGTCAATTCAGATGTTTGAATATACCAAAAGATAGGTAATTTAATTGTCCACATTTTCCCAATGTAATGTACCTATCAATTTTTCAACCGTTTTTGCGTTATTCTACAATAATAGTGGACTATACACGAAAAAATCACTTTTTTCAACTTTAAACGTTATTTTCATCTATTTAGTGCGAAAGAAACAAACAATGAACCATATATTATTGATGTACACATCATCAACTATCATTATGCTGAATTTGAGCTAAATCCATTTCAAAAAATTTTTCGTGAAAAATCCAAGGGGTACCCCTGCGATTTTTTTCAACCGAACAGTTAACGATTTTTTACTCCTCTCTCAATACAGATAAAAATCTGAAATTTTCAGGAAAGTTGTGTCTTACCAAGAAGTATTTTTGTGATTTTTTTTATTTCTCTGAAAAATCTGCAAGTGGTCCAAAAAAATCGGTTTTTAAAAGATCAAAAATTGGACTTTAACCGTGATTTTCGGGGTCAAAATAAATGCGAATCAATTGTTTTATCATGCAGAAGTCTTCATTTGAACGCCATACACACGTACATAGCAAAAAATTCTATGAAAAAAATTTAAACAGAGCCAGAGAAATTATTTTCCGTAAATCGAGTTTTTCGCCGGCCACAATTCCGAGCTCCGTAATAGTGAAAAATTAAATTTTCGTTTTAAAGCGATTTTGAAAGCTATTCTTATAGGAAATTTAACGCTAAATCCGAATCTGAAGTCAAAATGACGGAAATTTAACGATGACTATTAGTTTTCCCCAGTTTTAGTACTACACCGTTGTCATGTTTTTCAACCTTGAAAATTCGTTGCAAATACAGAGCTGGTCAATTTTAATTAATTAATGATTCCTACAGTAAAATAGACGTAGAATTCGAATTTGAAGAAAAAATTATCAAATTCTAACAACTAATAATTTTTTCAATTGTTTCGGTTTTACATATTTTCAGTTTTAACTTAGGAATTTTTTTCACCAAGTTTGCGAATTTTGAAAAAATAGGTTCTATGTAAGCAAATTGAGGAAATGTAATTTAGAATTCCACTTTTAGGTAAAAATAGTGTTCGTGATTTTTTTCGGCGTGAATAGCTCCGCGGGGACATAACATAAATATATTTATAACCAAACACATCAAATTGTGGGATTTTGATAGCTCTTTCTCGCCTTTGAGTAATGCACGTGCAAAAGTGTTTGGTTCAAAAGTTATCGGGGAAAAACAGGCAAAAAAACGCGAAAAACACCGTTATAAAAATTTAAAGCGCAATAAAACTGAAATGAAGGCCTCATAAAAAAAAGAGGATTAAATTCAATAATAGTGAATATAAACAAATAGAAGGCAAATAATGGATAAACAGCAATAATCTAAAGAACTACGTTTTTCTTCGTCAGTAACTTTCCTCATTTAAAAAACGTATAATACTCATGAACCAATATCATTTTATTTATTTACTAATAATAAATAATTTTCCCACGCGTTTGATTTCCCTAATTTTATTTTATTTCCTTCAGCAAATGAACAGATTTTTTTTTAAAGTGAAAATTTAGTGAAGCAGTGACCAAATATTCAACAAATATGTGATTGATATAACAATGGTTGTTTCTATAGATATTGATGGTATACACTAGTACTTAGTAGAGTGAAACTAGGCTGAACTTGGATCACTTCAGATTTTCAAATACATGCTAGAAACTTCGTAAATTATCAATACTCTCTTGGGAAAACTCATGTTTTACTCTTTCAATCATGATAAACCAGAGTCAACGGGACTAATGAACAATTTATCACGCGTTGACTCTGAATGAGAGTTTGTTAAGTACTTACCTACTGATTTTTAAACAGATATCTAAGTAATATTCAATCGAATAATGCTGATTGATAGTCAATATAACTAGGTACCAAAATAGTGCTTTTTGATTGAAATCACACCATTAATTCATTGGAAAATGTACACAGGGATAAAAGGCTATAGGTTTTCGTGTACGATCAATCATAGCTTAGGCCGATGTTTTCATCAGATCCATGCTGCGACTCGCCTTGACCGACCGTTCGAATTACGTGGAGAAAACTCAGGGGGGCAGTAAACCGAGCGACAATTCAACCATACTTTAACTGAATAACGACCGAGCTCAGAACTAAAAAAAAATGTAATATATTTAGTTTTGATAATTAAAATTTATAGCAAAAGACACGTATGTATCCTCCAGCGATGAATAACGCGGGGTGTGAGTACGACTCGATTTTCTGCCGTATACTAGCTGTAATAAATAAAATGCTATTTTCCGATCATTTAAATTTCCGAATTCGTAAATCGATCATTTCTTGTTCTATCGGATTGAATTAAATCCACTAATGCATTATCTCAGTTTACAATTTAAATATTATCAAGTTATAGAGTTGCTCGATTCATGAGCCGTCTGTTCGTTTATTTATTGGAAATAAATCCATCATTAGTACGCTGGCACGCCGTCTGATATTAGAAAAGCCATTGGCGTATAGAAATTTGGTATTTATTCAATGGCCTCCGTGCCGGCGACGAAAACAATGCAAAAAACGTGTCTTCAACAATAACATACGATTCAATAAAGATTTAAGATGCTATTCATCGCAAAGGATGTTCAATATTTCCGATAGAAGAGAAATAGTAGAGCGATTTTCAAATGTTCACGATGACTCTAAATTGAAGTATCAGTACAATGTTTTTGAGTTTATTATGGTCTGATTTGAAATTTCTTCATGACACACTTTATAACAAGATAGAAAATTGGACCAAAATTCATTGAAAAATGAGCAAGCTTGGAATTTTCAGGCTAAAATGATCGTTTCTGAACATTTTTATCCAAGTTAAACATCTCAAAATCGGTGTACTCTTCTTCCTAAATTATTGCCGAAACTGAACATAAATTATTCCCAGTTCAGTTCGGAACAACGCAATTCAACAATGCTCATCCTATTTTGTAGTCGATAAGTTTTCGACCAACAGTTCTTACAATAAATCGACTCACCGGTCAAATGGTAATTGTTCTGTTGATCGGCACCGGGTTCCGAAAGAAGAAATGCGTTATTCGGACACTCGGCATAGAATGCTTCCTGTGCCGAGTTGACCAGTTCGAGAACTTGAAGGACCATCGTCATGTGTCACTTTTCTTGTTTAAGTTGTCACTGCGAAGACGGAGGCTTTAGCGCGGACGTGCATACACTTGGCTGATGTACTCTATGCTACGCGCCTTTTCTCATATAAGTTCGAATCCGTCGCGCACAGATGCGATGCCGCTGGGCAACTGAAGCACTACCGCGCGCTGTGCAGCAGTGCTCGGTGGGGAAGGGGACGCCTTCTCCTACTCCTTCTAACACGATCAAGAGGGGTAGAAGGAACTTGGAGAGGTTGGGAAATTAATTGGAGACTGAACGAATGTTGTCGGGATCTGAACTGATCGGACGGTTGGTACACCTGCATAGGCATCTGAGTACCAACTATTGGAATATTTGCAACTGCAATGAGCTTGGTACTGGATATGGCATAGAAATGGTACTGGATGTGCCAATGGCACAGAAATGGTACTGGATGTGCCAATGGCACAGAAATGGTACTGGATGTGCCAATGGCACTGGACTGAATATCAAATATTCTGCCACACAGTTTGCTGCTAGAGCGAAGACAATTTTCCTTGAATGTAATAAAAAATCTTCTTAGTTTCGCAACTTGAACTCTTGTAAACTTGAACTCATTTATCATTCCAGTCACCGTTCCGATGGTATGTAAAATGGATATCGAAGATCCGACAAGCACAACTTGGCGTCTTTGGTTGGTAAAGGAAAATATGGTTATGATTGCTACGAAACTGAGTTGAAGATTCAAATACAAGGACTTAATACGAAGACCAAAACGATATGGTAAATCCTGCCCATTCAAACTGAAGTTCAACATGTCGGCTATCGAGCATTCGCCAGGAAGAAGCTGCCTGACTGAATCATGTCTTCATGCAGTTTTCCTTTCGTCAACAGTCTCTATGGTCATTTATGCGTTCACCTTATCGCAGAATTATTATTTTTATAATAAATTTTTCGAATTGGAAGAGACTGAAATGGATTTGAACGTCTTCAAACTGAATTGAATTTAATTGGGTGGTCTTAGTAAGGCTCAGTTGTATCTTTACCCTTGATAATAAGCCGAGAAAACCCTCGAAACGTCGTTGTGCAAATGATAATATATACAGCAGCAGCATGTTTTATAGCGGCTTCTCCCTGAGTTCATGCTGATTAGTTTCAAAGAACGTATTACTATTATACGAAAATAAATCGTTTTATGGGGCGCATATTTTGATGTTCAAAATGATTATCGGCATTTCTTTCGTTTGAAACAAACACACGAAACCACGTTGATTGCACGCTCTTATTTAATTTAGAACTACGAGTGTTTTAATTAGTCGTGTGTATATTACTTAAGATGAGCCCTGAATGGATGTACTAATAAAATCACATGGGAGGCGAACGGTTTCATAGTTTTTACAGCGAGGCCTCAGTTCGAATCATGTTGTTGAGTCCTTGAACAGACCATTGTAAAACGATCGACTATAGTTGAGTAACGATAATAATTGCACCTTAGCGGAGGATTAAGAATCAGTATAGCAGCAGTGTATCAGCCTGATAATCGTATACACTTGCGCGGTCGAAAATAAATTACCTTCTAGTTCGCCGTTCTCGTTTTTCCAATGTTGACCAAGAGTTTTTGGTCGGCCGAGGGAGATTGTAGGTCGCAAGTCAAGCGGACCGTGGAGTTGCTCGATGTATGTCAAAATAACCAAGTGTCTATAGTAGTGACTACACCACGTGAGGAATGGGGGAGGGCTCTCATTAATCGAAGTCATGCATCATGGTTTGGTGAGCAAGTGCCGTAATCCTGGATCCTACACATACCTACCCACCGACCCGATGGCCTTGGGATATATAACTTGGCGTTAGGCGTCGCTGGGCCGCGAAAAGTTACTTTTAATTTTCAAGTGCATTCTCTTCGAACAGATATAGGGAAATGGGGCCTAGGACAATCACGGTTCTTAACTGGAAAATCGCTCTTTCGGAATAAGAGTTAATGACTTCACTTATTGGACTCGTAACGAGAGCTAAAACATATAATGGTAGTGCTAACGTACGTAAAAAATGAACGTTTATGAAAATGGAAAAATAACTCTTCCAACAAATTGACGTCAAAGTTCTTATACACGTTGTAGTGGCTTAAAATTTGTGCCGATACTCTATCGCAAACATTGTTTCTCAATGTCGCATGCAAAAGAGCGAAATATATCGATTTGATCTAAATCCAGCAATACAACCCAAGGCAACTAAGCAGAGCGGGTATTTTTATTATAAGAGGGAAATAATTTATTTGAAACTCGCATATTCATAAGTAATTAAAATGAAAACCAAATTCTTATTAGTGGTATTTTCCTATTTCGAGCCAATCGTTTGGTGTATATTTTTTCGACTACCAATTTAATTGACAAAGTTACTCAATACAATCCGTAGGAAAAATTATTTTTGTACATAGATGCACGACCAAATTGTTGTAGAAACGCCCTGAGAATCAAATGTCGACTCAGCAATCCTTTAGAAAAAAGGATATATGATAAAACGCTTACAAACCGATCATTTTTGTGTCAGCAGCCGAAATTCGTAAAAATGAACATCGGGTTGTTCGAGTTAGATTCATAGCTGTTAGCAGGGAGACAATTTTCTCATTTGATAGTTTTTTTTTTTTACTAGGAGCACATTTTAAAGCCCACTTTTTCTAATAAATACAACTACCCTGTAATTCACACGTGGTCTACTCAGAAAAATGTGATAAATCCCACCCCCCTTCACACCAAACGTCCTCCGTGAGCATCCCCCATTCGCCTCATAGACCTAGTCAAAGCTTTTCTCAGCATTTTCTTCAACAGGCTTTTTCCAGAATACGCGAGATACGCAGAACTTTTTCCTCGTTCGGCGTTTGTCGATTTCAAGCACTCGCCTCTACTTTTGAGTTTAGGATGTGTAACTGGGCGGATTGTGAAGCGAAGTGAAGGGAGCTGTTTCGGTTTAATAACTATCGTCGGTGGACAGCCACTATTGTATCTATAGAATATTTATGTGGTCAGGGCCCCGTGACGGGGCGGACCATTGTTTCGTTCAAGGCCCAAAACAGGGCAATGCCGCCACTCTGCTCCGCTCAGCCCACTCAACCAGCAACGCTCGCAACCTCCACGAAACAACCGACGAGTACAACAACTGAACTCTCCTCTCCACTAGATCTAACAACCTCACCCCTATCACCTCCAACCTTCACTCACGCTCTGCCACCTTATTCGGCCGATCCTACTCCAAATCTCTGGCGCACGGTTCAACAGAACCTCGCAGTAATTCTGCTTTGAAACACAATTTCTATATCCGATACCTAACACGTTTTTGGTACAACAGTCCTATGACCGTCATGGTCTCGGTCATGACGAGAAATCTTCCTACGTTTATCGGAGCATCGATCGTTGACACTTTTCGTGAAACTGTCAGAGAACTCAAGACATATTCACCCAAAATGGACTTTTGGACATAACATGCCCAAATTCTTAGCTTTTAGGATTGCTCAGGGCAGTGGTGTAATTGCAATATTCACCGTTGGTTGCTATTACTATAGAATAGTGACAATTTTAGGTATGCAGGCAGCGTAGTGTAAATAAATATTTCATTATTCACTAATATTCAGGTTTTGATAATTTCCAACTCAAGTTTTCTCGAAATACAAACCTTACTTCATATATAAATAAACAAATACATTTGTAAGAAGTAAATGAAGGGAGACTAGATATTGAATTGGGATGTTTTCCAATATGAACTGTTATTTGATTCAAATATTGGCTACAAAATATAAACAATTGAACAAACAGTAACTGAATCCCAAGAATAAATTCTAATTCACTTCACTGCTGAACGATCGGAGCGAACTTCGTTACAAAATTGCATGGTTTTTCAGACTCGTCGGCGGTTTTATCCAAACGTTCTTCGGAATCGAAGGCTCAATCGCAACAAAGGAAAGAAACGACGCAGAAGAAACAGGGCATCGCCCCCGAACGTCGAGTTCTTTAGTTTTTTTCGTTTGCGTAGCAGAAAAAGCGCAGCAAGTGGCTCGGATGGTACATGTTGAAAGTTGGTGATAAGCGGACAAGCACAATAAACCTGGAGGGCAATTTATTCGCGAAAAGGGTCTCCTCTGATTTAAAAATCATGTTAGGTGCCTCGAATGCTGGCAGGTAATAGCGGAAACGGAGGTCGTCGCTTCCGGCCCGGGCTGTTTCAGTCAGTGTTGTTGTTGGAAGGTGGAGGACGTTGATGTTGTAAACTAAAGCTATCTGGTCTACTCTCTTTTTCCATCGCTGGACTAGGGGCAGCGGCTTTCCAGGGGCACGGCATCAGATGACATCAACGCAGTCGCTCGCACCATCGACTACACTATTTCCAACGTTCCAGTCTATACCAGTTATTTGACTATGGTGTGAAGGAGGATGTGAATGACAAAAGGAAATAACTGTACCATTTATCACAAATTTTTCAACAGGTTGTACCTAGGAGACAATTACTAAACTGTTCTTCTTTTTTTGCCTGATATTTCTTCAGATACGTTAATAGTTATTTATCACACATGTGGGTATTAGCGTAAATTACATATTTATTCAAAGTTTGAGCATTTTATTTTGTGCAGTCCTAGGAAAACCTGTGGAAAACTACTCATAAAATCCATAATAATTACTAGCTCATATGCTAATCAAATACAAAATATTTTACCTGTATCCTGTTCGGTGAAGAATGCATGGAAAATCAAAGCAAACCTCGATGAATTATTTATCAAATGTCATCTAACAAAAACAAACAAAAAGAACAAAAAAAAAAAAAAAACAGAGGTTGAAGTATACTAATTGGCTTTACAGCTATATTTTCTGAAAATAATGTAAATAAAAAACCTAATATGCTTAACTTACTAGACTACCATCAGTGAGACATCAAGACTTGACCTGTTGTGACCAACGTTGACACTATAAATCCCCCTCGGGAAAATAAAAAAAATAGATATCACGTTGAAAATCAGCATTATAAACGTAAAAACCTGAATAATGATCTGATTAATATTTACAACGAGAGAAATAGTTTACATATGAAATTAAAAGGGCATCAGCCTAAAGTTCCACGAAGCAACACTCAGCGTATACCTGGCATAACTTTCCGATATAGTTTATTGATCTGTATCATTTATTATTAGACTCGATGGAACTTTGGGTTTTCATAATCGTGTGCTCACTTCAAGGGCATATCATAAAGAAGAACTAACAGAACGAAAACTTATTATTTCAGCAGCCATACTTAACATGAAACGCTGCAAAATCCCCAAAAATGATAAAACGACGCTCGGCAAGATCATGAAACCGGTTAGTTCAAAAATAGCTGCCCGAATGGTCAGGTCTGAATTTAAACAAAAAATACCTAATGATCAAAATCATAATTGGAGAATTTTTGTTCTTTGCGTGTTTTTTTTTTTTTTTTTCAAACGCGAACGTGAGAAGTTTTGGTAACTATTGAAAACCGTCTAATGTTCTGGTCACCAATAGAGACATACTATGATTTTACAAAGTAACCAAAGACCAGATCGAAAACTCTCAATTATGCTCGTACATAATAGTCCGAATCAATAACAAATCCTTACAATTAATGAACTCGGACTATCCATACGCGTATACAATCTACGAATTCCATGAAACGTTAGTACGTTGGTAGTTCTTGGAAATGGTATTAATGACCCTCGTAATCAAGTTATGTTCTCTTTCGTGAAGGGTGGTTTTGAATACAGTAAACGAACTCTTCAAGCAGTCAAGTGTCATTGGAAGACATGACTCGCTGTATAATTAGCAACTACACGAACAGCTGATTTTCGACGGAGCGGTCAACTATCATTGCGTCTACCAAGATAGTCCGATGTTAGGTACTCAAGTCGAATATAATGAAACAGTTCTCACGGTAGTCGCCGAGCGCAGCACGAACTCAAGCGCGTCGGTTATAATGTAAATCGCCAGTAGACTTTTTCTCCCCTTTCTTTCCTTCGCCTCTCTTCACCCAGTTCACGACAAGAAGACGAAGAACCTACAACTACTTTCCAGATGGTCCCATCATCAACAGCCCCGCCAACGGACAAGCAGGTGCGCCAAGTTCGTACATGAAACATAGTTTGTTTTTCCGTGCTTCAGGAATCGCTAAAAACGGCAACAGCGTTAGATCGACAGTTCCCACAGAAAAATTAGGCTGAAGGATGCACAAAGTGGGAAAATAGGGTTAAGATTTTAATAGAAATTAGCTGGACTACAAACAGACGAGGACACCGGCGGATTGGTTAGCATTTTGGATAGGAACTTCGTGAAAGGCCAAACACTCGTGCTTACTCTTTATAATACGTTCTTAGCGCACGCGCAGTAGCGCTGTTCTATCAATTCAAAGTGAAAATAACTCGTCGAAAATATCCTTTATAATATAGCGATCAATGACGACCTCAACTGTGCTTGGGTTGAGAGATAGTAGCTAGAGCCGTAATTTTGTAACAAGTAATACGATGCACAACCAAAACGACTTCTTGCCATGACGTCAATTCATCAAACTGAACTAATTGAAAACCCAAGTGGAGAATCGGCCCGTTACTAGAGAAGGCGGCTTACAAGGTGTAGTTTCAAGTATGAATAAACCGAATACACCAAACAATAAATGGAAACGATCCTAACCCAATGCAATCCAATCAAATCAAGATCAACGATCGTAATTCGAGATTGAATATTATTATTATTATGGGGAGGTGGAGAATCGGGAAATTATTACTAAAGTATCCGATTATTTCGATACAGAGCGTCGGATTATTGTTCCATTTTTAGTTAGAAATAAATAAATAAAAGCTAAAAAAATTTAAAAAAACTATAAAAGCAAAATTAACTTAAAACACAAATAAAGTGGAGCCCTAACGATAAAGATCAGACCTTATTTACAGCCACGAAAATCATCTCAAGATTTTTAGCGATCAAATACTGATTATTATGGCCAATGGAACTCAAAATGAATAAACGTTGAAAGCTTTAATATCAAAATGTGTTATAAAGAATCCAATATCTTTTGGTTATTTGCATATTCATAGTGAAATTGCTTCCCAAAAATTTAATCAAATTAAATAATTTTTCATGGATGTGGTACTTTATTTTTATTCGAACAAAGAACCAGAACAACAAACAAGACAGAGAAATAATTCCCGAATTCTGCTAAAATTCAAATTTGACATGTAGTATGATTGCAAGACGTGGAAAGTATATTTTTTAGTTAAAAACGACACGGTTTGCAGTAAAATTTTGTTATTAAGTCAAGAGACGAGTTAGAGTTAGTGTATGATTGTCGTTCACTATTTCAATTAAACAATTTAATCTCCGCTATTCTATTTTTAAAAACCTATCGAACTACCGTAGTGTCGCTACCCATGTTCAACTTTCAGCGACATCATGGAGTTCACTGCAAATGATTAAGAACAGTGACAATTGCGTTGGAAGGCTCTGAAATGTGCCTTATCTCAAAGGAAGTTAAAATCACTCAGTTGGCGGTACTAGGAAACGAGAAAAGATAATGTCAAAAAATTGAAACGGGTTTAAACTAAATCGGAGGGTGAAAAAACATTGATAAGGGCGATATTGAAGTACGAGTGATAACAGTGTACTGATAAGGCGCCGATGGAGGCAAGTGCATGATAAATTGATAAGTTCGATACTTACGAATGACGCTCATGGACAATTAGTACGAGCGATTGGTGATGAATTGTCAAGAGGAATATTGATTGGACGTAGACGGAGGATGATGAACTGGCGAACTATTCGAGCAAACTAGTATCATAGGAAATGCGGATTTGAACACCGAGGATTGCAGAGCTTAAGGTTCGCGTGACGAGAACAACGTACATGAACACCAGACAAAAACCAGAGGTTCGATACGGTTTTAACCGATCGAAGAGGATGATGCTGGAGCAAGTCAGGGACATCAACGATAACAAGAACAACTGTGAAGTGTGGACCTACCTTTCCAAATCATGCCGGACCGGTAGGGCTGACAGAGCGACTGAGAGCAAGTTAGCAGGGAGGAACGGTGAAAGAAAGACGGACCCAGCACAGAGTCAGGGATTGAGAGCGAGAGAGAGCGAGCGAGTGAGGATGCTACTGGTGGGAATGGTAGACGAAGACAGCAAGACGATGATACGGGGGCAATGGACGAGACATCGGAGAAGGAGGCGGCCCCCAATGAAGACGACCGACTTGGTCCAACCGACCGAATAGAACGAAGCGGAGTTGGTTGGGTAAGTGAGGAGGTAAGAAAAGCTAAGTAGATAAAGGTAGAAGAGGAAGGTACGTCGGTACTTTCTATATCGCCCTCTGACTCCTTTTAGTTCAGCCAACGCAACAGTCGAGAGTTTCTTATCTACGTAAGAAAAACTAACTCTCCGCCGTTTTCTTCGGCACTTCCGCGCTATCTTCTCTTCCTCTCTGTTCTGGCTGTCTTTACCAGCCGCGCATCTCCACTGGCTCAGAACAGCAACAATCCGAAAAGCGGAGCTTCCTTTCTTTAGATTAGGCTCGTTCGTCTCAGCCAATCATAGCATGGCCCTGAAAACCGCTCTTTTGCACGAGTAAGTTCGCTTCTTTTGCGTCAACGAAGAAGTAATCGCAAGAATGAGGCGGACTGATTCGAATGCGACAGGATAGCTTTACAAAGGTAAGTACGAGAGCGTGTCGAAACCGTTCGAGTTGAAGTTGGAATTAACTGTAAAATTTTCCCGATAGTTTCCCACCTCACGATAAGCCCAAACAGGTTTTCTATTTCATTAATCGAATCGGGTATTTTCCAATCCCAGCCCGCTCAAACTGAGCAACATATTGATTGTAGTCGAATCCTAAAATACGATTTTTTTTTTTTTTTTTTTTTTTTCTTAAATACGAATCGAGAAACTTATTCTCAAGGTTCGACCCAGAACTGTGGCCTGGTTGAAGATGAGGAGTTGTCGAGAGGTTTGAAGAATACCGCGACACCATGGAAAAACTAAGCTTAGGCTATACAAGAACACTCTTCGCATACTGTACATTTCAAGTACCGCCGAATTAGCCGAGGAGAACCGAATTGGTTGGTTGGTTGAAAAATGTCAAATATTTTATCATATCTTGTACAAACTGAATGAACAGAAAGTGAGAAACTGCAGCAGTTCAAAACAAGCGTGGTACAAAACCTGGTGGTACCAAATGGCCGCCGTCAAAACCAAGGACCAGTTCTTAAAGCTCATCGAAACTACAAAACCATTCGTGCTGAAATGAACGAAAGCAAAAGACAACTTTTCTCTGACTTTGCACAAATTTGAACCGTTGGAGGAGGACTCTTGGAAGATATTGTTGAACCGCAAAGCTCTGAAAGACTATGAGAGGTATGCTTGTCAGAAAAGCCATGCCAACAGAAATGAAACACGAAATTTCTGAAGCTCATAAACGAAAAATGGTAGTGAAAACGCTAAAGAACAAGGAAGACATTTTTCGGCTCAAGAGGGCGATCCTTCTCAGGCTTGGAGGCAAATCGGGACAATTTCTTCACCAGAATAACATATTTTTATTCTGAGTCAGCGAGCAGTGGAATATGTTCATTCATTGATCAGCTGCACTAGTAAAATATTTGTAACCTCCAAAACCAAAATTTTCACACGTGCTAACCGTTTTAGAACTTTCTGAAGATTTTGCAGGTTTCGAGTCTACCAGTTTTTCAAATTCTGGACATTATTTTTACCTGATTTCAATTGGATTTTGATGGGCACTCCGGGGGCTTTGAGTTCTAAACGGTACAGATGATACTTTATCAATAGATTAAATCTGCAGCTGTGCCAGGGCATGCTCTGACGTTACACACCCCCGCACATGAACTACTTCCGACTTAATTTTCTGATTTTCTCTAATTTGGATAGTTGGGAATCGATCCTTTGGTAAAACAGGCAAAACCGTAGCTGCAAATTGGTGAAGAGCGAACATTATCGTAGTATACCGATATCAGTGAGCTGCTCGGTTGGAATCCGTTCGAACTACTCAAGGTTTAGAATTTATAGTGTTACTACTTCGCACGTTTCATTCCTACATATTCTAGCGCACGCTAATTAGCTCATCCCAATTAGAGCATCTTCCATTCGAATATTTCATACGCTCGAGCGAGCGGTATCTAAAAGGCAAGAGGTCGATTTTTTCGAATGATCTGGCAATAAATAATGCGCGAGAGGAACCTCTACAGCACCTAAGCAGGGCGAATAGTGCAGTGTGACGTAACTGAAGCTAGAGCGCTTTGCGAGTTAGATTTCACTAATGCGTATAAAGTTTGATACGGTTCCGTGACCATCGGGAGTACGCGAACGTTCCTTGTGCAACTCTTACAGGCAGACAGCCCCAAATTATCATCGCAGTTACACAACTTTTCTCCTTTCTATATTGTGATACGCATACGTACGTTCTTCATACTCTGTTTACCGGCCCTGATGCAATCCGTTTCAAACGTTCTTACCCCCACTGCAACTTCGCCAGTTGCCGTATGGGTCTTCAACTTGCTATTTCACTGGCCGATCCGGCACGCATTTTTTGCGCTACATTGCCACACAGATTACATTGGCTTCTCAACTGATTTTCTATCAAGAATCGCGTGAATCAGACGCTCTGAAAACTTTTCAAGTCCTTTCAATGGAACTTCGCGTAGTTGGTTAAGCACTTAGATGATGTCACAATGGTCTTTCGAATTTCTTTCCAACTCAATGCAAAGCACATCAACGTTACGGTCACCTAATATGTCACCCTATGCTCCGATTGCCGTCAACGATACCCCGCGTTGGATTTTTTTTGTAATAAATACACTCGACTTGGTTGACATTTCGTTTTAGGATTTCAAACGTTGTGCACGCCTAGAGACAGGGAAAATCACCACAACCTATTACATTTTTCAACTTCTCACATGTTTCCTATTTGTAAATCTGTCGATTCAACCGATTCAACAGAACAACAACAATGAGAAAAAATTAGATTATAATCGTAAATCCTCTGTCAAACTGTATCTAAAAGTAGTTTGATGTATTACAATCGAACGTAACGAGTCAATACCAAAACTGTGGACCACGATATCGTGTGCAGAAGAACGAAGAAAATCAGTTTCCAACTAAATATTGAGTAATTCGGAATGCCTAGGCTCGCAGTCGAAGCTGGTAAACGTGGTCAAAATTAGTACTAGAAAAATTATGAAATTATGTCAATTTAAATGCTGTACCGTTGAATCACAAGTTGAATTCCGCTTCAACTTCAATTGAACTTTCCAGTTTGTTTACAATAATACGGTACAAAAATATAATTATTCATTGATCGGTAAATGTTCGGAGTGATGTGTGAAAAATATCGTATCAAGTACTTGAAAATTAGTCGTTTTTATCAGCATGTGCCACAACCTCGCAAAACGAAAGGAAAGGTTGCTAACTACGTCAGATTTCTAACAATAAATTTTTTATTGCAAATTGTAGAGCTTGAATTTTTTATTTAAATTTTTGGAAATTTGTAGATATTTGTAAATAATTAATTTATTAAGTTTTAGGAATATGCAAGGATAAAATTCACTCTGATTGATTTGTGGAATATCGATCAATACTCTGGTCCAGTTTATGATTTCCAGAGATTGAAAAAAACCGTCCTTATGGAAAAGTCGTAGTATCAAAATCGAGGGGCCGTTGTTATCAACGCCAGTGTTCGTATCAGAGAAGGATGTAAAGATAGCGGGATGTAACATCCTTGGAGATGTGTCATCTCGAATGGGGAATATTTCAAAGACAAAGCAAAAAACAGATATAAACTTCTACAACCATTAGAACTATAATTGTATTCCTTGGTCTGTAGCCACTTGAAATGTTTCACCATTTTGCCAATTTTTTCAACGAAGAAAATGAATTTTTCAACCTTCCACATTCAACATTGGTTTGAATTTGACAGTTAGCAGACTGAATTTGTAATATTAATAATACTGTTGCGATATTAAAAATGTGATGCCAGGTGACTTGTCAATTTTAATTCGATAGGTAGAAAAATATTCGCAGACTATCCCCATTTTATCTCTCAATCGCACCCATCCAATCCATCCAATCTGTAATTAGGAGGTTTTCGGATACAATCTTCTGTTCGGGGTTTCCACTTTTCGAGGTCATCGAGATTTACTTTCCTGTTTGGGTAGACACCTTCTCCTTTTCGGGCATCCTCAGGGCGATTAAGAATCATTATATTTCTACAGACAGCAGCTGTAAGCACACAGCTATAGAACACCAGGGAAGTTTTTTTTTAACTCGCAGAGGATGCCCGAACGGCCCTAAGTGCTTGACCTTGCTAGAATAAAAAGGGAAAAATAAGACACCTCTTGTCATTGTCCCCCTCAACAACAGAAGCGAGCAAATTTCCGTTTACTGGAGTTTTAATGTTGGTGCTTATAAAACTGACACGTTCAATTTTTGCGACCAAGATTTTGAATTGCTATAACGTTATTGTCATGAACCTATACGCCATCCCTGATATTTAAAGAACGAGGAGTATTGCCTAATATCTAAAATTTAGCTTACCTTGATGATGGTAATTAGATGACTGAGCCTTGCTGGGGGAGAGCAGTTGCGAAAGATCTCCAACGGGGTACAACGACAGAGGCTCGTACAGCGTAGGTTCGACACAATTTCGCTTCTCTTCACAGTCTGAAATCACACCAAGGGAAAAAACAAAACTCAGTATCGAGATCGGGTACGATTGGGATTGTAACGCAAACTAAACGCAGAAATTCGATGATACTCGCGACTACGGGAAATCGAACGATGGGGTATGGCAGATTGCCAGGTAGAAGGGGAAAGGGAAAAGGAAAGGCTTTATTTAAATCAGGATATCCTGACACCAGGGTCAGGCACTGGGCATTCTCTTTTCCGGGACGGGCCAAGCCGGCAAGCGCCAGGAGGACATCCCTTTCCGGAGGCAGCGAACACCGAACGGACGACGCTGCTCAGAATATACAGCCAAGTTCATTCAGTCAACTCGTGCAGCCCTCGACGAACGCTCAGCTCGTCCTTACATGATCCTTCATGAATATCTCGATATGCCATCATCAATGTAATACGTGTAAAACAACAGTGCGCAACAGACTCTTCAATTGACAAGAAGCGACCAAGTTCGTGTGCAGAATAGTGAACCGACCGCCGTTAAAAGTACCAATACGATTTCGTTACCATTCTGTTAGCTGGATAATATCATAGGCTAGATTATTAATGTAACGCGAATATCTTATTGATCTTTTCTCATTTACGGATTGCGGTGTTAATCTTGAGGCCTCAAGATTAAGCCTCATTATTCAGTTTTAATCTTTCCAATACTTGAAATAATATTTCACTATTCATTACTTCAGAAGGACCCGTTTTGTGAACCTATCATCATATAATGGGATAATTTGACCGCACTACAGGTTATAAATTTTCGTCGAATGGTTGACCCAATTTATTGACTTGGTAGCTGCTTAATCGCAGTTGTAAAAACCGCGCTAGATATTGAAACAGTTTTATTCAATGATGATTTATATTGAAGTCCATTCGGTCACAAAATTGTACCTGCTGTGGCCATGTGTTAGGGGGAAAAAATACAAAAACAGTTCTACGAATTGAGAATTTTTGTTAGCCCTTCCGATTGACGGCGATTCAAAAACCTAATCATACCTAATCGATTTAAGAAAGGATTAATCGGAAGACTCATCTTACCTGCCGCGTTCATGAAAAAATCTGTCATTATAGTGTTGAGCACAATTGGAATACTCCTTTCGGAATAGTAGGAAATCTTCGGCATGGGTTAGGCTGCGTTAGCGCGGAGTCAGCGTTCTATGATGACGATATTTGCGACTGGGACAAGCTTGGTCGTCCCACGACGACGGCTAAGGACGCCAAGCGAACCAGCTAGTTCGTGGCGCGGAGTAGCCGTTTTCCCCACCACTATTCGCTAACACGGCCGAGACACACGACGCTTCATTCGGCGCGATCAATTCGCTGTGATATCGCGTGAAATAACAACAGGGACATATAGAACATTAAGGACTCTTGGAGTGTATAATTTTACGATACGTTCATTGCCGTGTCCACAGATTGGTAACCAATACTAAAATCGAGATTCACATACCGGCGACATTAAACTCGATACACTTGATTGTCGAGTCAATGAAAAATTAATTGCGCAAATACTTCTATCTGACGACTTCAAGACTTGTAAGTCAGAAAACTCCTAGTAATAAATACGACCACCGATTAGAAATAGATGAAAAGGCCATGAAAGTAATTTCTACTCATAGTTGAACACATGTTCACACAGCTTTCAAGGGGCGAGAAGGTAGGTGTTGGTTTCTATATTATTCTTATTTCTTGCCCCTTCTGGCATCATAAGTAAAGTAATAAGATGTCGGTTATGCTTGATTAGGGTGTTGTGGGGTGACCTCTATGTTGAACTAAATTATAATATTTTATGTACAGCATCATGGAAATACTCCATTTTTCACTTCATACGAGTTCAACCGAATTCAATATAATCAAAAATCTGATGGATTTGAGGCTAAAGCTGAGAAAATTCAACACTCATTTGAATGAATAGACCCAATTGTTTTGAAGTGTTAAATAAAATAAGAGCAAATAATAAACGCGCTCATCATTCATTAACTAGATGAAACATGAGGAATTTTCAGCTCCTCAATCGGTTACCGTTGCTCCAAGTTTTTCATCACAAAAAAAAAAAAAAATCCGTAATTTAGGTGCAAAAAATACTGAGAGAGAAGCTGTACCTTTTTGTAGAATTTCAAGGTGTTCCCAAAGGATGTCACCCATAAACGGAGGCGCTCTTGTTAGAAATGCTTCTTTGCCCATCGCACAGATGTCTTTTCCTCGCATACCGAACTGTTGAGGTTTGACGCCTTCGAGGGAAAATTCGCGGATCGCCCAGTTGAGCCAATGGGCCACTTGCGTCTCGTTCCACTGCCGAGGGTCTGAAACAAAAGAAGATATTTCTCTATTTATCAAAGTGGTGAACAGTACCTAATTTGGTTCCGTCAAACGATCGTGCGGTTTTATATAGGTATACTTCTCAATTTTTTATTGCAAAGACGAATGTTTTTTCAACAGCTTCTATTTCCTGAAAAATGGTTTAGAAGTTCCGTCCACTATAAATGCTCAGTTAGGAAGTGTGCAGAGAGATGAAATAGCCTGCGTAGTGAGGCATCAACTCATAAGAAATTCCTAGGACGTAGCTTCTGTAGCTCGTGCTCGCCATTCAGCTCATAGAGCTCCTTTCGACTGTTATCTTGCCTATTTCGAATGTGAGACCACAAACAGGGGTTCAAATTAAAGCCAAAAGTCGGATTCAATGGCTCCTATCGCCAGCTGACTCATTCGGTATACCTATTCAGAAATACGATGCACATTAATTATTCCGTTTGTATCAACGATAGAATAATGTGAGGCATAATAATAAAATGATGTATTTTGGCGAATTCCATTATAGAATAAATCCATGAATTCAAGAATTTTATCGCAGGTACTTTATTTTACAGAACCAAAAAGGACTCCCAAGGTAGGATGATAATGAGCGACAACAGAACTTGAGTAATCAATATTACAGCATTTTAGGAAATATATAGAAATAGAAGGCGGATTGAAATGAAGTGAACCCGAACTAGTGTATTTTTGGTAACGCAATATTGAAATTAACATATGCTTAGATAATAGTGATTGATAGAAGATAGTATGATGAATTGTTTTGGCTATTGTTTCAAGTAGGCATAAGCGTACACCACAAATATGACACTATTTCACATTCAGATGTTTTAGAATGAGTGGCGTTAATTGAACTATAAAGTAGCCTTCTCCCACAGGTTAATTATTATTGTTTTTCTTCCATAGAATTTTCCATATTGCACTGGTTACTTTGAAAAAAATTCCTTTACGAAATGTAGAAAAATCATCAAGTTGTGAGAGTAAAATAAAGATTAACTATGGAACTGTAAGTCATTGCGCCTTTATTCTCGAGCCTCCTCAGGATTTCTGAGTAAGTCGACTAAGAAGAGCTCAACGGACATTTTTTTTTTGCAAATTTTCTTTGCATGCAAACCGAAAGGCGAGCAACCTATAAGATAAGCTCAATTATCAATATTAAGGGCGATAAAAAAAAAAAAAAAAAAAAAAAAACTTAGCTACGTTTGTCATATTCTATACAGGTTTTAATGTGTTGATATAGAATGAACGAACCAGTCATTTCAGATCCTGGCCCACCACCAGAATACATATTGGGGATTGGTTGGGAATTGATTTATTGAGTACAGTTTGTTGATATCTGACCAAAAAAATCGTACGAAAATGCGTTGCCACCTTAATTCTGATAGGAATGAGGTCGTCCGTGTGGCATCCTAGACGGCTCGTCATCAGGAATAAACTACAGACAGTAGGAGGATTTCGCATCAAAAACAAATCGGCCAGAAAACCCGTCATTAAATACCGACCTAAGAATAATTACGAATTAAAAAATAGTGCTTACAAAATACCCAAAGATACAGGCTGTAAAATGTAATAAATGTTTTCAGATTGCAGTAGAATGAAATATTGAACAGCGGATACAAGTCAGAATGATCGTAGTAGTGTACGAAAATTCCTTTGACATGGGTCATTAACTCCAGTCCAGAGCGAATAGCTCAACCAGCAGGAGAGTTTTCTCTGGTTAGCTAAGATTGTTTTCATGCAAAGGGAAACTGAGGAGTAGAAAAGAAACAAGTTTGTGGACGGTCAGAAGAAGCATCCGATGGCGGAGGCAAAATGGAAGAACGAGCCGATCGGATGGGAAACAGATGAGCGGAGGGGGCTCACGAGCTTCAAAGATGCGGAACAGAGAGCAGAATAAAGAGGTGCTGTGATTCGAACCTGGGCCAGCCTAGAAACACGGAGTGGGGACGCCAGAGGGCGTGACCCCGGGCCATGGGAGGGCTCCCCATCATTGGAAGGATGGACCCCGTCTCTTCGTTAGGAACATCGCTCCTTAACGTGCCTCGCTACCTCGCGAGGATTTCCCCAGTCCATTTCCCACAGCCGTGTATTATCGGATCATTATCATTAACTATTATCATTTACTATTATCATTTTAAAACGATTTCGGAACTAATTTACCAAACGATGAACGTTATGGATACAAATGGGGGACCGCACTTCGCTGAAAGGGATGCCCTATTTCGACTAAACCATTCGCGCTGACGTTGTGAAATCACATTTCACGAGAATAGGAGACGAAGAAATAGTCGCTAATTCCATTAATTTAAATTAGTAATATTGTTGTGTCGATTTCGGCGTTTAGGCAATCATCGCCCCAGGTTGGAGCAGTAAGATGGTTATTGATGATGGCCTGAACGCCGTAATCGATACAACAATGTAACCCATTCAAATTAGTGGAATTCGTGACTTTTTTCGTCTCCTATTCTTGATATGGTTTCCTCATGTTATGAGTAGTCTGAAGTTTGTTTTAGTTCTTAGTAAATTCTTTAAAAAATTTAGATTTTAGATTTTTAGAAAGAATTGAGATTTTAGAAAATTTAGATTCTTTAAAAAATTTAGTTCTTAGTAAGTTCTTAGTAAATAGTAAATTAAACTAAACTTAAACTTAAACTCTGTAAATTAAACTTACTTAGTAAATTAATTAGTAAATTAGACTTCATTCAACATGAAGTATCATTTACGAATGAAAACTCTTAATTTATTTTAATGAATGGCAGATAAATCCAAGGCCACCAACGAGTAGGTAATTCTTCGCAGCGTCTCCTGCTAGGATGAGTCTGCAGTCTATGAACTGCCATCGTTTGAAATATGTTTGCCGTTAAGCCGGTAGACGCCATACAGGAAATCAAAAGACTTATCATCGCGACCATTTAGGTTTATTATCCAATAATATACCATCGTTCGTCGTTACGTGTAAAAAAAAATGTTCTTTTTTTTTTTTTTTTTTTTTTGGTAAAATGTTTGGACCACCCCTAAAAACATTGGATGTAACGATTTAAATCATGACTATCAGGTCATCGAATGAAAATATTCGGTCCTTCCGCCATGAACGAATTTTTTAGGAAACTATAAAAACCGACATTTATAAAATTTTCACAAAAAGTAAAAATAATCATTTTGGATCTGCAAAAGGGCTTATTTCTTTAGACTGCTAGTATTCTTTAAATGACTAAAGGAGAGAGATTTGTGTGTCCAAAGTTTTTGTATTAAAATTTATGAGCTTTTGACAAATGCGATGGCATTACCATGTATATTCAAATAGTCACCTATTAGTTACCATATTAAAATTATAAGCTGAACATTAACTAAGAGCTCAAGATCGGGAATCGGAATATCTAAGCGTAATCACTCTCATCTACAATATCGATGAGAGATCAAATCTAGTGAAAATGGTAAGAACAAAAATGATGAAACTTTACCTTGGCCTTTTTTGTTGTCACCTAAGAATGCTACCTCGTTTTTTAGGACGTGTATTATTAAAACTATTTTCAGCCCGTTTTTGCTGAATAATTCGGAGGAGATTCACGCGTGCGTAACTTAGATGTGAGAATGAGCTGCAATATAATTATAAATTAGTATTTTTATTTGGGACTGATTCGAAATAATTCACGTTTCATTGGGATAGGGCTTTTCATCAGTTGTTGCACGTAGCTTTGGTGTAATTCTCATTAACCTATTAATCATTGTCGATTTTCAAGTAACACCCGTTGGTAATCACTCCGTACAACAAACCAGTTGTCAACTGCATATTAGATTCCTACTCCCAATATTAATTTTATTGATCAATCGAGGCAATGAAGTTATTGCTGCAGTTGATGCAATTGTGTAGAGAAAAACACCTTTCAGCGAGAAGCTTTCAGTTGTACATAGTTTAGTTTATTTCGAAACCATGAAACCGGTCGTCCGTAACCCTATGGGATAGCTCTTTCATATTATTGTTCTTATGTAGATCGCCAGTCCATCTTTTTCCATTACTTCCCAAGCAAACTACTTACAAACACATTCCTACATCGCGACAACGCGTACGAACAGGAACCCTTCTATTGTTAACGTCTCTAAGCAGATCATCACTAACGCGCAAGGCCCCTCCAGTTCCCGCTGAGTGCCATCACAACATTACCCATTGTTCAACACCCCATTCCATTGAAAAATAATGCTCAAACGTAGAGTATAGATGTAATAGACCGAGCCCTCTATGCATCTGACCTCACTATATAGAAAACTTCATCTTGTTACAATTCAATATGCCTTCCAAGAATACTAGAGGTCGTTAGAAGCCCACTAGTATACTCACAAAACAAAGTAGGCAATATGGACTCTTAAGACCGTCGTACATACTTAGAAAGCTTTGGGGCTTTAGAATTAATTCCCTCGACGAAAAAGTGATAATACGTTTAAAGAGTAAATAAATGTTTTTCAAACAATTATTCCAGATTTCAATATTTTAGATCGATCATAATACCGACTGATGATCTAACTGAAAATGTCGCATTACTAGTATTCGCAACGGGAAGTTCAGGTATGAATAGCTAGTTCTCCATGCTATAATCTTCTAGGCCTCGCAGTTCAGTAGCGGAAACCACATTTATTTAGAGAGCCATGAAGATGCCAGAAAAGGCGATAGAACTTGGACGTTACGCGGGGAACCTGCTTTTTCTTCCTCCCAGCTCCCCGATCGACAACCAAACTCGTTATATTAATTTTTTAAAACAGTGACTATGAAATATACTATAATTGTTGATCTGGCAACAAATTCTAGTTCTCCTCCTAGCGAAATTAATGAATTAATTCATGGTAGAGTTCATTAAGAAGCAGCTCAATTCGGAACATGAAATGTGATACGAAATTTTCTCGCTAAGAACGTGACTGACCATATTTTTCGAAATATAGCAGTCCGTAACGAGTTTTTAATACGACAGAGACTTTTTGGGAAGAACATTTTAATTCAAATACGAAACAATAAAACCACAGCCAGCAGTAAGAACAATGTGCTCACGAGAGGATTATTAATTTCATTCGGTAATTCATTTGGAAATGTTTGTTGAATTTAAGACAACCTGAGAGTTCTTTTTATTTTTCTTTGGTCGTCAATATTGCCCTACCATTTTTTCGATCTTCAGTACAGCATAAATATTCTATAATTGTTCCCAATACCCTAACTAACCTAATAATCTTATTTAGTCTAATTCGAAATTCTCTGTTCAATTTGTAGAATGATATGGGACCAAACAGTAACTTTTGATACAATGGTTCGTTCCAAATTCAGATTCTACTCTTCTTGAGAATACTCCGACTTCAACAACCTAACCGTCAACCAGAACGTGCGTTGTTAAGAAAATTTGACGTTTTCGGTTATGGTGCGGTATGTACAATCGTTGGCCTCGGTAAGTTCAGGATGTTGGCTCAAGCAGGAAGACAACAATGAATGTCATCGAACAATATTTTCTGCTGGTAACAGTGACATCACCGCTCTTCAATAACAGCTGGTCCTATCTCTGCCTCCTTATTTTGCATGCATGTAACAGTTCTGAATAAGAAGGTTTGCGTACTATACATATATATGTTGTACGGATACTTATTGGATTGTGCAAGAGCTCATGCGCCGGTTTAGCAAAAAGAAACAATAGAATGAGCTTGATGACGCAATCCTGCTGAACAGTATAAGAGGAGATGCCTGTACCGTGTCGGTCACCCTCCATGCTCACAATTATTAGAAATTATGCAAGAGAACTGTTTACTGGCCATAGATTCAAGTTAGTGCTGCGATGCTTGCTCGCGCGTTCACTTGCAACGAAAGTTTACCAACGCCACATATACCCAGTCACCTTTACACAGATACATATTTTTTCCATATTTTGTGCCACTAGTGCTAACCAGCGAGCCAGAAAACCTGCGCAACTTGAATCGGATCAGAAGATCACATGCGAAGACTTTCCTACCTACGATCGTAATTGATTCTTGATGTATTTACTGCTAAGTTACCAAACTGCGTACGAAAAACGTCTCGCCACTTTAATTTACGTGAGAAGCAAACATAATCTGATCGAACGAAAGTTCCACTTTTCTGCGTCAGCTGTGTGTTTTCTTGGGGTGTCCACTTTTTGAACCCGTCCAATGAAGTTATTCACTCAGTAAATAATTCTCCCTTTCTCTAGTAGGCATCAGAGCCATATTATATTCGTATATATTTTGAAAATTAGCAATTATTGATATGTACAGTTTATGGTATTGTAATCTTAATACTTATATCGCCTTAGGTCAGTCTTCCAGCGCACCCAGATTTTCATTCAATTTTAGGTAACGTTCCAAGAGGTTATACTGAAGTACCTTATTTCTACTCGTGGCAAGGTATTATTTACCTTTGATAATATTATGCTTGAGCTGCTCTTTTTCCCATGAAGCGAAAGAAGCTTTGAGGGCCTCTGTCATCTTCTTATTCGTGCCAGGCGTAAGGGGTGGCACTTGCGTTGGCATATCTAGAACAAAAAAGAAAATATCATTGTAATAGATAGAAAATAGCAAGAATGTGTTGTGGCTAACCATTCGACAGCAAATGAGACTTCGAATTCCCTTTTCCGGCCGGAAATTTCGCCTCCTCGGACATAAATTATCTTCAGTGCCATGTATTACATCATACAATCAACGCGAACTTCACAAACTGTCACATTTAAGAAAGGATCTCTGCCTGTCAACAATTCAGCCGAGTTTGACTCCTCTTTTACCTGAATTATTTATTCAAACAAAAAATATTAGCGCTTCACGCTGATACAATGAGACATCATGATGTCTGTCTCGTCTCATGTCTGTTGGCAATGAGGAGCCAATCCACAGAAGAAAGCCGTGCTGAGGCCCAGGATGTTGATATATTTAGGTTGAGAGTTTTTATCCAATTATCTCAAAAATACAGCTAAAACTAATAGAATTGACTAAGGAACGGAGTATTGAGAACGATTCCCGAAATAGCCTTGTAAAACGGGGACAGGGCGATAAATATGAACTTCCCCTCTTAAGTCCAATAAATATATCTGTCGAATCGAAAAAGCTGTGCGGCCAAAGAATTGAACCACCGTTGATCGAAAAATGATTTTTGGTGAAAATGCGTATGCGTCTTAAATTCCCCAGAAAAGTGTTGACTGGCGGACGGCCAAATACCTTTTTTATCTCACACTCGTTTTTCTGTGCGACGAAAAAATAGCGAACTTCGGGAAGAGTAAAATACTCACCGGTTTAAACAAATGAATGAATAATTGTTGAGTTTTGAACGAAAATCCCGTAAAACTGAAAAAGTGACGGCAACACTCCAACGTGACTGCTTAGATTAATTTCACATATGAACCTCAGGTGCTTTAGCTTAACAGTCGATTATTAACTTCAGTTAAGAAAGAGACGCAATCGCTTTACCGAATGCATCGGATTTCATAAATATAAAAGTTTATTTAGAGGGAAGACTTGACATTGTCGATCCAGCCTTGCCACAAAATCCACACCGTTGGAGCCAGTGATGGGCAACATTTCTAAGACATCCGTTCTTCCATCGGATGGGGAAAAATAAAATTGTACTCATCGGCTAATTAAGAAGAGCCGCACAGTTCTTTGGAGGTCTGTATCACCGTGAAGTTCCCACGTCAGTAGTTGGAGCGTGGCCGCTGAGCAAGTGCTGCCAGGTGTGTTCCCAGGTTCCCAACTCGACCGTGTGTGACCTAGGCCTTCATCTGATATGTTCTACGAATTATGGAGCTGTTACTATGATGATCGAAGTTGAGCTGTGTAAAAACAGATACGATACCTAATCTAAATCATATTAATACTTTTTAAATGGATAGTAAGCATTGAATTTCGTGTTATTTCTTGAATCCACGGACAGCTATAAACAGCTCAACTAACTTGTGTAATGTCATAATTTTCTCCCGCAAATTACCTTTTGAAATGAATAAATAAATATCAAGCGATAGTATTTATGTACTTATATTAATAATTAAGTTTAAAGGTTTTCCAAGTTTTCATCGTACGAAATAATTTTCAGAAGATCGTACGAAATAGACTAAAAATTGAAACAACCGTTCATTGGTACCACACAGTACTTCCTTGTTTGGCTAGACTGTCTACAAGTCACAAAATATTTGATTAAAAAATTTATAAATTGGCCACTTTGTACTTGGATCGCGAACAGCTCGAAGAATTTAGAGAGGTTACTTATTGACCATCATTCAACCAAAGTAACAAAAATTCATGCCGGTGTTTCAATAATTCAACCGCAGAAGATTGATATTCTCAATAAAGTTAAATCATACAGTCGTATTCTTCATACCCACTCGTTATACCGATTTACGAGAAAACCAGTGGAACTCGTGTAGTCATCGTGCTAAACTCATTGTCTGCACGAATCACCAGTCTCTGGCAACGAGGAGACATCTCGTTTTTGCACGGGTCAAATTCAATCAAAATCCATACTGGTGCGCAAATTTCTTTATAACTAGCTTACCGGTATACAGAAATATAAATATACACAAACTAGTTGCATAGTTCCAGTATCTATCATTTTTTTTTTTTTTTTTTTTTTTTTTTTTTTTTTTTTTTTTTTTTTTTTTTTTTTTTTTTTTTTTTTTTTTTTTTTTTGATGCCACAGTTTGAAGATGTAAATACTTAGCGATATAGAATTTAGATAAAGAATTATAGAGAACAAAAGGCGAGGCGGTGTAAATGAAAGAAACAGAAATTCCCAGAAGACGGCAAATATAAATATATCGTTCAATGAACTTCAACCGAAATATGACGCAGGAACGGTCGAATGGGAATGAATTATGCATTACAACGTATGCATGTGCCTACTTATTCAACTGGAATTAATTACGAAGCCAGCTTGTCTGAGGTATTCCGTGACTGTCTGACGCTAATTTCGCAATAGAATCAACTTCGATGCGCTGTTGTTTTAAAGTAATACTGGTAAAAATTCAAAAAAAAAAAGTTTAAAAAAATGAGTTCACTGATCCATCTATTGTGAATAATGAATGTAACTTTACAGCCATGTAGCATTCTCTACTTGAAAATCATTCCATTGTAAATATATATACCGGAATATATACGAAAATATGTACCGGTAATAAGCTCGCTTTGAGAGAAATCAACTTAAAACATCTTCGTGCGATTCATCCTTTGTGCGACAGTGAGTCATAAGTTACTAAGAATTCCAACTGCTGATTTGGAACCTGCAGTACCGCCTGTGGATCGGATGGGACCCAACGCGGAGATCACTCGCTCGGGCTGGTAATACTTCGTTATTCGTTATAGTCACAGACGAGCTCCCGAATATTGATAATGATTTTTAATAAAGTATAAGCTAATTCTATTATAGTATAATACCAGTTGAGCAAACATTTATTGAATAAAGATGTTCCGAAATAACCTAATAATGTCACGCCTGCCGCTGTATGAGTCACGAAGTTCGCAGGCACAGGATCAGCCGACAACTTAAGAGCGACCAGCGCCGGAAGCTTATCGGCTTGTGTCGGCCTAGTCAAGGTTATGGGAAACGTTCACACCGATGTGAATCGCTATAAAGATACACCGCCAAAACTTGAGTAGTTGAGATGGTCCAAAAATAGTTCTCGATGCAACAAGGAATTTTGGTCAGCTACTCTTTTCCACCCACCCAAAATTTGTCAGTTTAAGTTTCAAGAGGTCTACAGATTTTTATTGAATTGCACTCCCAGTTTATATAAGTTATTTATTTACCTGGGCAATATTTGTTTTTGAATATTTTGTCAAGATACAAAATTTATTAATTCGCAAGAGGACTTCGGTGAAAAAAATCAACTCTCGATAATATTTTGTTCCATAATAAAACAGAGTCTAACTACGTTACAAAAATTTCAATGAATAATATATTATAATTATATATTGCAATGAATGTCCGCTGATGAACCGAAATGACGCTGAGTCATAACGCAATGTCGAGAGCATTAATAGCACCCGATTTATTACAGCGTTCGAGAGAGATTAATATCCTTTGAGATATTTTGAGCGATTTACAGCGCAATGACCCGAAGTAAGTTCGGCAGTAGGTATTTACGCGAAACCTGCCATTATCACTGCTAATTCCAGAGCATTCAAATTATAACGGGTTTGAATTTTTTACTATCGTTTTCTGTTAGTAGCCAACCGAATAAATGGCATTGTATGCTTAATCATTGATTTATTTAGGTATTGTTTACGTATCAAACTTCATAAACATGGTAGTTCTGTGTTTTCCACTCACATACTAATGCTTGAAAATAATATAACCGTATTGTAGGACAAGCGGGCGTTAAAACTTGATCTATCTAATTAATAACACAATCTAAAATTTACTATGGAGACATTACACTCCATAATTTTTTTTTTTTTTACTCCATTCCGCCCTCTTTTGCGACGAGCGTGCCACTTGCGGTTGAAGATTGCGTTAAACTAAGTGGCAGCAGTTTTAATCAGACGAGTATTATTTACAAGAAGCAAGGGCCAATTTGAAACTGAACCGCCGAAACGTAAAGGAAGAAATAAAAGGTCCTGGTGGTTTCAAGTTTGTCGCCTCTCAATGAGGCGGAGCGGATGGAACGGGCCGTGAATACTAAATTCTGACGAGTTGACGTTAACACTAGCCAGCGCACACTTTGTGACTCCGAATTACCGAGTAAAAGATAGCCCACGAGTCTGTCATTCGTCCAGGGAGTTAAGCTACCTGTTGTAACTTCGATGCACACACCTCCACAACAGCTTTGTCATGAGCAGTGACGCGTGTACGGTTCAATGAAGTTGTAAGAATATTTCGTTTGTATTCATTGACCCCCGTTTTTAGCTTGAAGTTGGGTTTTTCTCATTTAAGAAAAGCTACGCGATCGATTGAGCAGTAGTTCATGATTCTCAATAGCCTTCAATTGCTGTTTACAATTTACGGCATCCTACTTGTTATTGTGAGTAACAGAGCCGAACTACTGTTGTTAGCTATGAGGTATAAGTGAACTAAGATTTTTAAAAATTTTGTTTAAAGAATTTTTACGAACTAAGAACTATAAAGAACCACCAAGGATTGATAAACATTCCAGTAAGTTTCGAGCGTTACTCATAATCTATCTCGTTCTGGCATTATTACTGTATAATTTATTTCTTCCTAAGCTCCGAAACTATTCGCTATAGCTATGACGAACTTTGAATCTCCGCGCTTCGTTAAGGTCTCAAACGATTCAGTGTTCAAAAATCTTTTGGAATCAATACCCAGCATTCTAAACAGATCAAGAATCTCTTCCAAACATTACGATGGGTGTTCATTTCACCAGAGATCAAGCCATTTTCGAAAAATATAAAAATGAAAATAGATATAGAAACTGCATATTTTTTATTTATTTATCTATTTTTTTTTTCATTTTTTTGATTTTCTTATAATTGCCGATATTTTATTCGGAAATGGAAAATAGAAGCTTGGACTGGTAAACAGCATCTGGGTAGTATAGGGTGAAAACACCCAGTTGGTAATTGAAACCAAAGCCATTTTTTGGAATTATAAACTCCTGTGCTATCATTTGCGGCGTTATTGGCTTTTTGTTTACACCTAAAATTTCACTTAATGCACACATCCATCAGCGAAAGAAAACGGATTCCGCTATAAGTTTTATAGATTTGTATCAATAATTTTTACGCTTCTCAATAGGCAATGCTGTAAACTAGAACAATTATTCTGACAAAAATTGTTGCCTCAGTAATACCTTACGCTAAATTCTATTGGTTATTTTAATCCTTTCTATGAAGAATCGTACCTAAATCTCATGGTACACAGTTCTGAATGGGTCCCAGTTTCAAAACTTACGATACATGAAGGGCAGGTGCGTAAATTAAAATAAATCAATAGACAAAAGCCCGATGAAGGAGTAAGGTTAAGTTGCCTGTACGGACAAGCTTCTAGTTTCTAGTCAATGGATCCTAAGGGGAAAGCGGAAAACAAAATAGCGGGAGGGAGTGTGTCACAATACAGGAAGCTGTGGAGGGGAATTCTCTCGAGATAGTGCAAACAGCAAGAAGTCTCTAGACTGCCAAAGACGCGAGCAATAATGCCCACCCGGCGACTGGAAAGAGGAATGAATGAAGGTGGATGCACGGCGAGGGATCGTGGGTTGTACCCAGGATTCAATTCCAAGCGGTTGTTGACGGTTTGTGAATAGGGAAGATCGTCAAAGGAAGAGCCCTAATAACTGATATCCGGACAGAGGACCCGGACAAGGTGAATGAATGGGATTTTTTACCTGGACTACTGAAACGTAAATGCTTGAGATTCGGTAAATGCGCCAACGCGGAATTTTTCACGATTAGAGAACACTAAAAATTACGACTTCGAACAACCGCTTGACGCAAAGGCTAAAAACCGGAAGACCCGCGAAATCCGCATCGTAGAATTAAGGATTTTCTCTTGTCTTCAAGAGCGACCGCTGAATAGAATGGGAAAACGCGTGAAAAGGGCTGGGGATATTTCCTTCAGAAAATATCATTCAAAAGGTAAGTAAACGCCACTAAGTACAATGATAGAGAATGGTTTTTTCTTCTCGTCTTTTTATAAAGAGCTAGTAATTGAGTAGGAGAGAGTAAGGCTAAGTTTAAGACTAAAAAGAGGCAGCTCGGCATATGTTAGGAGCAGGTGGTTAGAGAACCAGGTGCTTCGGGCACATGCTACTGGGCCGACGAACCGTCCGTTACGTTGGCGACGTCCTCGCCTTCAGAAATAGAAGAAGACGCGCCCAACGTCCGATATCCAAACATTTGACACCTAAAGTAGCGACTTGGCCGAAATGCACGTCTCTCTCAATCTTCGATCGGTAGATGAAATAAACTAATACTGTTCACATCTACCTTAAATTATCTAACTTTCAGTGATGAGCAGGTTAGTTTTAGAATCTTTATAGTCGTTTCTGCTATTTGCATAATAAACGAAATGATTATTTCATTGATTGAATGCATTGTAAAACGTTTCTTGTCTTGACCGATGCAAATAGTGTTTTATTTTTTTTCAGTAATGAATCGCCCAAGTTTTCTTGTTTTATTAAACCCCTGCAGCGTATAATTTTTGTGATTCAATAGTGACTTTATTGTTTTTACTGGTCGAATGGGGATAATGTGAGGTGCTGTAGATTTATTTCCCTAGTAGTTTCGTCTCTTCTACTACCTCAACACGTTCATGTGGTTACCAATTACCTAACATTAATTAGAATGGTACATTAATTTTCTTCCGAGCTGTGAGGTCGCTCTTTAAAATTAATCTACAAGCCCGTAAAATTGAGGAGGCTGATTGTAAGAATGAGATCGTGAACTTTATTATCGCTATTATTGTTTTCCTTGTTCAGTCAATGACTTGGCGATTATTATGCACTTCACTCTCTCTTGAAGCATTCTAGCAAGATATAAGTAAATTTTGCTATGAATTTAAACTTGTCCGAAGATGTCAAAGGGACAGGTGGATCTTCCTAATAATGTATATTTGTTATATGTAGATACCTAGGGCATACAATAACGTCATCTGTGGCTGCCTATGAATATTCATTAACTCAACAAGTGAATCCATAACAGGACAACTGTTGCTTCCTGCCCGCCGATAAGAAGATGATTAAAATGTACATGGAAGACGATTAAACGTTTTGCAATATTGCAACATGAAGTTTTTCGTTCATCAGTTTATCCAATATTAAAAATTTGTTGGTTTTTTCAAGTTTGGCGGATTTTTTTCGTATTTTCGATGAGTCCAGAGTTTTTTTACCCAATAATTAAGTGGATTTTTTTTCAAATTCATCTCGGTTCCAAAACAGACCTTTATGACTATCGCAATACTTTAAATTACTATGCTAACGTGGAGTTGAGTATCAAAGAATGGAGAATAATCCAAACCATAAAAATCAGACTCCATCTGACTACGATAAAGAAGATTTGAAAGTCCTTGGCACTCAAATATATAGCCTCTAGAAATCAAAATGGTAATTACTTTTGCTTATATCAAGGAAGTATTATCATTTTACTCGAATGGTAACAGCGATATGGCGGAATCACATATTTTTCGACCTGTGACCAACTATCTCAAGTCTTGAGCACAACGAGTTTTCCAAATTCATCTTCCTACCAAATTAAACCTTTAAGACGGTTGCATACTTATATATTTTACGAAATCAAGGAAGTGAAAAAATACATAAATTATTGCTAAAAATGAAATATTCCGTTCAGTTGAAAGTACAGTTTGAGTGTTATCACGAAGTTCACCAAAAACGTCTTGCAGTGAGCGAGAAAGGATGAATGGCCATGAACGAAGAACCTAGCTCAACCCAGTCCCCTCAATCGACGAAGCAATTGAGGCGTCTCCATTGTGAACTGATTGGGATTGATTGGCCTTTTGTCACATCAAACTCATACCTTCTTTAGCGAATCAATTAGTTCACCGCGGTTCATTTATATAAGCCCCTTTTCATTATATTGTTCGCAACAACTATGGATTTCGGTAACTTTATTTTGAAGAACAGCAAAGTGGTATTCGTATTATACTTACTTAATTACCAGCAATGGCGAATCGGCCCTGGAAATGATCCCATGACGACCTCTCTATTTGTATCTGAGATTTAAATGCTTCGTACCTATCTACTATGAACGCAGTATCAATCTACTACCTTTCCAACATTGGAGAAAATCGTAGCAACAAGTATCAGATTTACTGGTAATAGGCCCCATAAATATACCCAGCCGTTGCTTGAAATTGCACGTAACTTAGACCTGTACAGAACAAAAAATATCACTCGGCAAGTAAATTTTTGTTCAAAAATTTCAAAATTCAAGTTCAAGTTTAAAAAGTTTGTTCAAATCTGCTAAGAAACATCTATTGGTATTGATTCGTTAGGGAGATACAGATAAGGAAGAAAACCCCTCTGATCTTGGTGAATTGATTTATCGGTTTCCAATCGTTTCCATGAATACGTATTACCCCGAGGTATTTTTTTTACGTTTCACGAAGGCGCGTTATCGTCACCTAACGGAACTGTCTCTACGGAGGAAGAACACGGACTATGAATCGGATGAAGCTGAGCCGAAGGAGGGCTGTCAAAGCAGGGTCAAACGACGAGAAGAGTCGTTTTAAAGGGTGATTAATTGAACGGCTTGTTAACTAAAGAGGAACTATGACGACATGATGAGGGCAAACGAAGGGAGCGAATGGGAGGATAACAGCGATATAGTTCAAAGGTTGCTCGGGTACGGGAACTTTGCCCTCAGGATGAAACCGAGGGAATTGGAAAGGGAGCATCGCTGCTAGTTGAAGTAGTGGGCGAGCTGGTGGTTGTAATTGAAGTGGAAGTAGTTAGTAGTTGGATTGCTTCAGTCTGAGCACTGAGCATCTAGGAAAGATTTAGAGGAATCACCAGGCGGCTTCGAACTAGCAAATAGTCGTTCTATTACTCATACAATGACGCACAGTCATAGTGGTTCATTTCACAATAAATAGCAACTAGGTAAGTCCTTATCCTAAAAAAAGGTCTTGATGCGGACAATGCGTGTGGACTGTAAAATGCGCTGATATAACTCCGAAATTTAGCTAGTAACTGGAAGTATAGTTATCCTTTGAGCAGTTATATTTTGAACGGAAGTGAATTTGGATGAAATTTTCAGAATCCCATAATCAGAAATACTTTTTAAAGGTGTCTGTTATAGTAGTGGACAATTAACCAAACTAGTTCCTATATCTCGATATCAATCAAATTTAACGACATTTTCAGGTTGTATTTTATCGATAAGTGAGCTTCATTTTTATCAAGCTATTTTTTTTTATTTTATCAATTAGGCTTTATTGGTTTTTCATAAGTCCAGGATATGAGCGTTGAAATATCAATATACATGAACAAGGACAGGTAATCTCGAAATGGCGAGTTTATATTGCCTGATTTTAAGACCACGTTCACAAAAGTTGTTACGTATAGTTTTGATCACACACAGTACTTCCGCCGCATTCCTATTTTTTGCTGTTAAGATTTTTACAGGCTGCAAAAATAAATATTCAATATGTATACGTGAAAAATGAATCAAACTGAATAAAATTTTCAGATAATGTTTTCCTAATGAATGAGCAAAGTGAGCCATTTCCGTATTATGGATAATACATAGTTGTACTTTCGAGATATAACCGTTCAAAGTTTTTGCCGTTTGGATTTTTACTGGCTATAAGAGTAAATAATATTTTTCTACGTCTTTACCTATGTAGCCCTGAAGAAGCCACGGAGAAAGAGTCGCCAAGTTTGTCTCCTCCTCAACCCAATAACTACATGATCCATGGTCGATCGGCGTTTTGACATGCCAACTTCTCTTTGCAAATTCAATATATGGATGATCAAAAATCTATAATTCCAAAACCTACAATTGATTTGGTCATAGCTTCGGTACTCCCGTATAGCTTAATTTATCGTTCGGCATTACGATCAGTATGAATTGCATGTTTTAAAACATTTCTTACCCTAGTATTGATCAATACCTACCACATAACGCGCATTTCACTCGAGAATTAATGCACATTTCCATCGATCGAATTGTTCAACCGCTATTATGCACGAAAAACGGGGCGACCTGTGACCCTTTTTGTTGACTGTTGTCAATAACACCTCTGACAGATTAAAAATGGATCCCTCGTTCCCGTTGGTTGCAAATTAATGCCCGTTCTCTTGGCGTTTCATTTACATATTGAGAAATCTGTTAGCAAAACGAAAATCACAATTGCTCACACTTTCCTTGTTCTATTTCGTTCGATTCTCAACACCAACATGACGCTCGATTCAAAACCGATGTAGATGCATGGCACAACGCAGGACGTTATTTGAGTATGTTCGACAGTAAAACCACCATTTCTACACGAATTCTAAATAACATCATTTGCCTATGGCAGAAAATAGGTAATTTGTTCTCATGCTACCATAGAAAATTTAAACTGACAAAAATGTATCCCTAGGCTTTGATTAGTCATCAAATTTAACTATTTCCTGATAGAAGTCTAGGAATAGGACATTTCGTATAATTATACCGGGTGTCCACGAGTTAATGGTTCAACCTCCGTATCTTCGTTATTTTCCAAGATAAAAATTTGATTTTTTTTTTAATCAACTTGTTTTTTGGGGAGGATTTCGAATATCATCACGTTGCGCATTGCGCAATTGCGCAACCATGCGCAACCGACACTAACTTCGTTATTTCAAATGAGAACCCCCATTTTCTATTGCAGATTCGGATTCTACGCAAAATTTCATGAATTTTAGACTCCTTAATCGATTTTTTTGCTTGCGCGCAACCCGCCTAGTGAGCGCGCAAAGTTGCGCAACCACAGGGTTGCGCCAAAATTGAGATGATGGTAGACCCCAATTGTGGCACATGATTTTGCACTGTTTTTCAACGCTGAATCTCGTGGTGGGGTTCAATTTTCAATTTAAGTCGATTTTACTGGAACTGCCAAAACCACCTGAAGTCATTTTACGAGAAATTCACTTTTTTACACAACTCTGTAAATAATCATTAAATAAGCAGAGTTGTGTAACGTGATGATATTCGAAATCCTCTCCAAAAAAACAAGTTGATTTAAAAAAAAAATCAAATTTTTATCTTGGAAAATAACGAAGATACGGAGGTTGAACCATTAACTCGTGGACACCCGGTATATTCAGTCAGCCATGTGTGGAGTAAAAACTCATTAAAATAATGGTTAAACACTCTCCTACTGAAGCTATGTAGACGAAGTGATTTAGCTTTCAATTAAGTCATTGAAGAGAAAGTATACTTGTTTGGAAATTGACAAAACAAGAGCACATGATATTGCCTTGGTGTTAATTCCAACCAATCGTGCTTAGTAACTAATAACCCGTTAATGGACGAATAATCCCAAATTAATCATTCATCATTCCAAGTTTAAATTGCAATGATCCTGATGGCTCGTAGGCCGTACTATTGAATTGGATCGTTGAAATTTTCGTAATTCTCAATAAGGCGCTGAGTCATTAAAAAAAAAAAATTGAAGCAATATGGCTTGAAATTTGAAGAAAAAAACCTTAATAATCGAAAGAACTTTTTAAGGAGAATCCTCCTCGGAAATTGCAGTTAATCCCGGTTAGCAGGTATCATTTATGAACAGACAGGACGTAACTTCCTCATCAGAGCAGTGAATCGCGTGGGTGGCAGGTGCGAAGCATGAGTGTTGGGATTACAGAGGGTGTTCACAGGGGCAGGAGTTTCTGAGTGGGGATGCCCGCACGCTATCAACCCTTGGTTCCTACGTACCTGAGTCTGGTATGGCTAGGCTTCTTACAGCATCCGGTGTTCCTTCCTTCCTCACAATCAATTCACGACCTTCCGTAGGTATGCACCCGGGTTCATTTGCATAATATATCATCAGGAATACACGTAACAAGCAGTATTTCACTAAATAATTTATAATAATTTTTATAAGTAATTTTTCTCACCCACATCAACGGCACCATTCACAAACCGCCGGATGAATGAACCGGTTTGCAACGTTTTGACACTAAAAGCCTAAAACTTCAAAATTATTACCTAAATTAAGGCGAGTAAGACCGGTTGGAGGTAGTGATTAATGCTTCCTACAACAGCTTCACTTTCACCTGAGAAGCGGAGGTGACGCCGCGAGATTTACGGTGAACTTAATTGAGCAAACCGAAATTGTTTCACTCGGCCCATTTGATAAAGTTAGTAGCAAGTTTCCTGCGTGAGACTGAACCAACTACTAAGTCAGGAAAGTACTAAAAATCAAGAATATTGGCCTTCTGACCGGTCTCGTCGTTTCGCTTGCTATACAACAGGATGTACAGGCGCCAAAAAAGGCGCTTATTGGGAAAACAAACTTGAAATTGTTGCAAATTTAGGCTCCAAATGTAAAAACAAACTAATTACGCTACGCTGTACGTTTCATTACTTTGACAAGACAGCCAACAAGAGTATTTTGGTCTTTCAATTAATCGTGCATTGAAAATCGATTGATATTATAACTCTTATTTATTATATTTAATTTTCAAACACTTTTAATCTGTTCTTTGAATATTGGAGAGTTTTAGTGAATTTCGCGTTTTTTGAAAACTTAAACGTGGGAGTTTTGGTTACTTTGTTAAATCATACGTCTCTAATGGTCACAACAAAGCGGTAACCATAAGAAATGAAGATTTAATTAAGTAACCAAATACTCCTACGTTTCAGTTATTAAAAAAATGCAAAATTCACTAAAACTCTCCAGTGACTGTAAATGGAATCCAGTTTATAGAACGTATTGAAAGATTCATAGATTATAGAACACTGGAAATACACGAATGGGGACCATTATTCATAAAATAAACTAGTTAAATTTATAAGGATTTAGGATGAACATCGCCTTCTAGCATTTAATAGTGCAATTAATTGAACAGCTGTGATATATTTCTAGCAAACAACATAATTAATATTGAGTAATATAGAGCAAAGGCCTTAAAGGAATATCCTCAGTTAAGTTTGTGCTTTGGTTGTTCAAAAATGAAACAATTCACAGTTGAATTTGTTAGACGAAAATTCAAACGAGGATAGAACGTTTTTAAGTGGTTCTATAAGTTGTCAAGTAACGGACATGCCGTCTTTTGCGAATTCTCAAGATTGCTCCGAAAACTGCTATTACTTCAAACCAGACGGCAAAATCTCTCGTCGATAAGTAGATGGGATTTTATGGACAATATCCAACCGAAATCGTAATCCGAGCAGACCGAGTAGGATTGCTAGTCGAAGGGCGAACGAACGGAAGTAAGGCTGAACTAGTCTTTCACTCGTCGGGAAGGAGAGGTTGAGCGAGAGGGAGGTTAAAGCTCAGGTGCGCGCGAATGAGGGAGATAGGGAAAGCGGGGGCGGAAGTCTGGTAACCAACTGTCCCCGTAGCGTCTTGGAGGTGCGGGGGAGGATGCTAAGGACCGTGAGCCGTTGTGTTCAGGGTACGAGAGTGTACCATTGCCAACGGAACAAGGGCCTCAGCTCAGGTTAACCCTCTTCGTTCCTAAGTGAGGACTCTCGCTATCTTTCGTATTCAGTTTTTCGTCAAACAGAAAGTCCCCACTCTCCGAAATTTGTCAGACAACCTCGAGACTAGCACTCAAAACACATTCGGAACAAGTTTCCGTACTTCCGTTTAGGGTTTAAACGCCGCATCAGAAGATTCGGATTTTTATCTTCACTGTAACGAGGGCTCATCTACCCGTTATTCGTATGATTAGAATACAGGCTGTTGGCAGAGCCGTGAATTTCTCAAAATCTCCCGCATTCTTCCGAAACTATTGTATTTATTATAATAAAATAAGACTAGCTGACCCGGCACACATTGTTTCACCTAATAAATTATTTCTAGTGAATATTTTGTTGGGTAAATAAATGTTTTTACTAAATTACTGTACTTGTGTTGGGATTGGGTATATGACAGAAAAATGAATGGTGCGCTTTGAACTACGACCGCCTTAACAAATATTAAAACAGTTATCAACCATCAAACGGTAACTAATGGGGCTCAGGAAATAAAATAATAAACAAATAAAATTCTAAGAAATAAATAAATAAATGAAAATCTGAACAATATCAGTAATTATCAAACGAATGAAAAAAAAATTCTCAGGATGGACCACCCTTATCACTTAGTGGTATGAAACATAGTTCACGTCCTTTTCTCAGATCTGCTCAATGTAGAAGCTAACTTTTAAAACAAATCGGTTCTGGTGTTTCAAAGGAGTTTTATTGGCGCGAGAATGATATACCCATTGAGGGGATATAACGATAATGATACATAACTATCCTATCATTTAATTATCTAACGATTACATAACTAATAATTTATTGGTGCAAAAGAACCGAGTTCTCGAGAACAATTCAATTAATGATGTTCAAGGAGAAATAAACAACTACCGAGATACAAGCGGCGAATCATCATGACCTATTAATTTTGTACCTCATAACGGTTCCGAAGAATTGAAATAAATGCTTATGACGAATGAAGGAGCGACGGAAATGGCCCATCGAGTATTATCAACGTTCCGATCGGCGAATGACAAGCACCACTTGAAAAATCTCAAAGGTCACGTGAAATTGGTTGGCTACTTTCACATAATTCTGGATATATATTTGAACAGTCATGATAACAGATGGCTAAGAAAGAGCCGGTTGAAGCAGGACGTTGCGTCAATACTATGAAGAATTCAAACGAAACTCAAATTTTTATCAATAGCATAAACGATTGATTAGTCACTCACAAACTGGAGCAAGTAGCTGTCAAAAATATTTCAAGCAGGTATCAACTGATAACGTCTGTAAAATGAGTATGAATCTCGCACGGTTGCAGCAGCCCGTACTGTTCTAATCAATATTTTCTTTGATTAATGCAACCTCTAATTCTATGAGGAGTCCTATGGTTTTTGATTCACAGTTTAAATATCAAGGGCAAAGATTCGGTTCATCCTCGATTATCAAACTCGAGATACGGAAAGAATGATGTTTACATACAATTAATAGTTATAAACATCCGCTTCATTTCAATTTAACTGAGTAATAAGCCTTTTTCAAAATACGTTATGGCAGCCTTTTATTTATATAGCCAATAGTGCTAATTACTGCCTAGCCGTTTGAGTTTGCATATTCACTAATAGTGTTTACAGCCAGTTATTATAGAAGAATAATACTTACAACTAGTTCTAGATTAGCTGTACATGAAAGATAATCCTCTGCGAGTATTATTGCTTTCCTTTCTATATAATTTTAAAAATGCTGATGTAAGGAGATATCATCCACATGCTCGTATTATTTACTTAGGCTAATGTGTACGTTTCCGACATACTGCATGCCCTAATTCCTAAGCAAGTATCCGAATTTTATTCTATTGGCAATTTTGCCAAAATGTTGAAACTCGAAGTTTGCATAATTATTTCTCGATTAAAGAATTTCTGGTACGCATTCCAAATAATAGGTATAGAACGATTTTAGTAGCTTTTATTGATTCTCGTCTAACATTATGTCAAATTTCACAAATTGAGTGATGAGTTTTGGGATCAAATACAGCTATCTACCCCGTTAGTTTCTCATTCGATTCAGCGTTCAATTACGACTTGTATGATATTGCTTCAAACATTCAAATTACTTTAGCAGCTCTCTTCTCCACAGGTTTCCAAAGTTCGCAAATATTATTTGAACGCTCTTCAACATGAAATTATTGCGAATGGAAATCCGTAAAAATAAAGCTAATGAATCTTGACAATGGTTTCGTTCGATGGAAATTGTAGATGAGTTGCAAAATGCTAATCGGTTTTCCAGAAGCAGCAACGGACGAAACCTGGGGACAAAAACTGCAGCACGATAATTGGTTCCGCTCGCTATGAACTCACTTGAATTGCAATGAAGCATACTTATTCGTTTTATATTTTTTGCAGTTTTTAAAATTTTAGTATTCATTTGTTGATTCAGCATTAGTATTTATGTTTCTTTACTTTTTTCCAATCACACACATAGATTGTGTCTAAATAAATCATAAATTTGCTCATGTAAAATGCTACGTTTCCATGACGAGGCCAATTTAAAATGCAATATTTTGCATTTAATACGATTTGATTTTTTACATCCCTAAACTGCAGGTTCGTCACGTCACGTCACAGTAGGAGGACCTACACATTAGCAAATAACTTTTGGAAAACCTAGTCTCTGTGCAATACAAAATACAAACCGAGTACGAATAAAATATTGCCATTAGCCCGGTTACACTGGAAATCCTAAAACCCAATGAAGGTAAAACGAACGTGAACATATCTAGGCAAGTCATCTCAACTCATTGTAACAACTCAGTCAATGCTATATCAATTACACATCAAAGATGCAACGAGGGAACCGACGAAGGATCAGAATTACGTTTGTATGCGGGTAAGCGCTTGATGAACGGTGCAATTTTCTCGATGTTTTTTTCTTTCTGAAGCGGCGGATCAGCGGTTTGAAATTTCTCGGCAGGTTTATGTTATTTATGATGATGCTTATGAACGACCAAACGTCTCAGCATATGCCTTATACGCTTATAAACATATACAGACAGGCGAAGAAGCGCGAAACATCAATCGACCAACTTCCATTGTCGGCGGCCGACGTATGAATTAGGGCTGAAGATTTCAGACTGAGCGTGACGTGGGTTTAATCTGGCGAACGGGCTATATCGATTCAAAGGCGGATTAAATTAAAGATTTACAAACCTAAGGAAATAATAACCGCAGATATTTTAAGCGTTTGGGATGTGAGTTTCGAGGGGAAGCGCTCATGTCCGGTTGAATAATGCAGACATTGAACGATAATAGATTTCCAATGATCGAAATCGATTTCCAAACATTGAAAAAAACTCCTGGATATTCGAATATCGAAAAGTTGAGATGAATGCCGCAATGGAGAAATCAGAAAATCAGCTATTGTAATGCGACACACGAGCTGTGATGGGACATCGAAAATAACACAGAACTTCGGCTATAGAAAAAACCGCAACCACACTTTCTAATCATTGTATATAATATACGTGTATTGGACCTAGGCAACATTAATCCCTCCTTTCCTTACACACCCAACATTCCGGGTATTTTTCGTGTTCAGCTCGGTGAAAATAAGTATTTCTCAGCATTTAAATGTATTCGCGCGATTCCTGTCTCACTGTCATAATGACGACTAAGTGATGTTGGTCCATCTCTTATAATTTGTAAGCACAATTGAAAAAAAAAAAAAAAAAAAAAAACACACACACATTTTGTTTTATCTATTATTTGGATTAAAAATTAATTCCCCTCACTGTTTATTAGAAATTGAAAAAAAAACTGTTTTAGAAGTAGTTCGACTAATACATAGTCGATCGATTCAACTATAAAATATTTTGCCAAATTCACACCATGTTGTTAAAATAAGATTCAATTTCAAAAATACTAGATAGTGTGCCATTTAGTACTGAATCATATACGTCTAATAGGAACGTATCTGTTGCGAAATGAAGCTTCGCCAATAGTTCGAGTGACATCGCAAAGCGATATAAATGTCATAATTGCAATTTCCGACCATCGGTTTTTAGGCTTTAATAAATTTCAGTTGTGTTCCATCTCTAAAATTGATATTTTTTCACATTTACGCCAGGGCAATTAATTTCGTGAAAACCAAAAGTAAGCTCGAAATAGTTTGGTCGAATTGAAGAGCTACGTTTTCAAAAGCATTACAAAACGACGAGAAAGTACTTGTTAAAATACTGCCATGATTTTATTATAGTTCCCATATTGTACCGTGAATGTATTCTTGAAATGCAACGAGTTTTAGAAAAATTGTTGACAATTTTACAGCGTTTAAAATCTGCACCAAGAGCAAAGGCGTCGATGCCAATTTATTTGCGGAATGTGCACGGCGATGTTTTCGTTTGATGCGATCGACGAAGATCGATTTGTAGGGGTTTGACCGAAGTCACGACTGAAGGATCACTTCCGTCAGAACTACTGACAAATCTGTTGCCAAGACTGAGGAGGCTGGTGCCAAACAGTCGATAATTCGATGCATTTTGTCTATATCGTCGAGTTGATCAATTCCAAAAGCTTGAAAAAAATGACTGATAAATATGTCAGTTGTGCCTTTGACAAACGCTTGTTTCAATTGCACGATCCCGGATGAATATAATCCGCGCTCCTCTGTGCGGAATCGCAAAGCCAAGACTCGATGAAGTTTCACGCTAAACAAAGATCATTCTATTTTGAAACTAGGGAGTCAATATTCCAGCCTAGCGCGAATGAGCATCCGGTCGTGAAGCGATGAAACTTGCGATTTTCAACGAATTTCTAGGAACGTCGATACGAACGAGCAGAGATTTCACTTTTTCTCGAGCTGAGCCGTATAAAAGGGAAACCGGAAAGCCGTGAGCAGTCCTAGAGACGCCGACGACGAGAAAGATTACAAAAAGACGAGACATTGACAATGAAATGTGGAAACTGCTGACCTGCGCAGACAGGAAGCGCAAGCCCCTCCGATCCGTCGAGTACCGGCCGGCGCGGCGTCAGCCAATTCGGACCGATACGCCAAAAAATATCAACAATACGAACCAGTTGTATCGGAGGGTATTCTTTCCGCTAGTGTATTTTGATCTTATATTGGCAACATTAAGTGGATGAAGGTGATAGTAAATATTATTAATTAATATTATTTCCACCTTTGCTTACCTCTTGGCTTTGCAAACGAAGGCATGGTTTTTATTCCCATAACTGAAGACGTCTTGGAGAATTTTCGCGACCCGGCGCGTCGAAAGATGAGGTTTTATCACTCGAAACGTCTTATCACTGTCACGAGGGGGTTGTCCGGTTGTGACATGGGCTTCAGGGTGTCCGGTATGGGATTCGCCAGTTGGGAACTTGGAAAAATGTTAGATCAGGGATAATTGTTCTAACAAATTATATGAACGGACGAAATATTTTTCTTTAGGAGTGGGGGCGATGGGGGTGGAATATGACGAAAGATATTGATGGAAACGGTTCTCATGTACGAGCGAGGACTGTGGTGCCCTGAGACGGACTGAAGGCGGCTGCCGTGGCAGACAAGCAAGCGACCAAGGCAGGCAGCCAGAGCTACGACTCGACAACTCCCTCCCCAAACCCCTTATCCATCTATCCTACGTTACTTCCTTCTCACGGAGACCCCACTCCTCCCTCACGTTCTTCTTTTCCTTCTCAAAACGATGAATGGGCCTCCAGCCCCTCCCCACAATTTCGAGAGCGCGATACTCATTCACGAAATTCGAGCGTCGTTTTCTGCACCGTCTCCTTCACCGTATCTCTACCACATGCATTTTACGCTCTACAAATACTCGAGTGTTGTCATCTTATCTCGATTCATTTCGTCTTCGGTAACTACAATATTTGGATGCGTAACTAGATGATTTCAACGCTCGTGGTACCTAGCGACGAGATCAATCAGAACACCCCCTTCCCGTGTGGTAGGGAGAATTTTTTTTTTCAAAATGAGCATTTAATTTGTTTGGGGAAAAATAGTTTATATCGGCCAATAAGAACACTTTTTATGTCCTCAACCTTTTTATGTCATCAACAGAGTGCTTACACTACAGGTGGTCCAAACGAATTGGGGTAGATTCTACAACTGAGCTGCAAGAAACAATATGTCATCGAATTTTTTATAATCCACACAAAAAAAATTTTTTAATTTAAAGATCGTTTTCGTGTTTTGATAATACGTCACTCAAAAAACCATAAACTCCCTGATTGCGAGGGTAAAATAAAATCTGATTACAGCGTTGTAAAATTCGTTAAATGTCCAATCACCATAGGGAAAAGTTCGTTTCGAGAAAAAATAGCCTCATCTTGAAATATTCGTCATCAGAACGGAAATAATTTAACGGGCGCTTTTCAGTAATAACGTTTCGTAATTGTCAGCGTCCCAACGCTTTAAAGAGCAAGAGTATCAGAGGATTTAAGGGAGAAAATAGCGTTTAGAGGCTACATGAGTGATTTTTTTTCTGAAGAAATTAGAGTTTTTTCTCGCGACTTCACAATCTGCTTCTCAAGTTGAAAAACGGGGGCAACCGATTTACTCACGCCTTTTTTTCATGGACGACGCAAATTATGGGGAACCGAATATAGACTCCTCAGTAAGAACATGGAGGAGTAAGGCTCTGAACTTGAGGCGCGTCAGAAATTATTTATCTTTTGAATTTACCTATAAAACAAAACCTAGTGACTTAAGCATTGTAAACATAGCACGTTATTCTTACTCTTGGGATTTTTTCCAACAAATAAGAGCGTTAACTGAAAATCAAGTTTTTTATAGGAGCAGTGGCTATTTAGGAGTATTATAATGATCCCACGGCTCACATAAACCGATCATTGTAACTTTTTTTCTTCTTTTATCTTTTCTCCCTCCCAATCCCACTTCATTATAAAATAGATTCCTATATGTTAACAATCTATCTTCCACAACGATATTTAATTAACATTATTATTAACTCAGTCTTTTAATATAGTCTATAACGTGAGGACTGCCGTCTTACACTTGAGAGACTCCTCATATATTTTTGATAACAGTAAAACCATAGGGTCTACGGAGTACCCTTGCGCTCTTTCAAATCAATTCAGCCGCTCGGTCACGATTGAACCAACATCTTATACTCCTCCTTTCGCCTTTACAATCAGCATCCTTGCTCCAATAGTAGGATTCACCAAGGCCAAAACAAAAGACTTCAAGCATATGTTTTTACCCGAGTCTACTTTGTAAGCACACATAGCTCCACTCCGAAAAATGCTGACATTGTGGACAACGAGCTAACACTCCAAGGGGCGCTCGCCGTTTCATAAAAAGGATTTCAGGGCCAACGTGTACATAAGATCTTCCTTAAGGCCTGAAGGAGTATACCTAGGCTATTTGCGAATTCACAGCACGGCTCCATATATCCGAACACCTTTACCAACGAAGGGAGCATGTCTTCCTTTTGGATCATTGGCTCACTCATTTGGGGATGATTTTTCTTTCAAGGACAATAAAGGGGTGGGGAGCTATATACGATAGGCCTGGAGTCTCTTAGTATTTGTACTAGAGCGTCTATGGAATGAACACGCACTGAAAATTTATCCACTAACACAGTGATCCACCTTGTAAGATGAACCTTCCTTCCGTCCGTCCTCTCTTACTACCACAACAGAAAGAACCCTAACTCCTCAAGGGGGGTACTTCCGTTCCTGCACCTGGCTAGGCCTCATCGCTCGGCTCGTGCTCGCCGCCCTGTCCTCTTCACTTCAACAGAACAGAACAGACCCTTCTGCTGCTTCTTCTCGAGGGTACTGCGCGTAATTTTTGTCATCGAACGCCTAGATACCTCTTCTAATAGTCCTTTATTAACTACCATTCTTTACAAGTTCATTCTTATTATGGTTATTCTTACGTATGATGGAAACTATCCTGAACGTATATTTGGCTTCATATTTTAAATTGGGCTTCATTTATACGTTGAAGATCATTTTAAAGTTCCTTCTGACGCATATCTACCAATTAGAATAGTGGAAAAAATGTTGGTATAAATTTCAATAATTAAATCTGCACTGACGTCAGATTTCCTTTTAAACGGGATTCCTTCAGAGGAAAAATGTTTTCAATAGCGGTCATAACTATATTCAGCTCATTTGGCCTTTCAATGGGTCGACGAAATCCGAGAGTCTGCCATAACAGTACACGAAATAAGATAAATAAAAATTGTATATTACAGGTAGTATCAGTTGGTTATGTGTTTTTTTTTATCAAGTAACAAGAAAAAATAATAATGCAAATGCATCGAGTATATACGTATAATCAGCAAATGTACACAACATTTGCGTCAATCAATTTATATGCGTTTAGAAAATGACTGGGTTAAAGAGGAATGATTTTGCCAATAAAAGCATGGAACATTATACAAACCTCCTACACTCTTTGAAAGAAAGACCCCATCAATTCATGAACCATTCTGCATTCGTGCCAGGAGAGTTTTGTGCACGTGCACCAGGCGATCGTCTCTCCAAAGAGGAAACGGCCCATTGTAGCGTTCAAATTAACAACTTGCATTCGTCACATGAGCCTCGGCCAAAGCTCGGCTCAGATCATCCATCCACCCGTCCATCCTGCTATAATGTTCGTATACACACCTACACGACTTATACAGCAGCTAAATGACCCTGACTTCTTCAAGGAGAGGTCAAACCAACCCAGAGAAAAACTAAACGTCGGAAGCTCTATTTGTAGGTATGGTGGCATGTTACATCGTATCGGTATGTATAAGTTCAATTACAGGTAGCTACAGCAGTATAGATGGATTATTGCATGTAGATCAGTCACCTCAAAAATCATAATATGATTTTTAGATCAGTCACCTCAAAAATCATAATATGATTTTTGAGGTGACTGATCATATTATTACTTATTACTTAATATTAGGTACATATTATGTACCTTTTAACGCCATTTCGGTTATTAACAGATGGTTTTTAACGCTTTAAATATTAGACGCAAATAATAGGTGTCCGAAAAATTGAGAAAAATTGTTTGAATCGTTTGCCGTCCCCATCAGCAACGTGATACGTTAGATGAAAAATTATTTTTTCGTATCAGGCCCCCTCCGGAAAACGTGTGTGATATCCTCTCCGGAAGTGTGATAGATTTTTAGCAATCTATTGTGACGCACGATGCATAAATCTATCGAATTGATCGGGAATGAGGTCCAACTGAATACAGCTACCAATCATATCCATAGAACTTTAAAATTTCAAACAAAAGTCCGCCATTCCAGCAATTTGTTTCTGAATCAAAGCAGTGCGGACATTGGTGATATCATGCGATAACTTGATATTTTTGATGATCGCTAGATCGTTGTCTGTCTCGGTCAGTTTCGATAGCTTGGGCCGAAATCCTCCCCCGCACCACTCATTCAACGGATTCTCATGAACGATCATCCTTGCAACGTCGCTTCTCCTCTTCTCTCGAGATGCCCCTATACTCGACAATTAATCTGTGTTTGTGGAACGAACACCCGTTCGCTGCGCCCCTGGCCCTTGGTCACAATCTTCCAACCTCCGGCCGACCTGTGACCCTCATCTCGTGCCGTTCTGAACTCATCTCTTCAAACTAGCGTTGATTCACGCCCCCAACAAACAACGATTTCGTTTTCAAACGGCTTAGACCCAAGACTTATGACAGTTCTTGGATTCGGGATGAAATCTGAAGCATGAATGCTAGCTAATTTGAGAGCACAGGGTGAAATGATAATTGATTTTCAACTCGAGCATGAAATTAATCCTGGGATATCTAGGTAAATTCATTCGACTGAGTTCTGTCATTATAGCAGCGGCCCGAATTTAGTATTTCCAAAATGAAGCGAACATTTCGCTGAACGTGATAAGAAATTTCCAAGTTGAAACGCTTATTTACCTAAATTAGATTGGTACTGCGTTGTTATCATATTTTTCTCAACCCCCCATCAACGGTGGACCAATAAAACGTCCGTTTTTCAACCCTGTCTTCATTTCTCCCTTCTATTGAGCCTCAGAAATCGTCATTTGTGAAATGTGGAACATACGAGTAGTATTTGGTAACCATGATAACCCAGCTCTTGTGTTCAGGATTAGTTTTCAATCCATTCCGCCGAACGACCGCCAGATGCCGTGGAGTTTCCATTCTTTGGCGACGCTCAATTATTCTTCATACGGCGTATCGGCAAGCAGGAAACTCATTCCAAAAATACTTTTACATCATTGGCCCATGCCGTGCGGTTTCCTCGCAAACCGTGGTTCCCTAATCAAATTCTATAATAGGATAAGAGCAGAACTGTTCCAATCGGCTCAGAACGCACACCAAAAATACTCGTAGATGGAAGATCGGATGGCGCACGGGTCAAGCAGAGGCACGCTTCGAAAGGTTGTCCCATACAGAGTGAAACTGGAAACCCAAACTAGTGGGGAAAAAACAACTGCAAGCTAGTTGGCACTGATGGTACGAATCGAACGCGCTAAAACCAAAATAGATCAGCCCAGATTGGCCCTGAGGAAGACCCTGTTCACCATAGAGACGGCGACCACTTTATATGCAGGTTCCACAAACATGAAGAGAGTCACCGCACCCAGAGCGGAGAAGAACATGGGAAAAATTAACAATTTTTCCTTCGCTAGTACGATGGAAGATTTTTCGGGGGAGAGGGCAACTACCTGTATAAGCCAGGATAGCTCATTGTCACGTTTGACTCATTTCATTGTCAACATTAGACATAGGGAAGAAAATACACAAATCGGCAATTACAAAAGGAACTGAGCTATAAAGGCACTCCTCGGAGGCTATATAATAATCAGACTGCCTGGGCACCATCGAAACCCCACGCACCCCTAGAAGACCTATAAAATTATCATCAGGCTCGTTTGGTGGAGTATCAGAACTTCGAGTTGACCTTTGACCTAGTTTCTAGTGTATCTAATTAATATTAAAGTTGGGTTACTTCTCATTTCATTCATATTCATTTGGGCAGTCCGAGCCTCGATATTGAAATAGGGATGAGTTCGGTCCTCGTGAGCTGATGAAAAGTAGACCTCACGAAACCACCTCACCCTCCGCAGCCCTCGCCCCTTCTCTTGTAGACTCCACTAATCTCGTGTTAACTCACACAATAACAGCATCCGTTCCCATTAGGGTGACGACAGGGCATCTCGCTTCTCTCTTTTGTTCTTCTTCAAGCTGCCACTTCTGGATTCAACGACTCAATTGCCAACAAGAGGAGTATTTGTTCTCAAAATCTTACTGACGAAGATCTCAAGTGAATGAGTAATATACCATGTACCCTAGCTGGTACGAGCATAGCATACTATAGATACTTCCTATCCCTCAGCATTGGAATTATATGATCCAGGAAAAACCTTTTAAGAAATATTCTGGCATATCCCGATACAGCTCGAAGCGTAGAAAAAATTGGTGCGTACACATTGGACAATTTAGGTCGGCAAACAGGTGATGAAATTGTGACAGTGATAACCACACTTATCGAATTGTTTACATTATAAGGATAATAAATTGAATTCTAACTATCGTGCTAAATTCATAGACTACTCGAAGAGAACATGTGTAAGAAAAACTATTCACCCTCACTAAGTATAAATTGGTAACAGGTGAATGGGGTGAATACAAAAAAATCCTTAGTTTCGTTAGCCCTCCAATAAAGAAGCAGCAAGCGAAACCTGGGACAGTGAATGAATTATACAAAAAAGAATGGGTCCTACTTCGCATACATTTGAGAAGCTGTGCACGGTAATATCATTGGTTCGGAACAAAAACCTGTTTGCTCATTTGACAGCTCAATCGCGAACCGTTGTTTTCCTTCCCAAGAGTCACAATAAAGAGCATTGCCATTCATAACGAAAACCGAACAAAAACCGTTTTCTGCGCAAACAGTTCGCACTCACGATTCTCCCATCTTTTGCCGATGTTATTCAGGCAAGCGAAATAGTTTTCCAAAAGTCACATCACTTCGACAGTGAGTGGATATTCACTGTTAGTTATGCAGATGTATAATCGATATTTACTGCATATTAAATAGGGGATAAGCAACATAGGTATATAATATTCCAGTAAAACATCATGAAATTTTGCAAAAAATTTACATCATGATTCGCTTGATTTTTCGCACACCCCATTGACATAAAAAAATTAACAGTTCAAGGAGATCACTCGGCTTAGAATTGGATAACTCTGAACATGGCCACATTTAAGAAATAAAAAATAGCTTTCTGCCCACAATGGCTACATAAATTAAAATTTTCATGGATGTCGGAAGTTCATTTTTCTCAGTGCGGTTAAAATAAATTGTTATTGATAAATACAAGTTTTTCGGTTTATCAGACTAGCACGCCAAATACATTTGATTTGGACTACGATTTGGATCTGGATTTGGTTCTTCTAGCTACCAATTTTTCAAAAAGTGTTCTCCCGGTGGTAAAATTCATTTCCGGTTCAACTCAAATACATCCACGTCCCTTACGCATTGTGAGTGAATATATTTATGCGTGAAGGGGGACATTGCATTGATGTCGGAGTGTTCATACAAAGCTGAAATGTCATGGCAGGCCAATGGGTGAACTCGGATCGCGCTCGATGGGAGGAGCGAAACGGGTGTGGGATCATCTTTTCCATTCATATCTCACCGTTCTCCCTTCTCTTGTATACCTACGTGACTTGTCTAGGTCGCGGACTTCCATCACTAACCAACTACCTGGCTTGCTTGGCTGAGCTGGACGTACTAATGGAGTTAGCGTGATTTCGAAACTGAAAAGTGACCGCCTATTTCAGGATGGAGCATCTGATTCATACGCGCACGCTGAAACCGATTGTTATAAATTAACTTTCTGTTTCCGGGAGACTAACTTTAGACTATGATTTAGAACAGAACTATATCATTTCAACGCTGATCGTTGATTTAATATATCACGGGTTAGAGGGCGAGGGTAATCCCGTAATATAATAGTGAATATTATTCGACGTTCTCTCAAGATTGTATATTTATCTCTTCCAGCAATTTCGCCTTAAGCATCTTTAGGAATGTTATTCTCAACGCTGTGCATAAATTCCTGGCTGAATGCTCACCAAGAAGCTGCCAAGTTGACCCTGCACCCGAAGAAGGGACCGTCGTATTGCTATGGTTAGAATAATTATTATTCTTATTGTTATAAAAACAAATACTATAGCTTAAAACTATGGCAAAAAGAAACTAATAAGGAAAACTATAGCTCTGGGTCACTTCATCCCTGATTTTAGGCAAAGAAACAAGTGTCACGGCTTTTATGGCACCAAAAAGACTTCCATCTCCTTAAATTTCGCATGATTGTTTATATTATTCACTAGAGCAACGAATGGGACACCTTGATAGTATCTGAGTTTCTTATCATCAGAGTTTGAAGGCGATAACGACATGTACCACTTCGACTATGTCATAGCTTGGATCGATCAATGATTTCCTCGCATTACAACTCGTAGCCCGCCTTCCTCGGAAGCCGGTTCAGTGTTTGCCTTCCTTCTCGGCCCTGGATGGGCTGGAGGGGCGCCTGTCGTCCACCTTTTCCTGTCTGTCTGTGGGTCAGCGGTGCCTACTTGTGGCGCAGGATTCGCGCTGGCGGGGCTAACGGAAGACGCCGTTCGCGCGCCGAGGATATCCGTATCCTGTGTTTTGACGGCAAGGCTGTGGAGCAGGTACTCCAACCTATCACTTACCTACCGTCTCCACGAAAACAGCCCCCATTCATAAGGGCATGAGAAGGATCCAAATGAAAACATCTGGTCAAATTTGAAGTTACTTGTGAATAAATTAGATACCCACATGAAACTTGTTGACAGCAGAGATTGCCGCAATTATATGAACACAGTCTAAGCTCTTACTTCGAACAGAGCACGAGAGCACTAAAGCCAATACTACAGATGGAATTCGTAGAACTCACTTGGATTTTAACTCAGATTGAATTGATATTGGCTGTGAATTATTTTGAGAACTTGTCACAAGTGTATATGAACTGGTGAAAAATTGCGGGAGGTTAAAGTCTGACTATATTAAGAATATACTGAGTGATAATTCGCACGATGGTTCAAGGTTTAATGTACGATATAGGTATTACTGTTTTGTTGTAAGTAACGGAATGATCTCACTATGTAAGTCATGCTCTTCATCAATTTCCTATGATGATGTAGAACGGAGTGGCTGAATAGTGATCAAAGTATTATGGAACGATTTTTCATCGTTATTTTTGTTTATCTCTATTTCTGATCGGTATGATCTTGTCGTAGGCATTCCCCAAAACTCCGAAGATGTAAAAGTGTACTCAAATTAAATTAAAAAATACTGAAAATGCAAATTCAACCTCTCTAAACCCCTCAAAATACCCCTATCAAAATAATTGACGTGCAATTTGGATTTGGCCGCGTTGAACTAAAAATAAGTTCTGATTAAAATGTCGTGGATATAACTATAATAAATTCTCGAGATTATGCAGTAGCTTTCGTTTTTTGTTTGAACATTATTATTATTATTTTTATGTGGATATCACAATGGTTTATTCGGAATAATCATAGATAATGCATCAACTGTGCTAATATTTGTGATCTAAGGGTTATTGTTTGAGAGACCGAGGCAACGAAGTCTGAACAGTGTGTATGTGAACACTTCAAGTGTGAGAGCTTCCCAAAACTAGCCAGATGGTGCGGCGTTTCTCGAAGACGTTCGCGGGTCACCTGCGCGTGCAGACCTTCAAAGTTCTCCAACGGTTTTTTGCCGTTATTAGTTTAAACAACCTACCGGTTCAAGCGCGGAGTCCAAGGGCGCACGATATGAAATCATTTGGATCAAAGCCAAGTCACGGGTTAAGCACTTATGTGTAACAGCAACCATTTTTAAAATAATTTCACCGTAATTGTAGGAATAAGAGAAGAAATCATTATCCCTGCTTTGGAAATCCTTCCTTGGCCTAAGTTTCGAAAATGGAACATTTAATACATTTATTCCCAGCCATCAAGAGTACATTGTTTCAGCAAAAATTTTCCTTCTCAAATAAAGTAAGCATTATTGATTATCCGAGAGCAATATAACAGCTATACTAACGCATATATTTTTACGGTTATCACCGTCTGAATCTCATTTAGCCTTCTAGTATGAATATATTACCTTCATATCTAATTATAAAATAATCTAATCAAACAATATCGAAAAAAGATGTTTCTGAAAAATATCCAAATAAATTCAATGTTCTCCTTGCCCATCTGATCGAATTTGATGCCTGTCCTCAAGGTAACGCGTTTTAAGGCCGCAAACGCAGGTGCTTGAAATTGAGACTAACTCTAATCCAAATACGTTCTCGGCATTGTATTAACTCTTTCCTAATGTTGTTTCGATTTATATGTATGGGTGGTCATTCTTGTTGGTGCATAACCGTAATAACGGTTTCCTAACTACCTGGTTTTATATCATAATATTTGGCCTGGCTGTAACCGCTATTTGTGGTTTTGATGAAAAAATGTATGCCACTGTCAGTGTTCCAATATGCAAACCCTTGATTGCCCAAGCCAGAAGTGAAAAGGCGAACAAAAAAGTAGACCGATCCATCGTATTTAGAACTGTACCAAAAAGATAATGAAATATAATGGTGATATGGTGAAGTACCTCGCGTAACAAAACTAAGTAAAGAACGGCGGCCGGGCGAGGCGACAGGTGTGTCCATAGCGGGCAACGGAAGTCGAAGCGAACCTTGGCCATTTCCGTTCCAGCGCTCGCTCACTCGTTCACACGCACGATCGTATTAACTCAACACACGGACAAAAGCGGTGAGAAGAGTTCCCCAACGCGACTTCTTCATCATCCCTTCTCTGTTTATCAACCAGTCGAATTTGACTTCCTCTCTCACTCTCGCGACTACAACTCTTCGTACAGTCAGTCAACCTGTACGCACGTTCCATGGGAAAAAGTTCAATATATAGCAGCCCAACGCACACCCACAAGAGACCACTCTACGAAGACATTGGGGTGAAACAAGTCGACTAGCCTATGGAGCACTTTTCTACAGCTCCACCAGTTGAACTAACACGTTCGCCGAACCGCGACTCATTACGACTAACGAAAGAAAAACAGAAAATTCAAAAAAGGTTCTCCCATTTCAAGATCTCCAGTCCAACACATTTCCTCGGCCTCTTCCTCGTCCTCCATTAAAATTGTTTGTTGAATAAAGCTCGATTATCAACTGGTCAACTAGACAGTTACAAAAACATTTTGTTTCAATTTACCACCCTTAGGTCTCGGTGATTTGAAGGAGGAGCACTTAAGACCTTCATCATCATCCATTAACAAAGATTTTATGTTTTATTTTTATTTTAACTCGAAGAAATATCGTAGGACATTGAAGATAAAAAATAGAGAACTTCCGTTAACATAAATGTAGATATATACTCAATGTTGGTTCGTTTACGAATTATTCGCGTTCTTCCATTGAACTCGCAAACTACCTTTACATTGGTAGCTAGGGACGAAGAAAATCCGAGAATAAATTTTTTTCATGATTCCCATTCAGACCAGTACTAGTAGGATGAAGTTTTTATTATGTTTTTAACTAGGTCAAAGCGATTTTTGTGCGATGAGCTTTTTGCGCTCCTTGGCAAAACGAACGATCGTGAACAACACCAATATTCGGGTTGTATTGTAATCCCCGTTCGTCTTAACTTTCCCTCACCTGTTTGAATGTGGAAATTCATCAGATAATACGTAGTTACTTATTCGACTCTAGAAATGTGAAGCCAACCAATCCAATTTTTTTTTTTTAAATAAATTATTATTAATCATTCGAATTTGATTTTTTCCCCTTTGAATTCGAATTCTACGTCTAATTTCCTGTAGGAATCATTAATTAATCAAATTTGAACAGTACTGTAAGTATTTGCAATTGAATTTCAAAGTTGAAAAACGTAGTATTAAACTGGAAAAACTGATAGTTGTCGTGAAATTTCCGCCGTTTTGACGTCATATTCGGATTCAGCATCAAATTTCCTATAAGAATAGCTTTTAAAATCGCTTTAATACGAAAATTTAATTTTCCACTATTACCGATGCCAGCGGAGCTCGGAATTTCGGCCCGATTTACGGAAAATAATTTCTCTGGCTCTGTTTAAATTTTTTTCACCAAATTTTTTGCTATGTACGTGTGTAAGGCGTTCAAATGAAGACTCCTGCATAATAAAACAATTGATTCGCATTTATTTTGACCCCGAAAATCACGGTTAAAGTCCCATTTTTGAGCTTTTAAAAACCGATTTTTTTGGGCCACTTGCAGATTTTTCCGAGAAATAAAAAAAATCACAAAAATACATCTTGGTAAGACACAACTTTCCTGAAAATTTCAGATTTTTATCTGTATTGAGAGAGGAGTAAAAAATCGTTAACTGTTCGGTTGAAAAAAATCGCAGGGGTACCCCTTGGATTTTTCGCGAAAACTTTTTTGAAATGGATTTCGCTCAAATTCAGCATAATGATAGTTGATGATGTGTATATCAATAATATATGGTTCATTCTTTGTTTCTTTCGCACTAAATAGATGAAAATAACGTTTAAAGTTGAAAAAAGTGATTTTTTCGTGTATAGTCCACTATTATTGTAGAATAACGCAAAAACGGTTGAAAAATGGATAGGTACATTACATTGGGAAAATGTGGACAATTAAATTACCTATCTTTTGGTATATTCAAACATTTGAATTGACGACTTTTTGTTTGAGTTATCCACTGTGCAAGTTACAAATCTTGGAAAACTTAAAGTTGTAATGCCGGACCCCTTGGATATTTTTGCTGATACCTTTCTTACATTTCAATTGTGTTCGAGGTACTCACCTGCAACAAGTAAAACAGCCGTTAGTTCGAACGAAACTTCCGCATAATAAGTAAAAATAACAATTTTGAATTTAGGAAAAATTACCGAGTTTTATCATGAGGAGCCGGAGATACCTACGGAATCAGCAATAAGCAAAATTTGCCGAGCTCATGATACGCAAACTGATGTTAAGTAGTATCACTCCCCGTCAAAAACCAAACCAAATAAAATTAACTTTTCAAATGTTTCATGAATGTACTCATGTGAGATTTTAACGTTTCTGTAGTAGCAAATCCTTTTCCACAACAATAATGAAAAATACTGTTCTGAACAGCTATTTGAAGAACGTTTCTAAGAAATTTCCGAATGAACGTTTGCGTGTGGGTCAGACTGGCTAACAGTAAATTGAAAGAGCCAGCAGGCTATGTTGGAGGCGTCCTCATGATAGGAGATGAGATGTTATGTAGTGTTACGTTACGTGTTCAGTCTCATCCCACCCAATTCTTGATTCTAGGGTAGACAGGCTAATACTACTGCTGGCTAGTTATGTACGATGTGAGGGCGCGATTTCGACTCGTCGTATTATGGGGGTTGTTAAGGTCACTTAAATCAACGGCACCGCATCAACAAGGGCGACCAGATCATCTAGGGCGCCCTCCGACCCGAGAACATCACTATAGTCAGTATAGAGCAATTTGGGAACAGTGGGTGGGTAGTGACCGACGTCAAGGATGATCAACTGGTTTGAAGTAGCGATTGCAACAATTGTTTTCGCACTTAAACTATACTAACGAACACATAAGAAAATTTGAAACGGCCAAAATTGCGGTATTACTGATCACCTTAAAAATGCAATATAATAGTGTCAGTTTTATGTTCGCCAAAAGAGATGAGTGAAATAGAACCGAATTTAGTGGAACGGCGGGTACCTCCCTCACCTGCCAATGGCGATAATATAATTTTCCAATTTTCAGGAGACAGGGGACGAAGGAAACGAAATCTCGAATGAACGATGATAATAATTTGTTATCAAATCATTCTCAACTGATATTTATAATAATATCGCCTCGTTGTAATTTATTAAGTGAATAGCCTTTAGTGAAATTGCATAGAAAAATCATTCCTAATATTTATTTATATGAAGCTATGTGGAGTCAAGAACGAAACGAATATATGAGTTTAGGCGGCTGACATTTGAGCGAAGGCAGTTTTTAACAAGCTCGACCATTGAGTGTCAACTGAGCACGTGGCAGTAGTTAAGTTGTTAAAATGGAGGTGCTGGCTCTAAATTGCTTGCTAGGTACTGAATCTAGCAGTCGTTCGCTGAAAAAAATAACCGTAGCATGTGACTGCGAATTTGAGGCGGCCTCAAGTTCAAAACTGAGAGCCAATCGAGCTTATAAGGGCGAAACGGCGAACTTTCAATAAACGTGTAATGGCTAACATCCTTAGATAGAGCCGATTGATGGTGATTGAGTTGGCAGTTAATTTCCGACCAAATAATTAAAATTGCTTCCGCCTAAGAAAGTTTGATCGCAGAAAACGAGGGAGTTAACTAGTTAAACTTGTTCAGAAATCCGCGTCGAAGCTTCAGCTTTTTCCCGCATGCGATAGAGGAACTTAACGAAAGCGGTCATTATGAATGGACGTTTGCCAACATTATCTCGAAAAGATGACGGTCGAATTTTCCTCGTGCATTTCATGTTTTTTTTTCTAAATTGGGAAAAACGCTGCAAATGATTGTACAGAGGTTTATTATTCCATTGCTTCAATTACCTTTTGTGTACTTTTCCACCTAACTACGGATTGGTGACTATAAGGGAAAACTCCTTAGCAGCAGTGTTCATTTAAATGATTTTTATTTTTCTTAATGATCTAATTGAAAGTTCAATAATTTCTTAAAGATACAGCCGAAGAGAGTGTTTGACGACCGTTCAAACGAGTATAGAACGATGTTTATCACTCCAAAAACTCTCGAGTTATTCCGAGTTGTATCAAGGCAAATCTCCGAAAATCTCGAAATACTACACAAAAGCTGCGATAATTTGGGAACGATCAAAGCTCTCGACTCGCGATTGTCTCTTTTGATTCAGCGTCCGAAAATCCATATCAATTGATACCAAATAATACACCTTTGACTGAAAAATATTGGAAAGTACTAAATTTTTTCCCCCTCAAAACCCAAACTCCATCGATTACATCCAAACTCTGTATCCATAGATTACAATACAAATGAGCGATCCAATACAGCATTATTTCACGAGGTTCAGAAAACAGGAGCCACTGATGGATTGACGATTTTTTACTATCGATTGACTATCGACCGTTTTTGAAATTTTGTGAATCGGTAGCAAATCATTTTCTATTGATCGGCATGTTTCTGATCGTACTACCAATAAAATGTCCAGATCTTGCTCTTTTTACACCTCCAAGGGTATAGTCAAAGGCCAGTCAAAATATTGGTATAGGATGAACCACAAAACGCTCCGAGGCTATCCGGAATCTTGAACCCAGTCGAACGAGAGTGTCATGGATCGATCTAGGGCGACACGAAGGGATGACTAGACAGACGAGGCAACGGAAGAATGGGAGAGGAATCGGAGGCAATATCGGCGAGTTATCGAGGCGTGGTTTCCTTTGTAGTTTCGTCTAATTGAGATCTCGAGCGGTTGAGCCCAAAGAAGGAGCATGGTTAAGATCTCAACTCTGAGATACTCAATTCCATCAGTTAAATTTGATGCTCCTTGGTTGTAGTAGCCAAAGGGTTCGAAAGGTGTGCAAACGGGAAGAGAAGGAAGGCCTTAGCGACAAGTATCCTAACAGCAGGTCTAGTTACTTTGACTATACAACTCAATACTCGAAATTAAGAGGATCAGAGAGTCACGAGCAACGAAAGACGTCTGAGGCTTAGTCACCCAATAGTGACGAGCCTGAGGCGTGTTTACACTAAAACACATCGCTCCAATTCACTAGCGATTCAGATCCTGGATAGGAGTTCAATTGAGTGAGGGAGAGAAAATGAGGAGGTTAAGACCGCACCTAGTTTCAATCCCGGCAGCGAGTATTAACAATCAGGAAAATCGCGTAGGCGGAGAAAATCGAGACATTTCGGTTGCATAAATTATATTCCAGAGTGTCTAATGCAAAACTATTGACGAATTGCAAACAACTTATTATAAATGTTTTACTAGACTACTAATATTAATGAAAACGCTGCAAATTATTGTGCAGTCGTTTATTATTCATTAGCTTCAATTATAATTTCAGAAGACCATTCATTCGTTAAGTACATAGCTAGCTCAGACATTTGAGAAGGTTTTCATCTAACAAGATAGAAGCAAACTCCTTAGAGAAAATCGTAATTTTTTTTAAATTTTTCTTTCTGGATACTTAATTCAAGATTAATTATTAATTGAGTTTATCAATTAGATTAACTAAGTTTAAATGATCTAATTATGTGTTATGAATCTTAGCGATATAACCATACAGCTGACGAGACTCCAAGGATTATAGAAGAATTTCAATTGCATTATTTCACAGTTAGAGGTCACAAAAGCTGCGGTTCAGTATACTTGAGAACCATTAATCCAGTATCAAATCCGCTTTAGACTCATTCAATCCAGCGTCCAAAAATCTATAGAAATTAATTTTTAAATCACCTATGGCTCATAGACATTGGAAAATACGGTGTTCACCCATCCTTCACAAAATATCTCAAAATGGAGGTGGTGATTTGCTGTCGATTTTTGGTGAAAAATTCAAGTTCAGACTTTTTTTTTTAAATTATTTATTGGATAATAATCCGAAATTCATTTTACTTGTAAAGTTAAAAAAAAAAAAAAGTACAATGGCGTAAGAATACTGGAATACTGTAGGTACAAATTAGATTTTGTCGTACCTAGCGTGTTTGAGCACGTGACAAAACACGATCTGATTGATTTTTCAACCGCAACATCAGATCTATTTTGCGCGTCTGTGACGATTGATTGAATGATTTTACTCAGGATTCCGATCATAATAATTCGTATTTTATTTTGGATTCAAATTTTAATTAATTATAATTCATAATATTTCAGGATTCTGTATGCGACGAGAGGGAGAAGGCTTCTCATGAAACTAGCAAATTTTTAATTTCCAAGCCACTGTTTTTCACCACTGTTTTCTAGGCATGCTAATAATTCGCGATATTGATTTCACAACAAATCGGAAATAGACACTAATCTGAAAAAAATTGATCACCCTCTATTTTATCATACGGTTAGTTTAAAAGACTTATATTATCTCTACAGAATTTTAATTATTATTCTTATTGTGTACTATCTCGTCCGACGGAGATCGGTTCATAAAATAACTAGATACTGATTGTGGATTGCGACCACCTATACTGTGTTAGTTGCATCCAATGTCATGATTTCTCCATTTTTGATGATTAGGCATCAGGCACGTATAAACCTCTCAACGGAGCACAGCGTTCTGGTGAAATTCGCTAAGCCTTAAAAATGAGCTAACAACTCGGACTAAGCTAAGCCCAGTGAGAAAAACTGGCAGGAGATCCCAACGGAGCTAGGCATCCCAACCAACTAGTGAGTCATGATGGTTGGAACGCACCCTAGTGGTGGGCTCGCTCACTGTTCATAGTTTGAGCCACATTTACGAGAGGGCGCTAACACCGGCTTAGGCTGTAGCTCAGGAGTAAAGTTTCGTTAGAGGGCAGCATCGACCGTCCTCAAACGAGCCATCAAACGTTAGCGTTCACACGGCTGACGCTAGAGGCCATAACTGTGGGCTTCACAAACTCATGGGTTAGCTCAAGATGAGTAATAAAATTCTTAACTCACCTTGGGCAATGCTACCCTTGGAGATCCAATGATCGATCGGCATTGAGCTCTTTGTTACTTATCAGAATAAAAATGGTTTATGAATTTGTGAAGAATACACCATTGTAATCTTATGAAAACAAGAATAAAAACTCGACGTCAGTTCATCAGTTCATAATTGCATTTCTGATGGTCCTATTTCTACCCATGCGTCAGCCCCACTCCCAAATCATGTGAGGAACAGGTGGAAAAATAGATTTTTAAAAAAATCCGTTTCTATTTACATTAGCTTGACAAGTAGTCTCCTAACATCGTTTGTGCAGTCTCCATAGATAATATGGCGAATTAGACAAAGCTAACCATTCTTTATTTGCCGATTTTATGATCTCTATATTTTCGTTTATCGATTATTCATCCATTAGATTTTGCGAATTTACTTTTGTTTCCTGTAGGTTGAGAAAATGTTTGTTGCAACTCTTTCCGTTTGAAAAATCAATGTATTTGGAATCGAAGTATTCTAGATCTAAGGACCGATTCCATTTCCAAATTGAAACGGCATGAGCCTTTAAAAAAAAGCTGCCTAGCGACTTGACTAGCACCGATTAGTGTTGCTAGTTATTTTGTCGTCAACGGCTCAACTTGGGATTAAACCGTCTCAATTTTTCGATGATGCCGACCAGTATGATGGTGGTAAGTGGAAAAGTTCGCACAACTGTTCGATTTGGTGACCAGTTGGAGAAAACTTCCATAAGTAATAGGAAAATGGTTAATGATAAACCAATCTGCTATTTGCAATGTTTTTCTTTTACAAAACGTTCTTACTTGAAGTAACACAGGTGACTAGTGGTAGACTACATTCACATGCGGATGAACTGGAGTAAAAATTATCGTCAAGATACAATCCTCAGAAAAATTATTCATAATGCCAGTTAGAATACAACGAGGGCCAGCGCCCATTCACAATCTCAGGTTCATTCGTAGATATTATAGCCATTTCAAAATCACCAGGTAGCGGCTTTCTAAATTTCGATCCTAAATGACCAAACAACAAACAGTACTAAACGACTACGGATTGATGAGTACTGGCGTTCATGGGCTGGACTGGGAAAAAAGGCGAATGGGGCAAGCTCTGTAACGGATGTGGTGACCTGAGGGCTTCTTTAAGCTGAGCACAGCTAGGGCAGGATATAATTCCCCGTGAAAGTGAGAACGTTTTGTTCAGTCAAACGGGATTCAAAATCACCAAGGCCTTCGCCAACAATAAAAGGCCCGAAGCGACCAGCGAAATTGATTTACGGCTGAATTTCTAGGGAAGTTCTTCAATTTGTAGTTGCCGTTGTTTCTTGCTCTTGAAAAAATTGTCTGCGGTACTGTGAGTTATGTTGAAGTTTCTCTCGTTAAATAGTAAAAAATATTTTATCTTAGAGCACTCGAAAACGGCTCCATGAATGGAAAATAATAGACCTAAAAATGAACTCCGCAGAAATGTATGAATCAGCTCGATGAGCTTTTGAGAATTTCGTACACTTAGTTACTCGAACCTCTGTAACTTCAATAAAAGTTATCTCTATCGATAAACAAATATATGAAAAGTTAGCTAATACAGGTTTCTTCCTTGTTCTTGAGTGATAGTAAGGTAGGGATGTATCCAATGTTTTGATGCCATAATAAAAACTGGTTCAATAAAGTCACAAAAAAAAAAAAAAAAAATTCTTTTTTGCTTCAACAATTAATAAAATCGATTTACCTAGTGAAATGAAAACAAAAATCGTAAGAACTTTCACATTGCTGGAGGATACGATACGTTTGACCAAGGGACTTGAAAAGCCAACCTCTTTTCAATGTATCCAGTGAATAGCGATTCACAAAGAGAAATCCGTCTAATCTTGAAATGGGGTATTTGACTTGTAGGCTTTCAAGTCGGAAAGCAAGCCCAAGTGTGCAGAGGGTGTGGTACGCCACATGCAAGGTGACTGCACTGCGGGGCCCATGACGGAGTATGGTATGAAATCATAGGATAGGCAAGTCGCTGTTGTAGATTGTCGCTCTCGAGTTGGACATCATGCAAAAAATGCAAGTTCAAATGTTAACCTCGACAAATTTAGATCGTTAATGATGAACTCTATTATTTAGCTCATTCGAGTCATCATGATTTGAAGCTTTGTCCTGCATCCGTATGAGTGTCAAATTATCAAGCTATAAGTTCTACAAAAATATTAAATTTGCACAAAGGCTCGCGAGATCCAGACGTTCCCTCTTGACTTTGTTGGAACACCTCACTACCACTGCCACCGCCCACCTTGTTACTTTGAAAAGGAGAGGAGTAGTTAGTTATCACTGAATATAACCAGCTACGCACACAGCGACAAGTAGAGATGGAGTCAGCTTCGTCATGTGGATCTCTTTGAAGGCAGGGAACGTGAGAGGTAGGGCGAAGGTTCACGAAAGACGAGGTGGGATCGGTGGTAGCGGTTCATTCATCCCACGTTATCACTAAACTAAACAGCTGCTTAGGCAGGTCTGGTGAGGAAGGTCGTGTCTCATTCTGTTTTCATTTGAACTACTACTCTTTCACTCAACACCTTTCAGCGAGTAGAACATCGTTGTGTCGACAATATCAATTATCTTTCATAATCTAAGCACAAAAGCATTGTGTACGACGTATACTAGCATCGAGTGATGGAGTCTGTATTTGGTAGTGATATTAATTTATTCTGGAAAGAATGTTATCCAAAAGGACAAATTTGAAATACACCGGCCTCAACACTTTCAAGAAATGTTAGACCAAAATCTCATAAGTGCGAGATTTGCAAATAATAGTGGCAAAATATCATCATGGCCAGAAGATACCTACGGGCAGCTAAGAGGGTAACATAATATACGTACTCGTGCCCCGTGCGCTTCAATTAAATCTTAGCTGATTCTACCACGTTTGAAAAAATTAAATAAGATGTTTATAGAATAAATAATATAAAAATTAATTGAGATGTCAACAGTATAACGTGTTTATATGGATCGGTTTACTTCAGTATTAGCTTCCCTGATGACTGAAAAAATAATTTTGCATTAAGTTGTTATAGATAACCAATAGGAAATCATTCTTTGAAAATTTAATTGTTAGTAAATATTTTGTTCGATCCTAATTATGTAAGTCAAAGAATTCCGCGAGTACGTCCTAATTTCGGGAAGCCGAAACATGTACACATATACAAGCAATACAAGGTACCTAGAATAGGAATTGGTTCTAAGGCTACTCACATTACATAATATATATTATCATCCTACTCGTTAAACGAACCCACTCGATTTTCCGGAACGTCCGGAAGGTCAATTGTTATACGTTGAACTAACTGAATAAATTTGCTCTTATTTCATCAACCAGTTTGCTACTCGAAGCTAGTATAGCCAGCGTTCCTCAGTTGTATACCGCACATTATTATCTTGTAAGGGAAAGTATTCAAACACACTCCGAGAATAATGATTTCGATACTATGTGTCAGTGGGTATAAGCCAATAGATCTTTGAGGAGGCGAGCAATATAAGTCTAACTCTGCTGATTGGAAGATGATGTATTATTCATGGTGACTTCAATAATCGCTGTTACGGCTATCATTCGGATAGACGGAATTATATTTTCACCCTAATCTATCTGACGATGGGGTATAAGCGCATCATTGGTGCCTGATATATGGAACCATGTGATTTTGATGACAATGTCTCGCTTATTTTAGACGGGCCAGCTTCGTCGTTTTTCGTAACCCATGACGAAAATAGAGCCTCCTCCATCTCAGCCACCCTACGCTCTAATGCGTGCTTCTCAATCCTCCATCCTCTATCAATCCCACAGGATCTCTCTTCTTTAAAACATCAGAACCTTCAGAACTGAAGGTTCCCCTCACGCACAGCAGCTCATCTTCCCCTGGCCAAACGGACGCTGGTGTGTTCAGTTAGCGGTCGCCAGTCCTCTCGTGGGCGTGTTGACGAGATGAGGAACCCATTACGCACTCCCATTAACCGAATTGCTCTGCTAGCTCTTCACTCCAACATAGAAAATTTATAAATCGAGGCCTTTTTAAAAAAAAAAAAAAGAGTTAATGATTATAATGTTAGAAAGTTCGCTAACGGGTTTTGAGTCAATTTACGAATCTATAGTGCTAAACCAAAGCCGAAAGCTTAAAGATGGCTCAACTTCTTTCCAACGAGAATGTCCACTTCTAGGTGGTTCATTCCAAGAAATCACGCTAGCGGAATAGCACGTAAAAATTACGTCAATTTAGAAAATCGTACATTTCCTTGGTAATACCTTACGGTTATACAATAAACGATATTTCATTTCATTCATTTCATTTCTACCCAAAAAAAAAGTGTTGTAAATGTATTATCATCACAGCTGCTTGAAAGGCCAGCAACGATTCACGTTCTTACAAAATAAATCGACTAATCTATATTTTTCGACTTGCTGTTGAAATTTCCGAACATTGTAATTCTCTTCTACTCTCAAAAAGCGAAACCCGTTTGGCGACTAGCCGCCTGATGTGACAAAGATTGAGCAAGCGTTTGCCAAATTTGGAATCGAATAGCTCTCGCCTAAATCGCCTTGTCTCGGCTATTGTGTTTGGAACCACCTCGTCACTACTTGTTTCGATGTCACGATCGTCTCGGTCATTAACTAGAAACTATAACAATACCAGTATTCTTCGTCGAAATTATTGTGAGTAAACAACTAAAATGGCTCAACAGATACCAGTAACAATATTTGATTAGGTTTGACTGCTTCAATTTTTCATCATACTATGAAGGCTTATGCACCTAAGTATTTGGTATATTTCAGTTAGTAATAAATTACCAGCCATTCAACTTGACTTTACGAGCGAATTTTTGAAGCGTATTATAGACGGTGCTGTTTGAAGAATATTATTACGAATGCAGAAAGATGTTGATAAAGCGTTTAATGCTCCAGTAATATAATCATTACATATGATTGCATTTGTCCAAAATATAAAAATCTCCATAAACCGGCAACAACTCGAGAACTGTTGAGATACCGACCCAGCTATATCATACGATTCAGCGTAAAAAATACAATAACTTCAATACCCAAAATGCCCCTCTATAGATCCTGTATTGATAGTTTTTGATTTTTGGGCAAGTCCCACGTTATTTGAACACCACCCTCTGCTCTGATCTCGCTGGCCAATGAAATCCCCAAGTTGAAACTTCAAAAGTATGAAAATCGAAAAAAATTAGAAAAATATTAATAATCGTTCGAATTTGATTTTTTCCACATTGAATTCGAATTCTACGTCTAATTTCCTGTAGGAATCATTAGTTAATCAAATTTGAACAGTACTGTTAGTATTTGCAACGGAATTTCAAAGTTGAAAAACGTAGGAGTGGCGTAGTTTTAAACTGGAAAAACTGATAGTTGTCGTGAAATTTCCGCCATTTTGACGTCATATTCGGATTCAGCGTTAAATTTCCTATAAGAATAGCTTTCAAAACCGCTTTAAAACGACAATTTAATTTTTCACTATTACGGAGCTCGGAATTTCGGCCGGCGAAAAACTCGATTTACGGAAAATAATTTCTCTGGCTCTGTTTAAATTTTTTTCACCAAATTTTTTGCTATGTACGTATGTAAGGCGTTCAAATGAAGACTCCTGCATAATAAAACAGTTGATTCGCATTTATTTTGACCCCGAAAATCACGGTTAAAGTCCAATTTTCGAGCTTTCAAAAACCGATTTTTTTTAACCACTTGCAGATTTTTCCGAGCAATAAAAAAAATCACAAAAATACATCTAGGTAAGACACAACTTCCCTGAAAATTTCAGATTTTTATCTGTATTGAGAGAGGAGTAAAAATTCGTTAACTGTTCGGTTGAAAAAAATCGCAGGGGTACCCCTTGGATTTTTCGCGAAAAATTTTTTGAAATGGATTTCGCTCAAATTCAGCATAATGATAGTTGATGATGTGTACATCAATAATATATGGTTCATTCTTTGTTTCTTTCGCACTAAATAGATGAAAATAACGTTTAAAGTTGAAAAAAGTGATTTTTTTCGTGTACAGTCCATTATTATTGTAGAATAACGCAAAAACGGTTGAAAAATTGATAGGTACATTACATTGGGAAAATGTGGACAATTAAATTACCTATCTTTTGGTATATTCAAACATCCGAATTGACGACTTTTAAATTGATTTATCCACTGTGCAAGTTACAAATCTTGGAAAACTTGAAGTTGTTACATCTAATTCTGCTACAACTTTGCTCCAGTTGAAAAACCCAATACTTTATGATACAAAGTACATTCAAACACCACCAACTACATACCAAATTATAGCAACTACTACTAAGTACTACCTACTATAAAAATACCTATAGATTCCCACTCTCCATACACAAAAAAATAATTAACTACTACTACCTACCTATACCTATACTATATACTAAATATATACCCCCCCCCCCCCCGAACGTCTGCAGGGAGGGGGCGTAATGTAAAACTCTTGCCTAGGGCGTAAATAGTTGCTAATCCGGGCCTGACGGTATAACGTTAAATTTATTCATTTGAACATTTATTCGACTCTGATTATTGTTCGTAATGGTCGATCAAAGTTGGTGGTGTGAATGTTGAATGAGATAGGCAGGAAATCGACGCACTAGGAAAGATGCACGCGCCAGCCAACTTCAACTGTGAAAAACCGCTGCCCCTGCAATCGACATGAGACACCATCCGATTTGCTAGTTTCGGCTTTCAATGAAGCGCCAAACGGATGTTGGTCAGACGACAAAATCATCGGAAAACGCTGACAGGAGCGGATCGTTCAAAGCACTGTTTCCATATATTGCCTACTAGCGTATACTGCACTTACAGAAAATTCGATGAATGAATGTAACAGTAGTGGCAGAGGAAGGAGCTTGTTGCGTCAGCAGCATCCTCTATTGTTATAACTCGCACTTTCGGAGGCGAAATTGATCAGCTGGACATTTTCGATAAGTTCCACTCTGGCTAAATATTTAACACTATAATTCTTGCAGTACCTAGCCAAATTAAAATATTTTTACCTCGACAATCTGCTATATATGAGGTTCCATAACATGAATAATTTTAATATCAAATAAATAATTGCTAATCGACCACCCTGATTAAAAAATGGAAGGCATTTTCAAGGTATTTTTCTAAGCAGGCGAAGGATCCATTAAATTATTTTTTTTTTTTTTTACTGAATGGTTACATCAACTACCAGTGTCGACGAACTAATAAATGCTCAATTAAATACCGAAAGCTGTAAAGGGTTTCAATTTATCGCCACTTTTGTAGACAATGTTGAGTTTTGAAGAAATATGAGCAACTAATCGAATTTGGCCAGGATAGGCTAGGTAGGTTAAATTCACAAGCTATAGTATGAAATGGAATATATCCAAAATATAAAAAAAAATAATTAACTCGATGGGAGACAGATAGGTGGTGATGGTAGCGAGGTTGAGGGAGAAATTTCAATCGAGGAGACGTATTATACTGCCCATGTCAGAGCCTTCTCAGTTGGGATAAGGATGCGAATTGGATGTGGTGGTCATTTAAATTATGCGCACGTACAAATATGTACGGTCCTGGTGCAAGCAACGGCTTATAAGTGCTACAGCAACAATCATTCTATAATCCTTGGAATCAATCTCTGCTATCATCTTTTCAATATGAAATTAATTGATCAATCAGTATGAGTTGAAGTTTTAAGAAATGTTTCTTTTTTGTCTCCTTCCAAGATTGATCTCTATTGAATTACGTCCATTAATTTCGATTCCTGTTACTACTACTTCAATTTACAAACGAATCTCAATTTATGCTCATTTGACATATACTTAGGCAGCTATGAGCAACGAGACTGGACGGATGGGAGTTACTAGCTCATCTGCGTCAAATAGGAATCAAAGAAGAAGCCCTAGTTCTTCAAACTAGTGCAGCCGGCTGAAGCCAAACTAGGAAGGAGAATAGTCGCAATAGGACGAAGCTCTGGTCGACACAACCGTTCCCAGAGAGAGAGATGACCAAAGGAAGGCGACTTGGCGGTCAAGATTTGATCTTTGGGGGAGTGGAGGTTGGTTGTAGTAAAACTAAACGTAACGTGACTCTACGGAGCGCAAGTGGCAGTCCGAGACACAGACTATGTTTGGCGCTGTATCATGCCTGTTTGCTCATTGAGCTGTTATATGTCACAAGTGTTGTTAAGATTTATTTGATGAAGAACTAATATTGGACTAATGTTTTAAAAATGTTGACCTATTTAACTTTACTCTCGGTTCCAGAAAAGGAATTGAAACGGTATTTAAAAATCAACTACGGCATTGACTGTATTCCCCAACGATTTTAACGAATCTATACAATCCCGAATTAGAAGAATAATATTTTTTTAAATGAATTGAGTATATTTGAATCACGCTGAAATTATCTTCGATAAAGATTTTCCCCTCAATAGATGATATTCGTTCCCAATCTTATCCACAAAAAATCCATAGAGCGAATTTTCCGCACATAATCCAAATACGCATATGATGGCGCAGATATTACTAGGGAGGCGTTCACAATAAACCAAACCAAATTATTTCTGTAGTATTCAAGTAAGAATTCTATTTCCAGCTCATCCCGTACGCAGATCGCGGACGTTCAAACCTATCTAACCTCTCTTAGGTCCGACTAAAACGTCACCTTTGAATTTGAACGTCACCCGACGGATTCGCAAAGGTTCGCGAAGTCGATCCGATCACGGTCTTAAGGCAGGTAAGCAAACAGCCTGGCCATGAAAGAAGAAGGAGGGACAAGCCCGTGGCTTGAAAGAGCATTCGAAAACTGGCTTCGGCTGGACGACTCGCCGTTCAAGCTCGGATCAACTTTGTTGACCCATATCGCGGCTCAGTCAGCAACTGAGCGGCCGTTCGCCTACTTTTCTACGGATGGACGAACTGCTTTGCCATAGCTTGGCTCTCGATTGCAGCTTGGCACTGCCCTCATATCTACACGTCACTCAATCCTCCTTTTTTTCCTCCTCTTACTTACTTCGTTCTCAGTGCCTAGTGTTTAAACAGTTCGAGTGAGTGTTCTTCAGTATACTGCGAATAGTTGGTGAATCACAAATTCTTCGAGACGCTCTGCCTAATAATAGGATAATCATTGGCTCGATCTTTGAGCAAGTCTCAAAACAGACTAAGACCAGAGATACATTCCCCAAAAGAACCTCTGGTAAAAGTACGGTTGGTATGGTTTGCTCGTGAAACATAAAATTGACTCGAGCGCGCTCAAATTTTGATTGAATCATATATCTTGAGTCATGCAAATGTGATGACTTGAAGTCTATGATAAAAGTGAAGTATCCAGTAGCATCGTCTGACTTCGTTTTTTGTTTCCGAAAAAGACTTTTCAGTTTGCTTCTCTCCTAGGTATTGAACGAATTACTTCATGATCAGCAGCACAATACCACAAACGAAAAAGCCGAAACCTTATTTGCTATGTTATTCGATAAGAACAGTCACCTTGTTCACCTCAACTGGCTCTCAGAACTGATTTTTCAACTCTAATACAAGGTCACTATTACTGAATTGAATTATGCTTCATGCCAGGATTTATGACCCTCATAGACCTTCATCTGTCGAAGGGGCTTTTTCTGTAAAACGAAAGGAGATCGACGAACGATATACGTCACATTCACATGACTTCGTCGGTACAATTGGAGTTAAGCCCAGCCCTTCGCGAAATGTGGATTATTATTGAATTATGAATACCTACGTAAATCATTTGACAGTGTTGGCAAAAAATTTTGTATTATTATAATTACTAATATTGAAAATCAAATGTTCAATTAGTTAATTTAGTTGTTGACTATCAGAAAAAATTATTTCGTATCGGTATGTAACTCAACTATACGTAATTGATTATCCGATTGTTTGTATGTCGGCCACTGGACGCAATAGACGGACAACACTGACGACGGCACAGTGGGCAAGTTCCTTTTGACCTCTGGTCACCTCAATAACGAGCCCTTGGAGATGAGGAAGATCCTCCTGGAGTCGGTGAGGTCGGGTCGGGTCGACCAGCATCATCCCGCCAACGGCCACAGCCTCAGCAGCCACCCCTCGTTTTGGCCGCTGTCTAATGAGGATGTAGTCGTTGTTGCGCCACTTGAAAACTATTCTGCGATCTCTGTTGCCGCATGTCCTCACACATACAACACATTCCCCATACATCACAACTCCTCATTACCATTCCTATTTCTCCCACTCAGCCTTAATAGTGATTCATACAAGAATTCGCTGAGAATGCGCATCTATCGAAATCTGTTGGGACAATGAAGAAGAAATACTTTGGTAGGAATCATGAACCGAATAGAACGTTCTGCTCAACATCTAATTATAGGAAGAAATGGAGGTAAAGAATTATTTTTACGCTTCTCTTACCCTGATAAGCGCAAGTTCATCAGTTTGTCCGTAGCCAACGAAATGTGTTATTATAATATAGAACAGTTGCTCCATATGTGTTATTCGACTGTTGCTCAAAACAAAGCGAACAAGGTTCAAGGTGGAAAAAAGTTAACGCAGGGATTGACTCGAAAATATCGCTCGATTCGGATTAAAAACCAATGATTGTGCATAGTATTATTATTTATTAACCCTTGAACTACTAATCGTTACTAAGTTGAATAATTATGAAAGTTTCCACCGATAAAAATTAAAGGAAAAACGCTGGAAATGATTGTACAATGGTTTATAATTCCTTCGCTTCAATATTATGATCTACTTGTAATTGTAGATAGTTATCCTAAAAGTTGTTTACTTGTAGTTAGGTAGTTACCAACCTACGTGGGTGAACTCCCTTGCAATATTCTAATTTTAATTATTTTCAATCATCCTAATTAATGTAGTTTAACGTTAATCGATGGCCAAATGATGGAGCTGACCAGTGTGTTACGAGCATTATAACTAGTGAAGAACAATTTTTATAGCCTCAAAAACTTGAAACCTCTTTTTTTGTCGGTTGATTAGGCTTTTTCGAGTAATTACAATCATCTGTTAGTGAACCGGACAAGGCAATATTTTTTAGATTCAAGCTACCTGCCCCAACTTTTACCCCAATTCACAAATACTTTTTTAATTAAATTTCTTTTCTTCGTGGTAGTGAAGCAAAAGTGCCTTACACAGCTGTAATTTCCTAGCAAAGGCCGAGCGTTGATTTTAGGCGACGATTTCATACATGAAGCTCTCATGGTCGTTAACATAGTCGATTATTATATATCAAAAATATTTTTGATAGTTAACTGACTTTTCTCAGATTGGACTATTACAATTTTTCGCTAACGAGATGAAATCCGGTCTCATTCTCTCCGGATGAGAACAATGGCCATTCCTCTTGGGCTATTTATTCCCCCAGCATTGAGTAGGTCATGTCTTACTGTTTTCCAAAATTCAATCAATATTTTGGGCATCATATTAATAACCGACTTCATGATCTTTCTAGCTATAGCTCTAAAATTAATACTTTCCATGTTAAATATTGTGACTTGGAAATCGAGTTTGTTCTTATGTATTTACGTATGTTGCTAATGCTTTATGTTTGTTTTAAATTTTTAACAATGTCGTTCAAACCCGTCGTACATAAAAAAAAGGAGGAGGGATGCTCTCTTTCTCTCTACAAATGCATTAAATCTAAATGCAAAATCAGATCATTTTTCAATCGTTATTTTTGAAATGATTTCCCTAATTAAGTAATAATTAATTACCCGGTTCGAGCGAAGAAAATATCAATACCGAAAAATTCTCTTTTGATCATGTACACATAGTTTTCTTACCCATTGAGCTTTCTGTGTCGGAGAGATCACTGAGTGACGGGACTTTCTGCATCGGGCCACCGAAGCTTTCATCGAGTTGTTCTTGTTTGATGTTGACCTCTTCTAAACAGAACTGAAACAGTAAAAGAGTTCATCGAAGTGAATGGTACGGTACGGGTACGCACAAATAAATCATAAATGTAGCAACGTGTATATTTTTTTGGGAACATTACACGCCAGCAAAACAGTACTTGTTTAATCTATAGAATATTATACAAGACAATTTTCAAATGAAGAAAAACTCAGAAAAGTTACGGGAAGTTGAAATAGAGAAATTCTACAAATGGTTTCAGGCATTTGAGTCATTAAAATTAGTTCGGAGACACATAGACTAAAATTCCCTGGAGAGTTCCGGTTTGTCGTTATTGGTGTCTGCGAAAATAAGGTTTAAAAACGCTGCAGATGATTGCTAGCGGTTTATTATTTCTTACGGAAACGCATAAGCCCATCATATTAAAATTGCAGCGAAATTGGATTGAAATTATGGATGATGTGCTTGTAATGATGAAATTTACACAGAGAAGATACTGAAATCGTTCACATTTGTGTCTGAAAGTTGGATTCGAATTTCGGAAGCAGTACCCACAATTTTGCGATTATTCTTTTACGTATTAATATACTTGAGTTACTTTAGAATCACGCATTTGAATGGGATATGAGGTTTCGGATATCGGTCTCCAAACCCCTATATTTTGCTCCGATACTACTACCGATTTCAAAAACATTTTTGATGGTGGTAAGGAGTGGAAAAAAATTACAGGGCTATTGTGTCAAGTCGGAGGAGGGCGGATGCGGTTAAATTTAAACAAAGCTCATGGAGCGAGGGAGGCCCAAAGAGTTCATCCGGGGCGAACCCGGCGCGACATCTCCCTGGAATATCGGATGTCTGACCACGAATCTTCTGTTGCGGACTGTCGCAACAGAAACCTGGCGTAAGGTATTTTCGTGCTAGATCTATATTGTGGCGTTGAGTATCTTTCATGATATCTCAAGTTCAGCCCGGTTTCTTCCACACTGGTACGGAAAGAATAGACTGATCTTGACGTGCCAAACCGTCCTTTACTGTGCCAGGCGTCGCCTTGCCGCCTCGATGAGTATCCGTTGGTAGAGGAAGTGGCCAGTCGTTCGGAGGACGGAGATGTGCTTGAGGGACTAAGGGACAGAACGATTTTTTTTTAATACGCCACATCGAAGGAACTCTAGGATTCAATCGTAACTTAACGCTTTTTAGTTCTTTTTTATAATTATTACAGTAACGAAGCACTTTATCCCGTCATATCATAGATTTCAAAAGAAATTACATACGGCCTAATTATTTGAGTTTTGGTATGTGCAAACATAAATTTACTTTTGAGAAATCGTGATCTTAGGGAGTAGAAAATTATTGAAGTTGATGTTTATATATATAAATCTGTGGATTAAAAACTTAGCCAGTACCTGAATATATATAATTTAAGAAATATTCTATAATTCACCATTATTATTTTCAATATATTTTATAGATACTGATAAGTCAGTCTAATGTAACTTTTATAATTTTCGTGGATTGTGAACCACGGTTATAATTTTACACACCTTTCAAGTATATCACGCCATTGTAAACTCTTGTCAAACTGAATATCAAATGGAAGTAGACTAGAAAAGTACGTAAGCTAAGCGATCGCGGTGACGAACGAGCCTCTTGAAATATCCACTTGAGTGATATCGTTATCGTCTAAGCGCATGGAGCAGTTTGATGGTACACCGTGTCTAAATTCTTAAGGCAACCCTGAATTTTAGCAAACGTTTGGAGTTTTTATCGATTCTCGTTTCTAGCGAAATATGCGTGGTTGACATTATTCATTCAAGTGTCGACAAACTGATGACTCATCTTCATGTACCTTCACGCTGTGTCGTCCATCTTTAGGGTTGAAATGATTATTTCATCTACACTGATTTATATAAATCAACACTGATTCTCTTGGGTTGGTGTCGGAGTTTAATATCGAGAAATGTTGGCATCTACTCATGCCACCTACTATTAGATGTGAAACTATGAGACTATACCTTAAAGGCCCAATGAACAATTAAAACAATTATTTTTTTCTTTTGGGTGTCGCTCTTTTTCTGATATTGTCAGGATGAGGGGGAGATTGAGAGTGCGACTTTTTCTCCATATTTTTATTATTTGTCGGCCGAGATCTTTCGCCCATTCGACGATCTTTCGGTCATAGGTACCCGGTGGATCTATGCAGCCCTGAAGATGCCCGAATGGGCGAAAAATCTTGGCCAACAAATAATAAAAATATGGAGAAAAAGTCGCACTCTCAATCTCCCCCTCATTCAGACAATATAATTATTTTTTTTCTGGCAACTATAGAGTTATAATCATAATCAGCTATTATCATATCATAAAGTGCACTATCTACTGAGTACCGATCATCATAATTTACAGCGCTGTTTACTTAAATATCCTTAAACCTCCGAAATCGTACCTGTTCGACTCCTTGTTTTTTTAACTAAGTGTTTTTTTCAACTGTACATTTATCGCAGAAGCATCTTACAACTGAATTTGATCTCTACTTAGCAAAAAACAATGATTAATTACCGTTCAATATCACCAACATGACGATATGGTTGGAGAAATTTTCTAGTACCAAATCGTCTTGAGGGGAAACGGCGCGAGAGAAAGAGTCAATAACATATTATGCGATATTAAGTCCAAGTTCTGTTATGGTTGTAATTTCATACGACTTATCAGCTAGTAATTCTCATTCGACTGTAAAAAGCTGAATAGCATGCTGAAAGAGATACAGAATACGGAGCGGCAGACAGTGCGACACCGCCGAGTCGCGAGTGCAAACAATTCATTCCTCTGGCGGCATAAGCACACTAGCTTCTCCCATATTTGTTTATGACATGAGTCACGAATGTGAATTCTCTGTTGTGCCGCGCCAGAGAAAAACGCCTAAGAGGTGCGTACAATAAGATCGGTAACTAAATTCTTGATGTCACCATCGTTTTGACCCTACTTTTTTATCATTTCGTGACAGCGTAAAATCGCCAACATATTTGAGTTGTGGCAGCTTCTGTCGAATTGGTAGGCAGAAATGCGGTCAACAAGAAAAGGCAAGACTCTAGCCATTTAATGGATGTCATTATGGATGGCACCCAACTGCTACGAACAGCCACCAGAGACATCAATTCACAGTAGATGTCGATATCGAAGTTGGAAGATAGGTTTTACGTACGTGGAAATTTTTGATTTTTATCAATTATCATTGTTTAAATTGTCATATATTACTGGGAGGCTAGAGAGTAAAGTTGATCCAGAAAAATCTGTCAGTGATCAAATCGCGTTTATAATCAAATTCTCCAATGTGATAAAGCACAGCGTGAGAAGGATTTTGACCGAGTGGACTTGGAAGCAGCACGGCTCAAACGGCCGCGCGGTTTATCATAGCGAAGATTTTTTTCAGCGGTCAATTAAACATTTAAAAAAATATTAAAACGAATTCCCAACTCGGCCATGTCGTTCATACAATTTTTAGTTGGTATTTTATTATGATCGACGTTTTCATTAAAATATTTTTCCAAAGGTTGAAAATATATTATAAATATTATTATAATTCAGAACTGATTTCTGATAAATATTATAATTCAGAGCTGATTTCTGAAAGATACTCCGCAGGAGAATCGAAATGAAAACGATGATGAGAAAAGAACGTCTGATATTTTTATCACTTCCTGTGCGTTGCTGCTTCCGTACTAATGAATGGGAGCAAGGGTTCGGTTGGATACAAGTCAAGTTTCATTGCCAGCCCTTATCCCTTTGGCCAAGATATTTTTACGCCCGTCTTCGGAGCTGAAAGACACTGGAAGAACTCGACTGCGGCTCGCAAGGGCTTTCGGCTGATCGCCTTCCTCGCTTCCATCTCAGTCTGTAGACGCTCTGTCAAACTACCGCACGTGATGCAGCCTGCTGCCAGCCTTTCGTTTCGTATACGATCTACTTTTCTGCTTCGACCATATTTTGTTGGATTCACGTTTCTAATCCAACAGGAGACCATACAAAAAATGCATAGAGAAAATCGGAGTTGTCATCGATCAGCAAACTTGTAAGAACAATACAGTTTGTATCGCCTGCTATCATAGGACACATAACTAACAAAAGGGTGGCACTATTAGCTAAACCTAAAAAATGGACCTTGAAATTTGTCAAAGATTTCCGTTAATTTTAAGTCTTGAGAATTTAGATATTGTGGTTCTATCGAAATTCGGTCTGTACCTATAAAAGATTTCAATTGATAAGTAATGGTATTTAATTTTGGTAGGTAGTTGGGGTTTCCAGATTTTTCACTTTAAATTAAAATATCTTCTGATCATCATATCAAGAAACAATAATGATTTATGTAACAATAGTTTTTCCGTGATCGGATGAGCGATCACCGACTTCAACTTCATACGTTGGATATAACAAGACAACATACATACAGTACTTGCGGTCAAGAAAACTTTATAGTAATATGAAGGACCTTCTCCAGTCATCGAATTAATGCGGTGATGAGATGAATTCCGTTCTTAGTAACTTCACTAATGGTGGATTCACCAAAAAAACTTGAGATGGAGTTAGCCTTAGAGGTAGCTGTGCCAACAAGCCACATTAATAGCGAAAACAAAGGTTGTTGCTAGTTACACCGATTGTCGGCGTTGCCTGTACAGCTAACTCTTAGACTAACACCACCGCAATTTTTGTTCGGTGAAATCCACCATAAATTTATTCGTCGGTGAAATCACCAACGTTTAAAAGAGATGGTAATATTTTATAAACTATAAAATGAATGAAAAAATGACTCAATGAATCAATGAATGAAAGAAATAAAATGAATGAAATTTATCGGAACCGAAATAATTAGGCTTCTTCAACTTGACCTTCTGATTGGCTCTGACTGGAAGTTCACGAATTCTACTCGCTATTGAGACGAAAAAAAATCGCCTTATCAGCAAGCCTTATCAAAAATTTCGATATCCCTACCTATAGTTTGATTTTTGTGGCCAGCGGAGAGCACCCAAGACGTGATTTTCGGAATAAACCGAGAAAAAGGTTCTAGGGTGATTGCAAAACCAGCTGACAAACAAGATGGTTAATAGATAGGAATCTTCAAGCCCTGCACCCTCGAAATTCATGTCACAATCTACAAACGTGAACATTTTCCATAACCGCCGCCATAAAACAAGAGTGCGTTGACATATCATACTAAATCTGTCGTTCGAAGAAGGCCCCAGACAACACTTGAGAGAGCTGTTGGGCGTGGATACTGCGTCAGCCGAAAAAAAAAACAGCCAAAAAAACCCATACAGGCAATGCTTTACAAACTCAAGATGGGCTTGAGCCGACGGCCAACCAGATAATATGTTAGCCCGGTCTCAACAGTAATCGTAGAAAAAAGATGAAGCTATTCGGGAGATCACGTTTATTCGTAGTGCTTTATGCGCCAATTCATGCTTGAAGGCATGTATACTTGAACATTCATTGAACAACTGTGCAACTCAAGTAATTCATTTTACCCTGTTGTTACAAAGGAACAGTAATAACTACCACTAAATCGGTAAGTTCCAACAATAATCAAACTAATAAAATTTGTTATATTGTAATCAGGTGAAGATATTTAAAGAGAGTGAAATGCAAGTGTAGGTCAAGTAAATTCATCGCATGCGTGGGCATGAAAGCGTAGTACCAATACATAGTAAATATATTGTTACCAAACAGAGGAAGGGAAACGCTTTCAATCTGTATAAAATCCAGAATGAACATAGTATCAATACGCTCAATTGAGTCAAAGATGGTGTGTGTGAAACTAGCAAAACAATACATTCAATCCGAGTCAATGCGCTGAACTTGAGAGGCACCCGCATCTTACAAGCGCAAATCTTAAAAAAAAAGTAAACATTTTTTTTCTTTTAGTTTAATATGACGCAACCTTAATTAGTGAGCCTTCTCTACCAAATATCTGACCGGTTTGAGAGGACACCAGAAAAATTGGAACACTTAACCAGTCGATCCAAAAGTGGGGATAAGCACAAGAACAATCTGTTTAACAGTGAGTCATCAGTCACGCCTGATTTTCTTCATTCGCTACGTGAACAGTGACTAATTTATATTTTATTTGCTAGGGTAGAACGACTTTCTGTTTAACCATTAGGGAAATGGTAAAGAGAACTTTCATTAGGGGAGGTGGTCTAATCAATCATGAGCTGGTCAGATCATTACGAGTACTAAAATACATCGAGAACGTCTCGCACGTATTATAATAGGGATTCCAAAAATCCGTAATTGAATTGCAGTGATTTTTTAAATTTATTTTTTTTTTTGAATTGCAGTGATTTTTTAAATCTTTTTTTGCAGTGATTTTTTATTTTTTAAATGTTTTTAGTTGTTCTCAGTTACTCAGTTTTTTTTTGTCAATCCTTCACTAGAAATGTAATTTATGACTGCTACGCCGATCGAGGTTAGAGTAAAAATGTTCATGTACAGATACCAAATTCAGAAGCCTACAGAAATAATTATTGATTAGGAACTCAATAAGAACTTTAACCTAGACATCAGAATGCTCCACAGTGCTCGAATTGATTGCGGAGAGCTTATCTAGCAATACTAGAGAAATGGTTATGACTGCTTGGTCAGGATAATCTTAGAGATAGTGATCAGAATGCTGCAGTTGTCTGATCACTAATTTGCTGTCTAGCGGAACCTGTAATCGATATTAGTGCTTTGGTATTACTGCTGAGTCTAGCTATCATGTCGGATCTATCTGAAGCGTTTGCGAAGCGATACCAACCGTGAGTTAGCTTATTGTTTTTCTATTCTCGTCCCATTCATGTTTTGCATCAAACTTGAGAGAGTTATTGACATCTAAGATAACACCACTTGTAATTCTGCATAGAAATAGGTCATCCCGATGGAAACAACAATACTTGCTTAGGTCCAAAGAATTTCAAATTTGTCATCAAACTCTATAAACGTCAGTATCAAGGTAAAAACGCAAATAATTGCTCAGAGCTTCATTTCTTCTTTGCCTTTCGGGAATATCCGCGTCTTTAGTTACTACGCCAAAGCTATTGTAAATAACTGCACGTCTGCCTCATAAAATCTATGTTTTTAAGAACTAACTCCTTGGCAAATTTTCCGATTTTTAATGACCTTCAAAGTTTATAGGTATTACTACAATACCTAGCTTGTGTTTTTATACGCACTCTATGGAAAATATTTTTCTTCAAATGTCAGCAGTTGATGTTCGTCACGCCGCTTTCATTCTTCTCATATTTCCCTCTTTTCCAGTTATTTACTCTCAGTATGCATGGATTGTTATTGTCAAACATTGGCTATCGCTGGTGGAGATCATTGAGTAAGCATTTCATGTCGATTTATAAGCCCACTCACAGCATCAACAACTAAGGATCGGTTTAGATGCGAACGTTGATTTGAAATTACCATACGGTTAGGTAGACATCGTTCACTAGTAAGTAGCAAGGTGGCAGGTGATATATATAACCCAGCGCCTCCGAACGGAGTGTACAGCTATAAGTAGACTGGTACGAGATAGTGCTTCTACTCCACACGAACAAGAAAACGGAAAATCTCATTTTGAACTAACTTCACGAATGATTGTGGTTGAGCATTTTACTTCGTACGCCAACACTTTTTAGATGAAACGTTCTAAAAATAATTGTATTTTTATCTTGCGTGTCGTGTTTACAGTTAGAATGTTCGGTATCGATTTCTAAGAATTTTTAAACGCTGAAATGAAGAACAAATTGTTCCTCGCAAGTCATCGCCTAAACGCCATACGCTAGTAGTTACACATGCCTAGCTATGAAAAAATTTCATACGACCTGAAGAAAGAAACATGCTAGTGAATCATATTTACAGTTTGTACACACTTTGTGTAAAAATTCAAATAATAACAGATCGTTTTCATGCAATATTAAATTTTTGCACTTCTAGAGTTTTTACTTTAAAACATAATTACGTCACGAGGCAGTAATTTCAGAAACTAGTCGTTCTTACAATATTTATGAAGCGTAATTTTAACTAACTTCGATTCAAAATCAAAACCATTACGAGGCATTTTTAGCTGAATGACGAATTGCTTTGAACGCCAACAATACGCGGCCATGATTCTGCAATTTTTCAAAAGTTATTGGGCGAGAACAGGCACGAATTTGCTATTAACTCGATTATACAATTCAATACAATATTTACCGAATTTTTAAAAACCATCAAGAATCGAAAAAGTCACTGAATTGTTCTCGGTCGGTTTTTTGTTTTAAATTTTCAATTAAGATATCGAAGCCTTTTGCCTTCATCTCTGATCTCAAAAATCACCCTCGCCCAGTTCATTAATACTTCTCTTCCCCCCACGTCAAGTAGTTCAATCATTTTAGGAAAAATATGCGAAACGTGAATGAAATCGACTAAACTTTCAACCCGATTTCTGCGGAAGTTTCAGTGATCTCTAATGAGTTCTTTTTACCAGTAAATTTTCTGAAAATAGACGGAGTAGGGACGAAGCGAGTAGTTGGACGGGGTCCAGTCGTAAGCGGTCAGCGAGCGTATCTCAGTAGCTGGCGAGAGGGAGGCATAGGCTCACCGTCAGATGGTGCGAGCTGTGGAAGTGGATGGGAGTGATTGAGAAGTCTTCACAGGTCTGCTGGCTGCTGCCCTGCCTCGCCTCCAAATCCATACTTGTTCATCATTCAGATTACGTGAGGACATCAAAATGCTCTTGGCATAGTCAATGGTATCCAAGTTGAATACTTTTCGTCGCTTTCTTATCCAAAAACGTGGCTGCTTTTCATTACTTCGCAGGGCGACGGTTCCTAGTCGAATTCAATTTACTCTTTGGCGTTTTCTCAGCTAAATTATGAAAGTTTATTGCTAAATTACACTTTGGAACAAAAATTACTTTTGGTATATAAATAGTTTAGCCGATTTTTCGGTCTAATCTGGTTGGATCTTGGATCTGTTCCGGTGCGAAATCCTCTCAATGAGTATCGTATGGGAGAAGGGGTCCGCGATTATTAGGGAATTCAAGATGTTGTTATACAACTTGGCAAAACTGGATCCAAGAACAACTTTCATTGAACACCAGGACCATTCAACGAAAAACCGGACCTTGTGCACGCACACCTCTACGGTTGCCTGTTCAAACTTGCTCAGTCGGCGTCTACTTGGATGCAAGATGGGGCCGTGAACTGTTCTGATATCTGAGAGAAGAGAGAAGGAGAAGAGAGGACCTGCCGGCCAGTCAGCCTCGTTTGTGTGACGTAGATTGCAGAATACTAGCTGCCGGTCCGTTCTTACACGAAACCAATGAGTGAAAGGCCGAGGAAGTAAATTTTCGAATATTTTTTATCGTTATGTAATTAAGACCTATTTTAGTTTGAATTTCGAAATAGTATGCCACTAATCTATGCTTATTTGATATTGCACAAACACGCATAAAATAATGACACAGTTGTTAATTAATTGATTGTCAGATTATGAATGCATTGAAACGTAAAACGTCATTCATGCTGAGCACCGTATAATTGAATTGAAAGCTTTTGATCAGCGAGTTTTCAATATTTTGGGGTTTTTATTGTAAGATTGAAGTAAATGATTTTGGAAAGAGAAAGTGATAAAGATATAGAAATGATTGTATGGATAAATTTGATTATTTGATTTAACTGCATGATTTATAGTAGTTCTTTTCACATTCGTTGAAAGCAAAATTTATATTTCTCAGGGCTAAGCATATAGTGTTCAGCGCAATTTCGTTATAACAGTTCTACTCTTTCCAGAATTCCTTATTTGGCAGCGTGATAATATTATGTCCTCTGCCATTATTTTAAAGAAAAATCTTTCCTAGGCATTGCGGAGGAAAGAGGAGGTCATGTTTTCGAATACGCGGTCCAAAAAATGGTCATCCTCCGATATCAAAATTCTACTAAGGTTTTGTATCTCCAGCGTTTTGACTCGTGTACCCAGTTCGTCGACATCGTCTTTTCTATCGGCATATCTACCTCAATTTCGACCCAGTTTTGACGAAGTATTCAGCAGATTGTCATCGCAGATTAATCCTTCGAAGGCCCCCAATAAATTTCATTATTAGACCAGCGCAAGTCATATTTTTTACTGTTGGTCCATGCATTGCCAATCAGTCGACAACCGAATTTGACAAACTCTTGTTGTGCGACGTGAAAATGGCTATGTTCTGTTGAAACAACGAATAACTATTAGCGCCTACGAGCGAACAGTAACACTCCTCTCCTCTGAACATGATAAACCAGAGGCCCTTTCGTCTTCAACTTCTAGTCAGAGTCGATCCCCCACCCAGACAGAAAAAACCGCGCTGCTCGGCTCCGTTCATTCATGGATCCTGAGCCTCGGCCTACGCGTCCCGCTCAACACTGTGACGCTTCGAGTCAAGAGCCAAGCTTTTTTCCAACGTACGTCAGCCCCTTGGTCTGATTCTCTGGCAAGTTCCCTGTGATGCTCAACTGAATGAGTGCATACCTCTAGTACCTCTAGCGATGAAGCTATCGCGTTCTCAAAAATTCTTCCGATTTCGAAACTCGCTTTTATTCAAAACACGCCATGAATAGATGATGCATACTGGTCTCAATTCCATTTGGGTCACTCTGGCTCTGCCGGAATGCGTTTCACTATCTAACGAGCTTTCAAATGAAATGCATGCTGTAATATATATATGTACTAGAACACACGCAAGCTCACTGCATATTAGCAACGTAATGGTTACTACGAACAAAATATTCGGCAAATATCAATTTGTAATTATATCGATTATACCAGAATACATTCTTCGTTTTCCGAATTCAAGTAAATAAATCATCGATATTCTAAAAAAAAGTAGAACTTGATCACTACCCGTTTGAGTTTTATCATCGTGGTGTATTTACGGAAAGATTTTACAACTTTTGAAATTGATACCAATTCTTATTGCGAAAAAGTAAACAATTAAGATTAATCTCTCCGTCGAATCTCATTAAAAAATCGTCTTAATGAATGATCGATATGACTGGAATTAAAACATGAAAACGCTAGTCTCAAAAAAATAATCATAATAAAATAAAATAAGTAAATAAAAAATTATAGCGTTCAGTTCAACTAGGCAGAAATTACCGCTCGTCTAGATAACCAAAATAATTTTTCCATCCTTGTTAACGGAGCTAATAAAAGTTCGGAGGTGAGTTGAGAAGAAAATATTTACAGCTCCGTTCTTGAAAACAGATTTTAAGGAGTAGTTTGTTGGTTTGTATGTCTTGTCTCCGTGTGTCAGCGGTCAAAAAATTGAAAAACAGGAAATTTATCTTCCTGAAAATAATCGATTTGATAGAATTTCTAGAAAGTAGTCATCTAATAGGTACGCACAGTCAGAACTTATTGGATCTTGGAAAAAATAAGTGAACGGTTCGACATTAAGCGTATAAAGTAACTTTTTATTCCACCATTATGCCAAAATTGAATTATTAGAACGCTTAGGGCCTGGAAGTTATTGTTATGGCACGTGAAAAACAAATTATATTAAGTATCGAAGCACACACCGTACTTCAAGGTCATTCACAATGTTCATCATATTTCTTGTGTTTGGTGACGGTCACTCTTCCCACCCAGCATAGCTATGATCTCTTCTTACGATTATTCAACCGAAGTATGAAAGATTAGGTACTGGACGGATAAGGGACGTTTTATTCAACTTTTTGGTAACCGTAGTATTATTTTTTCCTTGTCGTCGCATTTTTTGATGTCCGAGAGGTGTGAGGAGAAGAAAAACCAGGCGACTCATTCTCCGATACATTATTGACCCTATAGGTCCACGTCGCCATGAGGATACCCATACGAGCGAAAGTGCACGGCCAGCCACATCAAAAACACCAGCCATACATTTTAAATCGCATCTTGATGAATCCATAAGTTGATGTCGAACTTAACTGAACACATATTGTAAACTAGTGCTGGCAAGATTACTGATGTTGCGGACAACTGATCGTTCACTTTTGATTCGGTAATTCAGAAAAGTAAAAATAATTAAAATTACGATAGTTGCTAAAGAGTTCTCTCTTATTGTTACCAAAATTTTGGTGAAAATGTTCACGAACGTTTCGGATAGTAACTATTTAAACTGGATGGTCTTCTCAAAGCATAATTGAAGCAAAATAATTAATAATAAAAAGCGTTGCCCTCAACTCATTTGCAGCGGTTTTTTTTTTTTCAAATTTTAATGCAGCAGGAACACAATGGAATTATATACACCGTAATAAGGTCGTTCAGGGAGGATACTAAGGATAGAGATAGCCATCAATTAGATTGGCAACGCGTGCCTTTTGCATAATAAAACTCCAATTTTTCAGATGTTGGCCGTTTGCAGTCCAACTGGGATATTGGCTCGGAAGGTCATTCGCTGAGCTTTTTGAAAAGCGAACATCTTTGATTAAGGCTTAGATCGGGTGTTTAGTTCAAGTCCGGCAGACGGGCCAAGAGGCTAAGGCGAGACGGACTGGCCCCGCATGTCCTTGAGCGTCTTCTTCGTCCGTTGTCTGTTCGTCCTGTGCCCTCGCGAACCCAACGTTTCATTGCCAGAAAGTTGTCTTGCCTTCAGCTCAATCCGAACCTCTTTATCCGCGACAAGTTTGGAAGGAAGTTAACGTAATAAAGCTAATGGAATGATAAGCTATGGGTAGAATTCAACGGAAAAATTGAGTTGGTTTTAGCCTTAGATTAAGCTGTGCAGGGAAAGTCAACCAACAATGTAACTAGCAACAACACATTTTTTTTGTTTTCTTTTTTGATTCTGCTTCAGTTGCGAATAGTCCTTCGGAACGCACGCTATCCAATAGTATATTGCGAATAATAATACTCAATTTTGGGTAAAGTCGTCGGATTATAAAATTCATGCGCTCAAATCGTCACCGTCTATGTTTAGATAAGCCCATGTTCCACGCTACACTACTCGTATTCAGACGGAAATCATGATCAGCTGCTGGTTCTACGGTCTATATTAACCGATTTGAGTTTATTCGACTGTTCTTTACAAGCGACTAAACGTAGTACCACACTAGGATTAAATAGGTGTGTACGGCTGAAGAATATCAACTATTGATAGTCAGTAAAACCGGGAGTTTCATTTTTTGGAAAATAATATAAAAAGAGCCGAAGAGAAACGTCTTGGTATTCTTACAAGGCGATTTTGGACACCTTCCAAAACTGACTTCCAATCGAAAACGTTTCCTTTCGAGGACGAGACACGGCGACATGATTCTACCGTCTAACACGTTCCAGCCGTATCCCCCAACTTAATTTACAACATTATACGCCCAACACGAACAGAAGACTGAAAATTTTGAGTTTGTGAGCAGTGCTACAGTGAGAAGAAGGCAAGGTATCCGTTCAGGCATAGTTCGGTTCCAATTCTTCGGACTATATCACAAACTAGAAATGTTCAAATTATTCGATAGTTATACATTCAGGAGCTGATGTGTTTCAGTTAAAATTATAAACATTTTTCAGTTTGGTGAACTAAGTACGTTTAAATTTGGACGTTTCATTAGAATCGCCCAAAAACAATAGCTCGAAATTTTATGGTTTACATTTCTACACAACTAGATTCCGAGTTTGAAAGAATGGAACTCAGTCTGTCCGCCGTAAAAACATTTCTGAGGAAACTGTAAAGCCGCGTCACGTGAAATTTCCCCCAAAAATCATTCTTAGACTCACCATGAAGCCATGGGGTCCACATGGGGCTTTGGCTCTACATCGCCCTGAAGATGCCCGAATGGGCGAAAGTGCTCGGCCAGCGAATAAAGAATCGGAGAATGAGTCACCTGGTTTTTCTCCCCCACACCCCATTGACATCAAGAAGTGCGACGACAAGGAAAAGAAAAATATAAATTGGGATTTCTGCAATAGAATTAGCATTTGTTGTAAGGTAGAAGCGTGCTCAACTTTCCGAATAAGTAGCTGTACAAATCATGTAGGTACAATGATAGAACAAAGGAATAATGATCTACAATGTACAATACTTCTTCTTCTCGTCGTCGCAATTTTCATTTCGTTTTGGGTTAAGGGGAGACTCACTTTCCATATTTTTATAAGCTGGCCGAGCATCATTCGGGCGTCCTCGGGGAGAAAGCGCTTGGCCAGCCAATGCAATAAGGAGATAATATGTGGGGAATGAGTCGTCTGCCTTTTTTCCGCCTTTACTTAAGGGTGGCACTGTAGAATAGTTTGCACTTCGCAGAGTTTTAGTTAAACAGTGTTGTGACAATGCTAAAATCTTGATCTGTACATTCTGGAAAGATAGTGCTCTGAACATTCCATGGAGAAATCATTTGATAATGTGGTATGCTTTGTGGATTGTATGGTTTTCGAGCTGACTTCAACTGGATTAGTAACGAAATCATGTACGTATTTGTCAAGAACAGTTTGATCATCTGAACCGATCGGCAAATCTCATGAACCAACTGAGCCGAGGTCACTCGTGCGAGAAAGATTAATCGAAGGCCTATGAAATGGACATCAGAAGATCCGATGTCATGCGAAGTCGCTCCGATCATCTAACCCAGAGCAGGTAACCTGATATATGCGCTCCAAGCAACGTCGCAACACCCCATCTACCATCTGTTGTTACTTGGCCATGACAACAGAAACAACACAACGGAAAGCTAGCGGAACTAAGCAAATCGGAAACTCAGTTGCCGTGTAATACCTATTTTCCACCTTATTTCATTAAAAAAAAGAAAAAAAAGAAATGGGTTAAAACACTCATATGATAGAGAGGGTTAGAATTGCTAATCGCGATTATTCTAACTCCGAAGCAAGTTTAACAGTTTAATCCATGTTTCAAGTAGTAACTGGAAGTATTGGGAATCGTCTGAAAAGTTGAACAGAAAAAAAATTCGTAGCACTAGACTCAGAGTCACTTTTTTAACAAACGTCTCTTTGTGGACAGATCTTATCTTCAATAATTGCAATTCAGCATGCTTTGAATCGTGAAAGATTACATTGGGAGTGGGTTAGGAATATTTTTCGAGAGAATATCAGAGTTAGCTATTGAATAATATACAGAAAAAGAAAACTGACTGAATTTGATTTTCTCGGCATTGTTAATGAAACTAAACTGAAAGAGATCGATTGGGCTTAATTGACGGAGACGGGTGAGGGGCCACTCCATCGACGTACTCAATGAGAGCCGTAAGTTGTGCTGAACTTGAAAGGCACTCGAGTGTTAGTTGACGCCACTATCCGATAAAAGGGCTGTATTTTTCGCTTAGGTCAAAAATTCAACCAAGATCTAATTTGGGGTGCCTCTTCGTTCACATATTCGATTGGTCTGAGAGAAAATTTGGGACAATTTAAATATTGCCCCTGCAGTAAACCAAAGAGCAGAAAAATTGGTACAAAAAAATACGAATTATACTGATTTAGGCATTTCCCCATTTCGGTTATTCATGAACACTTTGAGATTTTAATTCAATTTGAACGATTTTAATGGTGACAATGACAACTTTTGTCACTTTTTAAAGATAAATGACACTCGATGTGTCCAAATGTAGCATTTTTGGATAGGTACTTCTTTGAATTAATGCAACAAGACGGGCGAAGATCAACGGGTTTAAAGATTTATGTTTGTACTAAATTTTCCAATTCAACTCCATCGGTGAAAAAATGTTCAAAATTCATTGTAGATTCACGTTTTGATTTCATGTTATGTTTCAGTGGTGCTCGTTTTCGTCTGGAGTCCCATAATTGTTGTTATTCAGAATTCCACTTCGCTAATACTTAATACTAGCACTTCGCTAATAACAGCATTAACCCATTGAAGTTAGCCTAATACCGATCCCGGTTCTGCAAGTGAGATTTGAGAAAACATTGAACGAGAGGCTGTTTATTCGCCTAGTTCTGAGCCACGTTGGGGGTACTCGTATGTGACGATGAGCAACTTTATAACCTGATACCGCCCGCAGCCAGCAAGATGTTGGAAGTTTTGCTTTCTCTTCTCTCGTCGTCTTTGCTTGTCCGGGTTTTGCCTCTGTTCGTTTCTGTAACCCAACACTTGAAGGGTTCTCAGCTCTCGGATCAGGTCGGCCAGCACTGAGGAACCAACTGCCCGTAGGATCGAGTAAAAGCTCCCAGCGGGTCCACCGACCTCTCGACAACGTTGAAAGCTGACCAATGTGTGAGTGAGAGTCTCACGCTATTACTGTCTTGTGCACTGAATGCAGTTATATGCACTACCTATGAAAACAAACGTCAAACGTTTCATATCTCTTCTTCTTCTCCATCTATTCAGTCGTTCATATCTATTCAAGCCTTGACGAAATCATACCAGTTTTTTATCATATCTGTGTCTCCATACCCAGAAGCCCTTTCCTGACATATTATGACATGTTAATTCTAATTTGATTAGTGAGAAATAGTTTTTTTTTTTTTTTTTTTTTCATTTTTTTTTTTCAAAGAATAATAGTCATGGGTAAAAGTTAAATTCCTTCTAATCCTCGCGTACTTGACGTACCCAAGTGTCGACAGTGACTCACTGAATAATTCACTCTCAAATTCAAGCTTAAGGCATAATTTTGGATCATCATTCGGTAATCGCAGAAGAAAAAAAAGTTCTAATCCCACTCAAAATTAGACTCGGCGCGCAATTCCGAATAATGTTTAAGATTTGAAGAAATTCTCCATCACTTAGAATATCTGTGAAGCTAAAAAATCATTCTTTACAAGTTGGAATAATCATTCAATACACTTTCTTCTACTAAGAAAAATAACGTTCTCTTCAATTCATTAAAAAAGAGGATTTTCTCATTTTTGAGAAATTGAATTAATTTAAATTAGGAAATTCGCTGAGGAAATTATAATTACCGATTAGTTATTAATTGAAAACGTTCACGGATTCTCGGTTGATTATCAAGGACATAACCTTCTTATATCATGACTGAAGCAAAGGTGATGAGGAATTATTAACCTTTCAGCGTTTTTAGTTCAAACTAAAACCGTTCACCATATCATGGGTGTAAATCGTAAATGAAGTTGGTGGAAAAATTAAATTTCATATTCTAGGAAGTTTAAAAGCACTACAATTGGAAATTCATAGCATAATTCGAATTGCGAACTCAACAGACACGATAATTTATGTTAATTTCTTGAACATCTTCGTCTTGTCGCATCCTTCCTATTCTGAAGTGTTCGGTGGGTAGAGTGGGGAGGAGAAAAGCCACGCGACTCATCCTATGATCGTTCATAATTACTCGGGTATTTTCGCTTAATCGGGAAGTCTCATAGCTTTAAAGAACCATCGAGTCTCTGCAGCCAGATGAGCCAGTATGAGACGTCCGTCTGTTCTTTTCCATACCAGTCTAGCACAACATGATTTTTATTCAATTTATTCACCTATTTCCTGTAGGTGCCGCGTTGAATGAGGTAAGAAAGTTTCAAGCCGACGTGATGCCAAAATAAAACGTAAACATCTGCATAATGCAATGAAAATTCAATGGCATTTGTGTCGATTTGAATGTCAAAATATTGAATAAATCCTAGCATTCCGAACGCCCGTGAGGTCGTTCTGGAGCTTCTGATTTTTTTCAAAACCGACTTCAACCTCGTGTTAATATACACGCTGGGGACAACAATCTCGTTTTAGGTTTTGAATTTCTATTACGCTTCATTGAAATTCGGCTCGTAATAATGACTTCGTAACTGTACATTATTGTTATACACATCTTAAAATAATTATGCAGATAGTTCGGAAACATTTTGTTGAGGAATTTTCTCGACTGCAACTTATTTATGAAGGATTTACCGAAGAAAATAAAATACGTACGAATCGTAATACAACGAAAAATAACGAAATAGTTACATTCAATAATGCGCATTCACTATGTATCGCATCGGTGAAGTCCTTCGTAAACTGTAATTGGGCTCGTCATACGTCACGTTGATAAAAGAAAAATTCAATAAATTATATCAACAAACACAAAAGTTATAGTTGACCTGAGAAAAGATATTCGTCTCGAACAAATTATGTGATCATGAATCAGAACCGCATCTCGCCCATTGAAATATCCAACAAAACAGAGATAAGGGCATTTTCGTGAGCTCTTATCGCAGTCTCCGTACGTTCGTGATCTTGCTGTTTCGGAGACTGAGATCGTCATTAAGTAATTTTTCCAGACTTGAGCGAGCACAGTTTATGGCGGGGCACTGTGAGTTAGCAGAAAGTGTATCGAATCTGTGAGACCCTCGGCATTCCTGCAAAAGTCTCTGCCATACTTTCCCTGCTGCTGGCCAAGGGGAAACTGCACAACTACTTACGAGAAGGTCTTTTATTAAAACTGAAACATCCACTAACAGAACTCAGTATTTTTTTCTTCCCTAGAAATTCCAGCAGGCCATTCTATCGATTATTTTCATACCTGGAGAACTTCTTTTATTTTGGTTTATTATTCAATAATAAACCATTGTAATCCCCCAAGAAAAAAAATTTTATAACCCGCCCTCAAAATTTGATGTTTTACGTTTCAAGGCATGTAGAATCCGAATATCCAATAAAAAAAATTCTGTCTGTCCGCCGTACGCCGTCAACACTTTTCCGGCCAGACCATAATAGCTAAATTCTTGAAATTTTCACCAAAAATCAATCTCGGTCCTACGACGTCCCAATTTTTGAACCAACTTGCTAGCTCAATTTTAAGGGTGTTTTTGGGGGGTTTTGAGGGGGAGAAAATTCATATTTTCCAAGGTTTTTCAGAAAAATGTGTACGTGGTATCAAATTCTATAGATTTTTGGACGCTGAATCGAATGAGACCATCGCCGGGTCGGTAGCTTTATTGGTTCTCGAGTTATCGCAGCTTTTGTGCCGAATTTGGGAGATTTTCAGAAATTTGACATGAGGGTATAACTCGAGAGTTCTTGGAGCTATAAAAATCGTTCTATACTCATTGGAATGGTCGTCAAACGCTCTCTCCAGCTGTACCGTTAGGCAAAAAATTTAGTTTTTAATTAGGAAATTAAGAAAAATAAAATTGAATAAAATTACAATAGTTGCTACGGAGTTTTCCCCAATAGTTACAATCTGTTTTTCGGTGGGATTGTTCCGAAATGTTCGAAATAATTACTATCACAAATGGATAGTCTTTCTAAATCAATATTGAAGCGAAGGAATAATAAACCACTGTACAATCATTTGCAGCGTATTTCGTTTGGTAATGCAACGCAACCGATTTGCAGCCTAGAGCGTATTATTGACAAACTTATGACATCCCCTTCTATTTCAAGCTTTAATTCGAATATTCAACCAACTGACGACGGGTTCTTCGTTTTCTTACCCTAACCCGACGGACCGACAGCGTTGCCTCTTATCTTATCGTTGCCTCTTGCAGTCCGATAAAACGAGAGGTCTCCGTGCGCGTGGGTTATGATCTGACTATGTCACGTCGGCAATCGGCTGAAAACTGGAGGCGTACGTTATCGAGAGGATCGTGCGAAACAAACTTGTTGACAACGTGTTTCGACGATTTACAAATTATTGATCGCACTGATTCGGTGAAATTATTGGCTGATTATTGCGGATACGTTTTTAGGGGATGAACGATCAATATTACGATACGATTTTTTACTTCGGGATGTCATTTAAAAAACAACAAAACTGTTTGTTCCTGGAAGTATTTACCAATAGAGAGCCGCCGCTTTTCGAGCGGAGTTTTAGCCTTAAAAATGGGAATACTAGTAATTGTAACAGCAATAACTGCAGAGTTCGCGTAAATGTACACTGATTGTCTATTTAGATAACGTCTATGATACTCATCAAGCTGATCTCCTACAGTACCCATGAAAGAAAATTCAGTGCATGAGATGGAGACAGTTGAGGAAGTAGTCTCAAATATAAATAATGACTGAACTATTGACTATTTTTCTTTTTTGATTTGTTTTTTTTTTCCTTGCCTATATTTATGTGAATTGGGTTCACGCCCGTACAATAAATAAATAAATAAATAAACAAACTATCACAAACACTGTTCTTTAACGAAACAAAGTTAAAGAAAAAACACATTATGGGCGATTGAGAATAAAATCATTTTGAAACTTGAAAGTTTTTATTTCCAACATTTAAATTAGTTTTATTTCTGGTGCGTGGCTTTGTTTTCGCTGAGGATAGCCATCGTTCAGGAAGAAAGTAGTCCCTTAAAGACATTATTTATTTTAGTATTACGTGATACAGCCTCTTAAAGAATGTTCTTCGAATATCCGTAGTTGGCTCGCGACTTATTTTCCCAGAGACTTGAATCGCCGAATCTTCAACGGCCACAGAAAGGACTGATCTGACGCACCTGTTAGCCATATGGCACTGACGCAGGCAGACATGTGCACCGTAGTCTACGCTTCCATCATCCCCTTCACCCGCAACTCCACAGTTTAACGAGCGAACCCCGAACGATCGCTGTACGCTTTCCAATACTGTTTCTCCAAAACCTGAGCTGCCACCAAAACTAATTAAAATAGGCGATCCTCTGAAGGGGACTTAACGAATGAACTACCTGCTCCTTAGAACTCACTGCTACTCGATGCGCGTTGTTCAAGAAACTCGATTTGCTAACGATACTGCTTTCAAATTGAAGTAGCGAAGATCAAAAATGCACCGGTAGAAGCGATTCGACGAATGAACCGACATTTTCAATGGTACCTGCATTTAGGTTAGAGTTTTCGCCAATATTCGAAAATCGTATCATCCGATATAATATAAACTAAATAATAGTAGTGTCAGTCACCAATCTGTAGTTAGGTGGAAAATTTTTGGACAGAGTATTAGCACAAATTCCATGCAGCTTTTTTTTTAATTTTATAGACTCCCTCTCCAAAATATCAGCGGTGGACCATGGGAATTATTAGCAATTTAGCACGAAATATTTCACCTGGGGCTTGGTTCCTACTTGCTTCGAAGGCTGTCAAATCCAATGAGACCATGTTTCGTTTTCACAGTTATTGTGGAAAATTAGGGGAAAACTTAGTCAAAAATTCATTGTATTTCCATGTTTACGAACTGAATAGAATTGGATTTTGGAACCTTAGTGAGTTTTGGAAATTTCTTCCGTGTCATATTATCTCCGTAAAGAATCAGTGAAATTCCGTGAAATTTTTAGGAATTTTTCTCCGAATGAATGCGCAATATTAGCCGTTGGTTATTGAATGCAGCTTAACACCCAATATATATCCGAGATCCAATTTTTCAATATCGAAGGGAGATTAACGTGTTATTAATCCGCTATAATGTTTTAAAAATAAATTTGAAATGAATTGATTTATTTTATTTTATTAAGTAATCATATTATCCAGAATTTTTAAGCCACAGTAATAAAAAATTTGATTATCTGCCAACCTCAGGTTATTCATAGCCAGGGTTGAAGAGCAGCAAGTTGTCTCGATTTTAAGGGTATTTTGTCTGGGTTTCAAATGGAGAAAAAATGTATCCCAATGTTTCACAAACTGTTTAAATGTTAACTGTTAAATTTTTTATAGGAATCATTAAAAGTATGATGTTTGCGTAGAAGTTAGTTTTTAGTCAAATTTATGTCGTTAAGTGGAAATATTCATAATTGTTTGGTTTATTCACCTGCTATTAACAAAAATTATCATTTTTAAGTAGGACAAAAGTTGCTAGGAATATCGAACAACAATACAATTATATTCCCAGAGTTTTTGTTCGAAGAACTAGGAAATTCGCGGGATTTAAAACGTTCCAGAATTAAAATCGATCAATAGCATTCTATCTCTTGGATTCAAATCTGGTGAAACGAATTCTCAATACTAATATGATTGTCAACAGCGCATCAGCTATTGTCAGCGGCTCCTTACGGTAATTTGGCCAGTTGTCGGGCTACTGATAACGTCTGAATAGTGTCAGGAATGCTATTCTTTTGTCTGGTATGTGACCTCATGAGAGGGAGATACGACCGAGTCCCGTGATTAAGGCTTATCCTAGTATTTCATTGATGATAATATGTGCGCTTTGTAAATTTGTCAAACGTAGGAAGCTAATATAAAGCAATCTCCTCCCCGCGATTGTCTGAACTATTTTGTCACTATCGGTGATCTTCAGATAATGCGGAAACTTACGAAAATCCACGAACTGTGAATTGCGATTATTTATCAGTGACTCTACCGGTTAATCTGAAATCATTGCAAATGAAGACGACAAAATTCCGAAGTAAGAACAATTTTTTCGAGTGCCAATAACCGAACTGGCAATTGATTAATTTAATGCATTTCCAAATACAGAACTTGAGACAAATTTGCTTAGGATACGTGATAAATAATGAAGGCCGAAATAAAAAGGTAAGTTAAGGTCGGTAAAAACGTACCAATTTTCAACAGTCCTTTTGTTTTTGTGATTATTTCAGGCAGTGAAATAATGTGTAATATGTCGCTTCGAGTTGGCAAATCCTTTGACCGTGCAATAATTGGTTTTGAGAATTTTTTTTCTTAATCCAGAAAAAAACTGTTGCAGCCATTCATGATAAATGTAATGATCAATTCAGAACTATTCACAATTTCATAAATTTTGCTTGAAAATTTATTGCCACCAAAGTCTGACCCAATTGTCATTCTGGTTGATTAATGAAATACCCCACGTAAGCTAAACTGGTTAGGAATGTTTACCTAATGCGAAAATTGTTGAAAAATTCTACATACTACTCCACAATTTATGGTCGCAAGTGCGGGAGGAAATATTCAGCGATGTCGAAGAATTTCAAGTGCGAAATAATAATGGTCTATTGTACAGTATCAATCTCCATTGTCTAAATACGACTCGTATGTAAACTCTAACCAGAACGTAAGAGACAAGATGATCAATGAGTAGCAATTTTGATAGTCTAATAATGCAGTTCAAGTACAAATCGCAGTGAATTGCCATTGCCTAGGGTGAGGTCGATTCGTATTCCGCCTGCTAACGCTACCTGAGTGCCGACTGCCTACGAAAATTTATATAAAACTTTACATCCAACAGTAAATTAGGCATGTTAAGTTCACCAAAATTTTTCACTAAACTTTCTCATCCAGGGATAAATATTTAAGTCCATTATTTATTCTTTCCAGTATTTATCAAAACAATATTCCTTACTTGAACTACAAAAAACGATAGCTATGATGCTAGATCGAAAAGCAAATAATTTTTTGAAGAGGCTGGTATAGCTTCACGTACATGGACCCATCGTATCGGGATGAAATGCAAGCAGCAGGTGCTTCTATCGGGTAGAAGAGTATCGGGTTTTGCCATGGGAACCAGTCGGTTGCTCTTATCAGTGCGAAGAGAGGAACAAGCGTATGGTTCCTCCCACGGCCTTCGACTCGAAAGTTTTCTTCTAGCCAAGATTCATCCTTTTGTGCTCACTGAAAATACGGTATACTTGCAGTCGACGCAGCTGGACCAACCTACGAGGATGCTCCGAATTTCTGGGAAGGAAAAATCGTACCGTCATAGACACCGATGATCGGCTTGAAAATTTCACAGACCAATGATCAGTAGGATATGACTTAAGAGCTCAGGCTATTTGCCCCAGCTAACTTGTATACATAATATGTCTTTTAGATTTCCCAGTAACCACAGCTCTAAACAGCAATTTTTTGAGTAGATACAACAATTAACCAAAAAATGTACCAAGTTAAAAAAAATAAAAATATATGAGCTATTAAAACTATTCTGAACTCACTCGAACGATCTCAAAACACTCTTCCCGAAATTTCGGCAGTATATAAATTTGATTTAAAATTTACTTACTTCAGGAAAAAATAACTTTTTCAGCTTTTGAGATAGCGATTGAAACAGTAATAGCCTTCAGATTGATACGAAGATGAGTTCATCCGAAACAATTGCACAGTTCTACCGCAAATACTGTTTTTTTTTTGTTTTTTTCAAAACCAATGAATATTATTTTCGTTCACAAGTCACCTAGACACAGTAGGAAATCAAAATAGATTTTTACCGAAAAATAACCGCCAAAGTAAATAACGCCAGTTGAAATAACTGAGTTACTGTTCTTTTCGGGAGACAACGCTGATACAAATCAAGCGTTGGATGGCGTTTCATACAATGCTTTGAATGTTGTATACATGACAAAAATAACTCTGTCACAGGGGAAAATTGGCACTGATAGCCGTTTTACAAGACATCTCAGCTTCTTTGAGGAAATCGCTTCGAGGAAGACCAAAATAAATACCAAACGATGCTCATAACTGAGAATAAAGTAAGGGCTTTTTACGCTCGTCAAGTTTTTCCTAACCAAGGGTAAATATTCATCTTGAAATAATGCGGAAAAAAATCACGAAATAGCGATCACGGCTCCGGCTGCAGGGATGAAGGAGTTCGCGCGTTAATTTAACCCGTCCTCTTCCTTAACCGAAGTTTGATTTCAAGTGTTGAGTGAAAGGTGCTCTCGGCTTTTACACCGCAAGTCTTTAAATAGGGATTTCAGGAATTTCTCCACCACTCTTGCCTAGTGTAAATCGTCGGAGAGTTAGATTAGAGTATGCGAGCGAATAAACGTTTCAATGAGGGCTGGACCGTAAATAGATCGCAAGCATAAAATCAAAATTGTATGGAACCGAAAGCCAGGACTCAGGGGGATTTTCGTATTTTTCCATGGCACTCAGTTGTTTCGTAAACTGGATAAAATAAAAGAAGAGGGGGTGAAACAGGTAGGCTTATTGTTTGTTAGGTAGGCTAAGAGCAGGTAAGCCGAGCACAGGTTGGGACCAGGGATGGGTAACAGGCAGGTAGGCGACAATCACCCACCCCAGTTCCCACACAGATGGTACACCAGTTCGCTCTCTCTTTCCAATACTTGGTCTCAACTCCTCCGTTTTTGTCTTACAGTCGTAAACATACAATCGAAAATTATCTCCTAATATTTTATACTAAAACGCTACCAATCATACGATTTATCACCTTATCAAATCGCCCTCGACTACCAACTAGCAAAAATTTACCGCAGAAAGGGCCAAATTTAGGAAGCGATTTTTCGTATGATGTAATATATCATTCACAAACGTTAACCGTTTCACTAGTCAATCAGGTGATTATTGATGGAAGATTGGTCGATTTTAAGAACAGTAGATGCCCCTAGTAGACGTGTCTCGTCTCGAGTATTCCAGGGATCTAAATAATTGTTTCGCATAACTTATAATTATAAGCATTACTCACTAATAGGCATGGAACAGAGCGAAAATTGCCCACACCCATATTAACCGATCTATGATAAGACTCAATATGTCACTCCCAGAATCCATAGTATTTGAGATTATGTAAATCGGTTCAACATAAGTATAATTGTACCGACGCTTAACTGATTAATACGGCTGCTCACAAAGCAATTGGTAGTTCAGGCAAAATAATGGCCCAAGCCTCATGATAACTCAGATTTCAAATAAAATTTGGAGATCGCGTAAAGATGATTAATCTAGACCGCTCAATTGATGTTTCGACTTGGACTGGAATACGATTTGTTTCGACACAATAGATAATCTGAGGCATAATTTTGCTTTTGTATGAAGAGATTACATTTTCAACCGTGCAAAATTAAAAATGTTTACGGTGAAACATGCATCGTAATAAGAAAAAAATGTCATTTTATTTTAGTAAGCAATGCCAGCCACTTTCGAACTTTGAGATTTCTTCACGTTACGATCACCTACTACTAAACAAAACCAACAGATTTTCCTTTGTCTCCCCTTCCCGAAATGAACAGCCTAGACAAACTTACGATTAGTAAATTTTCGACATTCCCATAAAAGTGTTCAACTCGAACCTTCAAACTGTTTGTTAGCATAATTAATTTTAAATCTATAAATTATGTACAATTGGCAAGGTCGAAGGTGCAAGTCTGATATAATTTTTGGAGGCCATGATGCGCCTACGCTAGCTAGCGAGAGCTAGCAACTAAATAAATGAGTGCGAACGAGCATATCGATTTTAAAATATGGTAATTTTTATTTAATTTAATTTTAATCAATTTCAATTTAACTTTAAGCTCTCCTCATACTACTCTTTATACATCACAAGTTGAATTTAAGCACAGCTCGCGTTATTTTCGTCGTATCAATCTATATCACTGATAAATATACGTGATAAATATAAACGATAAATATAAAGTGATAAATATACGTGAACGAATAATTACCAAGAATGAATTTTCAAATGAATGATAATAATTAGGAAAATTTGGCCAATTAATACGTTCTAGCAATGTGTCCCCAAGCTAGTACCGCTCACTGAGATCATCGAAAAAACAACAAACAATGTCGTCGCCGATTAAATTGAAACCATATCGGACGATAACAACCGGGTTATACATTATTCTCGATAAGCAGATACGAGTCCATGAAACACCCTCTCCGTATTTTTCTGATTATTCAAACTTGATCAGGCGTGTAAGATATTAGTTGATTGGCTCACGATAAACTTTGATTCAAACTCGAGTCGGATTTTCCCGGCTTGAGATCATCTGCGCCATGTGTGTCCTTTATCTACAATTCACGCGTATTTCTTTCTTTGACATTCAAGTTTGTATGCCATACCGCTGTCCATAAATAGGCCTCGAAATGGTCCCTAGTTGAACGGAGGTTGAGCTGGGGGAAAACTGATTGAGCCAAATGGAGTTGAAAAGATTTTCGTATAACTTATCCTCGTAAGACTCGTGTAACGAGAAGCTGCAACAGTGTTTATCTTGTTTATTCACGAACATAATCTTCCTATTGAGCTCTTGCCTTGCAACACTTGCGGCTGCTTAAAATCTTAAATGGAACAGTAAATTTAATTCCCAGTAGTACACCGATGGATTTATACACCTCAAGTTTTTTCTTAGATAATTACCGCACAGGTATCTCAGTTATAGAGCAAAACAAGCGTAAAGTGAGAGCTGAATGAAATTCACGACTCACCAAAACTTTGTTTTTCTTCATGGTTGTGGATTTCTTGGTTGGATCCATGGACCATGCAGTGGGCTCGGGAACTTCTAGCTCGGGAACTCTCTGCATCACAATTCGCGTTTTGTTGTTAACACGTGACGCACCAAGTTGAGAACGAAATCGCGATTTTCGGGGATCAAATTCGAGGGGAGGCGGCGGTACGGACCTTGACTTGTGGCGGCGGCGGGGGCGGCGCGTCGCCCACGAATATCGGACAGGCGGTCAGACTGTCCTGCCTCCGAGTTGTCTATTCATGGGATCACAGTTGGTAGTGTCTTTAACCGAGAGAATTGCAACTTCGTGATGCCCGAATGTCAATGATATGGCACAAAGAACTATTGTAGCGGGGTACAGCGGCGGTGAAACTGTGGCCCGGTCGGCTCGTAATAAGGATGTGGACAGCCGCGCGGGACGAAACGGACTAGAGAGTCTACGCGATGAATGGGAGCCCTGAGCGATGAATGAACGAGCCTCGTGGTGGTGGGGGCCCACCGGTGGAGAGGAGGTGCAGTGGCATCATGTTTCCCTATCGCGTGTGTATGTGTGTGCGGACCTCCAGCTTCAGAGCCGGGTTCCAAGGGCCCACTCAGGCACCCGGGCCCTCGCACACACAGGGAGGACTCTGGAAATGAGGAGGGAACCCAGTGGAAGCGAAGCAGCGGCTGTCTGATGACTGCCAAACATTGTATCGACCATGCGTAGCACAAAAGTGGGCCAATCGTTAAACGGAACACGAAAAATCGTGCTATTATTTTTTCCACGATCTCATGGACCAAAATTCACTGATTTCCAAACCGAAGTGGTTGATGCTCTAAAGCTGGAAGAGCACTGGATGCCCGTATTTCTCAGAAACGCCTTCTGGAGCCCAAAATATAGAGGTTTTGATTTTGCCACCCAACCTTTGTGTTAGAATAGGAAGCAAAGATAAAGTTAAGAATTCCCTAATGAGTTGTATTGTTATATCGATTTCAGCGTTTGGCAGTCGTCAGTAACAATCTTACCCCTGAAAAGAAGTTTCAGTTGTACGATTTTTACTGATAATGGCTAAGCACCGAAATCGATACAACAATCTATCTCATTTAAATTAGTGATATTTGCGACTATTTCTTCGTCCCATATTCTTGAGAAATGTGATTCCACAACCTCAGGCCGAGTGTTTTAGACAGAACCTTTGCGAAGCAGAGCGGAGGCATTGTTATGGACTTTGCAAGCTTCGTGAACTTCTTAATATTACTTGCGTGTTATCGAAATATTGGGATCGTCCAAAAGTCGAATTTGGGACGGAGGTGAATTTGTAAAACTTTTCCATAGGTAGTACCTTCTATTTTCAAATAAGAAAAATTTCTGAACAAGTATCTGTGTTTGTATCTTTGGGTCTGTGGTCTATATAAGAGAAATTTTCAGCAAACTTCAATCTTGGTCTGACAACGGCTCAATCTTCAACCAAATCGCGACCTCAATTTTTATATTTTTTATTTTTGAGGGGTAGAAAATTTGTATTTTCCAACATTTGTCTGAAATAGTTGTATCATCAATTTCTATAGATTTTTGAGCCCTGAATCGAATGAGACCATCGCATCGATATTTTTATTGGTTCTCGAGTTATCGCAGCTTTCATGTAGAATTTTCCAGATTTTCAGAAATTTGGCATGAAGGTATAAAACGAGGATTTTCAGAGCTTTAAAAATCGTTCTATACTCGTTGGAATGCTCGTCGAACACTTTTTCCAACTGTACCGTTGGAAGAGAAATTTAGCTTTAATTTGAAAACTAAAAAAAAATAAAGTGATTAAAATCACAATTGTTCTACGGTGTTATTCCATATAGTGGCCAATATGTTTTCAGTTACCAATGGATATTAGAATCAAGGCTAGCAAACACCTCTTAGCTGGCAGCCGAGGAGCAGTGAAATAATCAATTCTATTTTTATCTCTATGTTTACGTAGTTAATCGGAGTATTTTTCGCATATTTATACTTCAAAATCAGGTTTACGTAGTAAAGGGAAACAATCGTTTGAAAATTTGAATTCGAAACGGTGGTGAATTTGGAAACAATGTTGAATTTGGATGTGTATTTGTGTGACTGTGTTCACGTGTCTGTGCGTGTGGTTGACCTGCCTGAGATCTGAAAATGTCCTCATATCACCGCGACTGACTGAAAATATGAGCGTTGAAAAACAAGGTTCAATTTCTGCAGACCTCCTTTCGTTGTGAGCATTTTTCACAATTTATTATCCTGGTCCTTTCTTCTATTTTAATTTTTTCAGGCATCAAAATCGATTGTACAAGAGATAATCTGACGAGCGTTCCAACAAGTTAAAATTGTTGTTATACCTCGACTAGCATAATCTCTCTTCATTTCCGAAATTCTGAGAAAGTGAAATTACGATAAATTGGAAAGGATTCAATCTAATCGAATCCATTTTCTCTTAATTTGATTCAAATAGTTATTTAAGTTGATACCGAATATGAGTTTAGAAAACGGAGGATAACATGAATCACTAATTCAATGAGCTGAAGAATTGAGTCGACTGAGAAAAATGGCCGATCATGATAGCGGTAAAAATTTAAATTTGTATCTCTCAAAGGTTTTGTCTGTGGTCAAAAGTTGCAAAAATCGTCGTATCTTCCTTAAAATTCGAAAATTCAACAAACTTTTTTTTTTTTTTTTTTTTTTTTTTTTTTCAAGTAAACGTGCAAAATTAGCCGTAATTGAATTTTACATTGTTCTTCCGAGTTATAGAAAGTCGTGAAAAAAATTGGTCCAGCTCCCTCCCCAACTCCTGAGATTCGTCGTTTCGGCAAACCAACTGAACAGGAATGTAAGTGTGCTAGGTTTCGCAGCCAATGAAGGCGCTATCAAGTTGACGGTCGAGAATATTCTCGAAATATGGACTGGATTGAAATGATAACGACAACCTCCTGTTTCCAACCTAGAAGATTTTTGATACAGTCGTTAATTTATTGCCAACGGACTATTGCATTAGATAGTTTTCGTGGGCTCAATAAAACCGATTGAAATCTGATTAAGGAGAGCGATGCTCAAATTTTTCCATCCGTGAATGCAACAGCTCGTTATATATTTTGAGCCTGCCTTTGGCTTCAATAAATCCACCTTCATTACGCGCTGATAGAAAAAATATAAATAACCACTTATATGGTATGACATGTGCAGGAATAAGCGAAGTGGTTTATTGCTTAGGATTTAAAAGACTAGTTAGAAGATGTAAGATGGTAGGAAGTTTGTTGCAGCTTCTGAATGTTGACGGCGTACGGCGGACAGACAGAATTTTTTTTTAATTGGATATTCGGATACTACATGCCTTGAAACGTAAAACATCAAATTTTGAGAGGGTTTTTTTTTCTTGGGCGATTACAATGGTTTATTATTTAATAAACCAAAATTCGTCACTGTATTTACCAATTTTTATAGGACTAAATTCTGTCAATTTTCATCTGAAATCTAAGCTTTATGCAATCGCAAAATAGTTCTTCGTTCCTATGCAATGCATGCATGCTCCCGTGCATACTATGTTTAGTAAGTGTGCATATTAGTGTCTCGTTTTCCCTACGGTTCAGATCTGTATTTCACTTGTCAAAGCTTAGTAGGTGTCAACGATATTTCGTTTTTATAAAACGCCCACCTCATTCACTCGACTACAGCAACGCCGTCGTGTTAATATCTCATTATGACCTTGAATTGTATATCTTGGCTGATTAGATACGGAAATTACTCAGAAAAAGGTGCCGCTAGCAAACAATCGTCATCGCTCTTATTGCTAATACATTATCAACCGGCATTTTGCTCAGGCCGTTTAGAGGTTGTGAATTGAAATTCGTAACTTTCCGTTTACGAGCCCGAAATTACTCTGTCATTATGATATCGGACGATGTTGTCAACGTGATACTTGAACCAGCTAGCAATGCGTGCGTTCGTATTGTTGAAATAATGTCAAACTTATTTCGAAATTGCCACTAGCAAAGTACCCATGAGGTCGAAAATAAACTATTATTACTCCATGTTGAATTCGTGGAGTACCGGAGAGCTTTCCTGGTTAAATTATTTTGAAATTAGGAAGTTTCATTATAGTTTTCCTAATAGTTTTAACAGTTGGTACTGAAAAAGTCAGAATTGTGGAATAGGAGTCCGCAAGCGTCAGTCACTTCGCATTCTTCTGTTTCATATTATCAGAGTCAGATATCAGACAGGGCCACTATTGCCAAGTATTTACTAGAACCACTATTGAATTCGGAACCATATATGTTTAGTCAATACAATGCCGTGTTACTTACAGCATTAAAGTCCAGATACGTATCTTCCATTTCTGCCGTCCAAGTCGGAACGATTTGATTCGATTCCTCGTCGGCAAAACTGAACTCAGAGTAATCCATTTCTCTATCAACGACAGCACGGCTCGCACTGAAACTCAGCACCTAAGATTCGCCGCCAATATCTCCTCAGAGTCGAGTGATGTTATCGCTGATGATGAAGAACAACGCGATGATAATATAATGGGAGATTGCAAAAAATTACTGTCATACGGAAACCCACTCCTGAATGAAATTTTACATCGTTGCCAGTTCTCTCCATTTAGTTAGGTAGGTATCACGTAACAATTTTCACTTCCATATAAGTGTAGTCAATGTTATGTCCCCTGAAAAGTCAAAACAAAGTCAAAACACGTTTTTGACATAAAGTGGAATAACCTCGAGAGCCATCATATACGCTAGCCATTTTCTTATTTTTAATCGATTCTACGTTAAATTACCTTCATTTTCTTCCACAGCGCCTAATCGTTCCCATTTCGGGAACGTGACGAAAAAAAATCACTAAGTTGAAACTTCAAAAGTATGAAAATCGAAAAAAAATCGAAAAATATTCATAATCGTTCGAATTTGATTTTTTCCACTTTGAATTCGAATTCTACGTCTAATTTCCTGTAGGAATCATTAGTTAATCAAATTTGAACAGAACTGTAAGTATTTGCAACGGAATTTCAAAGTTGAAAAACGTAGGAGTGGCGTAGTATTAAACTGGAAAAACTGATAGTTGTCGTCAAATTTCCGCCGTTTTGACGTCATATTCGGATTCAGCGTTAAATTTCCTATAAGAATAGCTTTCAAAATCGCTTTAAAACGACAATTTAATTTTTCACTATTACGGAGCTCGGAATTTCGGCCGGCGAAGAACTCGATTTACGGAAAATAATTTCTCTGGCTCTGTTTAAATTTTTTTCACCAAATTTTTTGCTATGTACGTGTGTAAGGCGTTCAAATGAAGACTCCTGCATAATAAAACAATTGATTCGCATTTATTTTGACCCCGAAAATCACGGTTAAAGTCCCATTTTTGAGCTTTTAAAAACCGATTTTTTTGGACCACTTGCAGATTTTTCCGAGAAATAAAAAAAATCACAAAAATACATCTCGGTAAGACACAACTTTCCTGAAAATTTCAGATTTTTATCTGTATTGAGAGAGGTGTAAAAATTCGTTAACTGTTCGGTTGAAAAAAATCGCAGGGGTACCCCTTGGATTTTTTGCGAAAAATGTTTTGAAATAGATTTCGCTCAAATTCAGCATAATGATAGTTGATGATGTCTACATCAATAATATATGGTTCATTCTTTGTTTCTTTCGCACTGAATAGATGAAAATAACGTTTAAAGTTGGAAAAAGTGATTTTTTCGTGTATAGTCCACTATAATTGTAGAATAACGCAAAAACCGTTGAAAAATGGATAGGTACATTACATTGGGAAAATGTGGACAGTTAAATTACCCATCTTTTGGTATATTCAAACATCTGAATTGACGACTTTTTGTTTGAGTTATCCACTGTGCAAGTTACACATCTTGGAAAACTTGAAGTTGTAACATCTAATTCTGGTACAACTTTGCTCCAGTTGAAAAACCCAATACTTCATGAGACAAGGTACATTCATCATATATTATGATGAGCAAGAAAACGATGTTTACTGTGCATGCTTTAAAAATCGAAAAATAATTCTTCTCATTGTACCGGAATTACCACATAAATGAATTGCAACTTTCGCGTGTTAAGAGAATAGACATGTAACTGAAGTTAGGTGTTTGGTTGGATGGGATTCTCGTTATTTGCCGATCTAATTAGGCGAAAAATTAATGTTTTAAGTGTGCCCTACTAAAGGGAAATTCAAATATGGGCTCTCATACATAGCCCCTGTGATTATGCAGTTATACTATGACGTCATTCAGCTTCGCAATGCAAGCTCTCATATTATGTATACCTCAGCCTTGCAGGAGGTGAAAGGTTGGCGATCGGGTTTTTTGAACAGTGGATTTTGCGCGAAACAACCAGAATATAACTTTGTATCGCTAGACTTTTTCGTATGTGTAGGGCAAAATACTACGATAGTAAAATTTCCTCGATGAAATTTTCAAAGTCGCTGATGAAAGTTGAAGCAACAGAGAAGAACTGGACGCGAACAACTGGGAGAACAAATTAACACTCCGATCATCGACAATTTTTATTCTGGCGTTCGCTTGAACAAACATTTGAAACTATGAATTTGGTTTATTATTCAATAATAAACCATTGTAATCGCCCAAGAAAAAAAATTTTATAACCCCCCTCAAAATTTGATGTTTTACGTTTCAAGGCATGTAGAATCCGAATATCCGAAAAAAAACTCATTGGAATGTTCGTCAAACACTCTCTCCAGCTGTACGGTAGGGCAAAAAATTTAGTTTTTAATTTGGAAATTAAGAAAAATAAAATAGATTAAAATTACAATAGTTGCTACGGAATTTTCCCCGATAGTTACCAATCTGTTTTTCGGTTGAAATGTTCACACATGTTCTGAATAATGACTATCTTAAATGGATAGTCTTCTTAAATTTTATTTGAAGCGAAGGAATAATAAACCACTGTACAATCATTTGCAGCGTTTCTCCTATCGTAATCGACAGTTGTAAGATGCCCTGCTCGGCAGAACCAGCGACCATCTATCAACCAGTCCAACGAGGCACTTCTGACTATGGTTCTCCATAGGTGATATAGATTTCGGGCCAAGAATATGCGACATGGTAGATACCGCAATAACCTGAAAGACCTCGAAAGGGTGAGGGTTCTGGGGCGGAAAACAATGGACGCAACACATTCAAGAAGCATTCTACCTCAATTTTATGTGGTAAACCATGGTAATCGCACTGCATATCCTGTCAAACTCCACCTTCATCCTGCGATTCGTGGATAACGCAGGTAATCGGGCAATGGCCATGATATATTTTCCTGGACGGTCAGAATTGCAGCGGTACATCGGTGTGAGAAGGCGCTGCAGCTGCTGAAGCCGATTATGAAGTAATGTGAAAGAACCATCCATGAAACATCCTCTTCATCCGACAGGATCGTTCATCGTGGCGTCACCAGTAGCCAGCCAAGATTGGGCTTTATATCACGTTTTGGCGTGGAATCACTTCTCCCTTCCACCCAATTTCGCCCAAGCGTTAACTCGTTTTGGCTAGGGACGCACGGGGTATGATGCGATCTAATGGAGAAGGAAAGGCTAGCATTTGAAGGTACTGCAGGGTTGTCCAGATAGGATGAAGGGTATAGGTAGGGTTGCCCAGATAGGATGTCCTCCTCAGCACCAGCCGGTCGAACGGAACGAACGAGAAGGGAAGAGGCGAAGGGATACAATTTCCGTGTGGCAACTAATGAAATGTCAGGAGAGAGGCAATCTTCTATGACCAATGGTCACTTGGACTTGGCCCTATCTACGTAGCTCCTTTCATTTCCTACCGCCATCTTATCTCCTTTCCTTCAAGCGACCCTCTCTTCCTCTTTCTCACCGTTCCGCGTGCCTATTTTCAGTGTTCTGTTCTCTTCTCCGCTGGGCGGTCTCCATCAAGTGATGGCTTGTGCGAGAGCTAGGAAGACCGTAACCGAATACTTGACGATGGGGCTAGTTCACCACGAAATTTCAGCTCCGGTAAACGGAGTAGTCATTTAAAAAATGTATTATTGCATACAGCATAACATCGCGTATTTCGCATAGAACGTAGTCGGTCCCTAGTGGCCTAGAGATTGCAACGGAGAGGCTCAGTAATTGTGACTTCAAACGTAAATTTGTGGTTACCAAAAAAAGGGAGAAACTCCTAAACCATATTCGGTCCAATCATGATAACGTGAGCACTAAAACCACATATTCTTCAACTAATTTGCAACAAAAAATGTCCTATAAAGTTTTTCCTACCCCCCAATTTCACACTAATATTAAGATTTTTTCGTGTTTTGACCTTTATCTCTAAAACCACCATAAATTCCTTAATTTCTAAGCAAAGTCCAATTAATTACCAGTATCCACACAAGTAATTACCATTCCGAAGGCGACTGACGGATGGTAAGGAAGAAGTGCCATCACGGGGGAAATGGTAGGAGAAATTATTATCAGACTGCTCGGAAAGTGATGAATCAGCTGAATTTATGATTCAGGTTACTGTGAAGTTGGGGCGTGTTCAATGTTTTTTTTTTTTTTTTTTTTTTTTTTTTTTTTTTTTTTTTTTTTTTTTTTTTTTTTTAAATTTCACTGTTTTAAGAAAAATATCGTCGGAGTCTTTTATTTATTTTTAATGTTTTTTTTTTATTAATCTATTTTTTTAATCAATATTTCGACCGGAGACACCAGCTGGACAAAACGTATTTTCAATTTCTCAGGAAATAGGATTACCAGAACTCGTCACGTGTCAAAATAAGCTAGCTGAGAGAAGATTGGACTTAAACGAGATTATGAAGCACTTTATGGTCGAGAAGTTTTCTACTAGGACTGAAACCTACAGGCTTTAGTTGCTAGTTTTGAGTAGGTGGCTGCTCTGTTTTCTTTAAACGGCTCAATATTGATCGACGTTTTCAAGTTATGATTCGATCAATCAATGAATGTCCCAACAAACGAGCTATTAAAACAGATCAGGATTCTTGGAAAGAGTACATAATTTCCACTTTCTTTATTAATGTTTCTAAGATCGAGTGAATGGCTCTTGATTCCCCCTTCATGTCGTTGCTATAAAAATGGTCCCATTTTACAAAAATTGGCTTGTATCGTTAGGCTCAAATATTTCAATTCCGCATTATTAACCTAATTCGTCCGTTTTTCTATTTTTGAGCCCTCTGGCTAGTTTCAGAATAAAATTTGTAGTGTGCATCCACGTTAGGGCCTTTTTATGAGCTTCTTGATGATATAATTGGTTATACATTTTACAGACTCTAACATGGAGGTAGCTACTATGTGATATATGCACACCACAGGCTTCTCATAAAGTTCGTTCTCGTTCCTGTTTCCATCCTTGAGAGGAGCGATTTCAAGTTTCTTGCATTTTCCCAGCATAATGGGCGCATTTTGTAAACCCAGCTCTCAGAAAATCAATACAAACAACGCAGGAAGGAAACAGTGAGCGCGTCAGTGCAGCGAGTATGATCATGAGGAATGGGGGAGTTCGTGGTTCGCAGGTGGTATGACTGAAACCTATTTAATTAAAACTAGCAATTAATCAGCGGTGTCTCGCCTCCCTTAAGCTGGGACAATGACTGTAAATAAAAATAATAAGCCAACCCGACACCTTTCACCCTCGTTCATTACGCCCCTCGTCTGTATTTCTTCCTAGCCCCTTTATGACTGAGGATCTAGAATTCCTCCTCCTTTCCGTACTTCCCCTGGATTTCCTCCCCTTTCGGAGGCTGTAGGATTTCCTTAAGAGGATAAATTGAAAATGAGAGCGAACACTCATGAATGGAGACCTCTGGCGAAATTCCAACGGAAGAACTTTCTTCCCTCTGACTGCCTTCTGCAGTCAAATGTGTTGTTTCAGTACCCAATACTTGCGACGGTTGATGTTAGGTCCAACAAAATGAGATTTATTTTTTGCAAAATTGACAGTATTTTATCTCTTTGGTTGCTGAGGACGACAGTACGGTTTTATTGTAGCTGGAATTTCAGTAGCGAATTGTTGAAAGTAGAAAAAGAAAAATGATGTTTCCCGCGTGATAATGCCAGTGAAATAAACAATTTTATTTTGATTGATAGATGACAATATGGAAGTTGGTCGCTCAAATAGTTAGAAATCAAATCACGTGTAGTGGTTTGAAAAATATCATAACACTCAGTACATACGCCTCGACGTTAGAATTCACTGTCACCGACAATGGCACATGGAGAGTGTGAGAGAGATTTCATTCGACTAATCTTCCCGTAGATTGGATGATGGATGAAGCAAGAGGTGCTTAGCCAACAGAACAATTTGCTCGACGGCTCGCTTACTTAGATAATAATCATTGAGTTAAGAAGAATTGAATGCCTTGAGCCGAACCGCATTTCACTTGAACGATCAGTTTAAAGAGAACGCTACATGACTCTACCCGAGGACTTACGAATGTGAAGAGGCGTGGGGTCCCTATAATTCAATACAAAAATATGATACGTCATTTTCTGACTGGGAACTCATCAGTTGAGGAAATAACATTTGTTGAAGTACAAAAAAATGACACAGGAAAACAAATGAACAAATAATACAAATTATTGTACAAGAGTGTATTACTCGTAATATGACTCGCAGCTAATACCTCAAACACGACAAGAAAAATATCAACGTACCCCAGGTACTGGTAGGAGCAGTAGTGACTGTTGCCACCTATAGCAAAATGGTTTTCAGGGCTTCTAATTTCATCCTCGGAGTTCATTCATTTCAAATTCAGAACTGACCAAATATTTATGTCAGCGAATCTGTAAGAATAGTTCACGGACGAAACGTTCTATCTTTAGGGGCGTGAAAGGTTGGTTTTTAGATAAATAGGTTCATTAATATTTTCGTCGCAAATGGACGGCGCTGTGCGAAAATTTATTAATCGACGCTGATTATTTTTTGGGAAATCGCAAGAAAATATTTCACCCATTGTGTCTACGTGTGAGCCATTTTCTTGCCCTGGGGATACGGCAGTGAAGCGTTTTGGTGGGTGGTAGGTGGGATGGAAAGTAGACGTTTTGTGTAGGCTTGTGACGCCAGCAACCGTCCTATGTTTAGCGTTACTTTTCGATCGCGCTTCTCTTCTCTCGACAATGCCACCTTCAATGTTGCTTCCATGTTTCTTTTTTCGATTTTTTTCCCTTGGAAATAGTGTCTTTAGAGACGTATAAAAATATAATAATTATAGATGATCACCTTTGGAATAAAATCGATTTGCATTCTCCAATCCGGGATGGATTTCAATGATATATTTTTAGCTTCTATCGCTTAATATATACGTGGGAACAGTTCCTTTTATATTGATTAGAGAGTGCTCAAATGTCAAATATTACATTTCTCGAGACACACAAAAAGACGCATTTGATTTCGATTGATGGGTTTTTGCATAAAGACATCCAGTTATCAGTAGATTATGATTCAAAAAAGAAAATGTCTTCGGTAGAAATTATTTCAACTCCGCCGTATTCGTATTCACTATCACTATCACATATATCATTAACTCACCCTTTGTTGCTTGTGCTAATGACAGGGATTATTAAGTCGACTCCAATTTCCGAGGCTCGCAGTCTACAAGAAACGTTTCTCACGTTACGCATGTCAGTTTTCAGGACAGCGAATAGATTCCGGTTCCTTGGTGTAGGATGTAATTTACTTCCGTCTCTCTACAATTAAAGTTCGTACAACTTACGAATTAATCGCAAGGAGTTCCGGATTAACCTCTAAATTATGTTGTTATTTTAAAATCATATTTATATATGTGCATGTGTGAATATATATTTGTTTGGATGATGTATCGCCTTTGAATTAATTTATTGTTCAAACTCAACTAACTTACACATCGTATCACAATTACCTTCCCACTTTTTAAGGACCTACTTTTCGTTCGCTGACGATCGGTTCGGTGCAATAAGCTTCAACTTAGTAATCTAAATTTCCAACGAGCCGTTTCATATGGAATCTAAATGTACCAGGTAATTTATAATTACAATCTAAATTTCCTTCTCGGCTCATTCGAAATCATCTTATTGAGTAATGAAGTCTGTAGTCCTAAGTCTAAAGTCTATATAGGTATTTATACATATAATGTTCGGGCTTGAGCGACGCAGCGAACGAAATTTTTCATTTTGTAATTGTGTACTTACTTATGGAAACAAATCCTAAAGAAGAAAAAACCTCATTGAATTTTCATGAATAACGCGATTGAAATGTATTTGTTTCCATTGAAAAAATGCATATAAATAACATGAGCTACAGTTAATTTTTATTTATTTATTTTATTTTAATTAAAAATGAACTGGGATGAATAACTGGGGTCTCAACTATACATACTATACTCCTGATTCAGCAAAGGAAACGTATTCCTTTCGTTAACATGAACATGATCGGGGTGTAAATAATTTTACTCACGTGTTTCTGCGCGTCGTTGGTGCCGCCGAGGAAGTAGAGCAGTCAAGTTTCCCACGGTGAGCGATTTTAAGTGGGGAAACGAATAAAAAACAATAACTTTTTGTCCGATTTATTTAACTGATATTTCTATTTTTTTAATCGAGGAGACAACAGTTTAAACAAACAATTTATTCTATCATACAACAATAAGAGAATTCCACTGTATATATACGTTATATTCATACCATGTCCATATGAATATATACCTATATATAATTACTATATTCAAGTATAGGTACATATATACACACATATATTAGGTTTTGCATCAGAAACAGCGCCACAAATTGAGAACCTAAGAGTTTGGTGCATTTAATACATTGTTTTTGTACTTTCATTTTATATTTCAATAATTTAGTGTAATTTAACCGTAATTAGGGAACAAGGCCAGTATGCCCACTCGTATACGTTATGTCAATCTTCAGTTCACATCAGACAGTTTTATATTAAAAAAAGAGGGCAAACTTTGACTTTTATTCCATTCAACTGAAGGTATTTATTTACAGAACTTGGAATAAATGCAGCAATCACATGTTTACTCTCTCATATCTAATCGAAAAGAATACAATAGGTATCGTTCTGAAAATTCAAGAAAACGCGAACAATGATTACACAATGTGATATAATCAAGTGATAAAAAACCTTGGGAAATACGGTATTAGGTATATGTTAATATTTTTGGGAAAACACCCTATCATTTTTTCCTTTAAAGAAAGAAAAAAGCTTGGTTTAAGTTTTTATATTCATTTTCCCTTCATTTTAGTTCTTTCAGGAGTAAAAGGAAATAATCTTAACTCGAAAATGTAAATTTAAAAGGTAGGCGTCGTTTCCAATGAAATTCGCAATAGGAAATTGAATTGTCCGGGGAAAATAATTAGAAGGTTAATAATTATCAGATTCAACCCAGATGACGGATTCAAAGATTAAGAAGGGATTGACTTTACGAGCACTCGATGACAGAATGTAGTTGAACTCTTTTCATTACCAGTTCGCAGGAGAGGAATGCCAAAGAAAAGTAAAATTGAGAGCCTCAATTAAGTTGCCAGAGCTAATCAGAAACTCTCAGTAATGTAAAGAGTGAGAAAATAAAGATTGATAGATACGTTTATGTTGATAAATGAAGATGAGGTGTAACTAATCTGTTGTTTCGTTACGCGTCGTATTCGTACAAAACAATAGTTGATTCTACGGCCCCGTCAATAACAAAACATTCAACAATGCAATTGCGTCAATAGAACGAAGCTCGCTTCAACATTGACTACTCTTTGACACATACTAAAATTTATTAGAAAAAAAGGAATGCGCATTTAGTTCGTCTTAACTTCTCAATTTGTGATCGCAAACGAATCCCTCAGAATAAAACGACATCTCGTAATTTCGTAGATTCACAACAAACAAGAGTAACCGTGCTTCAACCAGAAAATAACGAAAAATAAATTACGAATTGGTCAATGATCGACCAGAGCCAACTCAATAGTCTAGTTACGAAACAAAACAACCAAACGCTATGACTCGACCATCGATCTAAACTTGCAGTTTCACGACACCGAGCAGCTAGTAAATGACGAATAAATTAAAATAGTTTGCAATTTCACGATACGCAGCACGCCAATTAGTAGCAGAATGATGCTACGCAAACCTGCAATTCAGTACCGTCTCGTCTCCACTCAATTAGACACGAAAAAAATCTATCGAATCAAATCGAACTTTTGTAAGAGGGCGAATTTATACAGTAGCTATAAAGGAAATCAGTTCGTAGCTCTGCGTATGGTTATTGATTTATTGTGCATACGCCCTCGTAATATAACAAAAAAAAAAATAATAAAAAAAAAAATAATAAAAAATAAAAACAGAACATCATTCGATCTGCCGCTCGTCAAATTGCATAACAAAACGCTGAAGAGTAACAATCCACAGATTGAAGGCTCCGTCTGCTGTTTATTAATTCGTACAAGACAAATTACCAGAACCATATTGGGAGAAACCCGGTAGAACGAATCGTCTGCATACTTGATGTGATGCGTCTGTGCTTGTGTTTGTGCATGTTATAATTGATAGACAAATATAAATTTCTTTGGGATCGTGTAAATTTTCTTCAAAGAAAACAACGATTTTTTAGGTCAATACTACACACTCGTCTTGTGAATGTGTACGTACGAAACGAGCTTCCATAATATTTCCACATCAAAATATTCGGGAAAGAAATTATTATTACTGTTTCATAGAATTCAAGGGTAGATCTTGAATCGTTTTTGCTCAAGTTACAAATCATTATTTTATTAATTTCTTCAAATTTCTCAAATACGATTTTTTAAGGATTGAAAGTATTTTACAATACGTGATAAAAGCACCTTATAGACACATACTATGCGTAGAGATGGCGATATATCGCCAAATCGTAGAGAAACAAGATTGTAAGAATTAAATTATAATGCAAAAATAGTTCGTTTCAATCGTATACATTTTCCTTGACTGGAATCGTAAATATTATAAAACGCTTATTTTGTGCTTGATTATGAAGCAAGGGAATAGAGAACATACAGATTTTACAATACACTGCCTACAGTAATAGTATTTTATACATATTTATATTTTAAAAAAACTGAGAGTGACATGTTCAAACGGGGAGACGTTTATAACTAAATTCTAGAGTTGCGATTTCGATTTTTTTCACTCTCTCTTCTCTTTTACGTAATTTTCAATAATAACAAACGCTATGCACAGTGCGAAGAAAAGTCACCAAAAGAAACAGCAAAATATTGTATAATTAAACACAACAACACTGCAATTAACACAAAGCACAAAAATTACCCTACCCTGAACTTTCCACAAAATAAATTTTCGCAACTCAATATTTTTGGCAAAAAAAATAAGAAAAAGACTGTAGTAACCTTTAGAATTCGTATTCTCAACCGTACATTTACAAATACTTCATGTGTGAGAGACGTAGAGAAATCCACAATCAGGTGGAGAGGGTTCAGTCGGATTATGTGAATCGTGCTCAATTTTTATTCACGTTGCTTGCGCTCGTGTAGCTCAAGTAGCAGGGCACTCCGTCTACAGCGAGTACTTTGCTGTCAATCTTGGAATGGCTTTCAAATGAAGACTCCCGAAATTGTAATAGAAGAGGAAGGTTGCGCCGCTTTTGGAACAAAATCGTGACTACAATACGAAAACATTCGTTCGAGTAAGTGAATTCGTATCAACGTAATACTTTACCTTTGATATAGTAAGAAATTCGTTTTTATTATTTGCTCAGAATATCAACGAACAATGAAGTTTGTGAAAACTAAGAAAATTTAAGAACGATTTCGTTCTCAGATGATTTCGTCCCTGCGTCACGCAACGCTTCCTGTCAAGCAGACGATCGATACAATTTGATGAACCCGTGACTAATATCGAAACCGAAGCTGTCCATAGCGATTTTCAGTTCTAATAAATTTACCTACCGTTTCTATGTAATCACAACATTATCTAACGTAAAATTACCATATTTACTAACTACGTTTTAATTTTTTTTCCGATTGAAGTAACAACTCTTAATAAGAAGTACACGAATTGCTCGTTCATTTTCAATGCTTCGCTATCCAACTTTTTCCTCACAGCAAGATGAGGGCGGTCTCATAGTTCGTTTGTGTACGTTGATTGAGTGCCGCACTACTCAGCTTTTCATCTCCTCGATATATATTTTTTTTTTGTTTTTTGTTTTTTTGAAAAATTTCTTTCTTCTCGTCTTGGAAAGAGATGAGCACAAACTTCACAATCACCCGTCCAAAGGGCAGTAATTAATTCAGCAGTTGTGGCCACACACACACAATAGTTAAAGAGAGGTAGCATTATTTACATTATCATAACATTTTTATCGAGTTCATTCGATTTTAGTAACAGTTGCAACACTAATTTAAAAAATTGGAAGGGAAAATACCATGCGATTGTCACTGGTGTGGACTCCATACTCCACTGTCCACAACTGGTTTTGATTTCCAGTTATAGGCGGGTCGGTGATATAACCGAATCCAAAATGGTATGCTTCGAATCGGATGTCGCGGAGGCAACCTCGCAAAAACGTAGGCTGATGCGATTCTTGAGGGTTTTCAACAATTCGCGGAGAAGGGCGAAAATGGCGGAACTATGGCGGTCGGTCAACACTGCTGATAAACGGTTCACTTGCTGTAGGTTAGGTGCGTAGTAAAATGGTTTGATGTTGGCTCTAAAACATATCGTAAGAAGAAAAAAAGTTCCATGAGAGAAGCGGGACGGATTGGCGTGATGGCGACAGACAAGACTATACTTTTTGCGAGAGAATATTCAACTCATGAGCAGTTGTTAGGAGGATGGCAATAGAATCTAATATTGGTCAATTACAGATCAGAAGGCAACAAGAATTCAAATAACTAGGTACATCTTCAATTACTTCCCATAAGATAGAAAAGTAACGGAGAAATAAAACACTCGTAATCATCAGGCCCGGATTACCCATAAGGCCCTAGGCCCTAGGCCATGGCCTAGGGCCTGTGTGTAAGCGTTCGTTCATTTTGTTCATTGCTAAGCGTCTTCGCCTGTAGTGCAAAAGTTCCTGGTTCGATCTCCCAGCCATGGTCAGTTAATTTTAACAACTCATTGATGTTTTTTTTAATATTTTATTATAATTTATAAAATTATTACTCAGTGGCGAGAAAGAGCTATCAAAATCCTACAATGTGGTGTATTTAATTATATTTTTATGTTATGTCCCCGCGGAGCTATTAACGTTTGACTAAAGGTCAAAACACGTTTTTTAACATAAAGTGGAATATATCTCGAGAGCTATCATCTAGGCTGGCCATTTTCTTATTTTTAATAGATTCTACGTTAAATTTTGCTACATTTTCTTCCACAGCACCCAATCGTTCCCATTTCGGGAACGTGACGAAAAAAAATCCTAATGTTAAAACTTCAAAAGTATGCAAATCGAACAAAAATTCAAGAATATCAATAATCGTTCGAATTTGACTTTTTCCACTTTGAATTCGAATTGTACGTCTAATTTCCTGTAGGAATCATTAATTAATCAAATTTGAACAGTACTGTAAGTATTTGCAACGGAATTTCAAAGTTGAAAAACGTAGGAGTGGCGTAGTATTAAACTGGAAAAACTGATAGTTGTCGTGAAATTTCCGCCGTTTTGACGTCATATTCGGATTCAGCGTTAAATTTCCTATAAGAATAGCTTTCAAAATCGCTTTAAAACGAAAATTTAATTTTTCACTATTACGGAGCTCGGAATTTCGGCCGGCGAAAAACCCGATTTACGGAAAATAATTTCTCTGGCTCTGTTTAAATTTTTTTCACCAAATTTTTTGCTATGTACGTGTGTAAGGCGTTCAAATGAAGACTCCTGCATAATAAAACAATTGATTCGCATTTATTTTGACCCCGAAAATCACGGTTAAAGTCCAATTTTTGAGCTTTTAAAAACCGATTTTTTTGGACCACTTGCAGATTTTTCCGAGAAATAAAAAAAATCACAAAAATACATCTCGGTAAGACACAACTTTCCTGAAAATTTCAGATTTTTATCTGTATTGAGAGAGGAGTAAAAAATCGTTAACTGTTCGGTTGAAAAAAATCGCAGGGGTACCCCTTGGATTTTTCGCGAAAAATTTTTTGAAATGGATTTCGCTCAAATTCGGCACAATGATAGTTGATGATGTGTATATCAATAATATATAGTTCATTCTTTGTTTCTTTCGCACTAAATAGGTGAAAAGAACGTTTAAAGTTGGAAAAAGTGATTTTTTCGTGTATAGTCCACTATTATTGTAGAATAACGCAAAAACGGTTGAAAAATGTATAGGTACATTACATTAGGAAAATGTGGACAGTTAAATTACCTATCTTTTGGTATATTCAAACATTTGAATTGACGACTTTTTGTCTGAGTTATCCACTGTGCAAGTTACTAGTCATATTCGTAGACGGTTACTCAAATTACCAGACTTTATAACTCTATTCAGTTGAGCGGTAGACAGAGAATACAAAAATTAACAACAGTAAGGACATGGACAGTTCGGAACGGCTGCGAATATCTGCCGAAGGGGCGGCTCAACAGCAGCTGACCGTTGCGAATCGGTCTTCATCTGCCGCGTTTGGGGAATCGCAAATTGAACCGAACTGAGATGAACGACCGAGGAGAAATAATACATCAATTCATTCGTGTGTTGCCAGCATCTGGAGAACCATTTATGCGGCTCAAAACTGATTGCAAATGCAGTACAATAATTAATTTCTTTAAATAACTTCATAATTTTTCCGTTTATTTTGGGCGTTTTTCCATTACATCTTCGGCCTCCAATTAACTTCCCTCCGAGAAAGAAATTCTCAAAGAAAAAAGGCGAGGATGTCGACAATATATCGATGAACGCTTCTAAATAAATCGAAGAGAAATCACGTATCAAGATCGTTCATCCCCCGAGGTTAACAAGAAGGACTTCGGTTTTCCGCTTTTTTAACTTTCAACGGTTGGTTACTCACAGATGCTGCTAGGTAAATAATGGTGGGAAGGCGATCGAAAGATACTGTTCTGAATTCAACGAATGCGTCGAAACGTGATTTCCTGATAAAGGATTACGATTCGGTAGATGTAGTTTTTGAAATTTTAATTTAGGTTAAATGTGACGAAAAAATTAATTAATTAACTATTTTATAAACCACATTAAAAGGGAAAAAGTAACTAAATGATCATTTATCTATGGATCACAAGATCGGAGAACGAAATCGCCATCTCCACCCCTAATTCTGCTCTATTGTAGACCTGTAATAACAATGCAATTATAATTAATTTATAAATACCTGACTACAGGTGATGACCGTAGTACTGGTGTGGATAGTGGTACTCGGAATGAAAGGCTGGATCACCCGTCCTGTGCATCATTTGTTGGCCATCCATCATGTAGCCCATTCCGCCCGCCTCCGGGCTGTATGCCCCACTCGGACCTGCGTACGGAGGGTAAGCTGATCAGACATGAGACTACTGCCCCCAAGCTTCGCTGTCCCGCTTGGGACGGTTACAATATGAATTACGATCAAATTTGAAGGACTGTTTCAAACAGTTGTGGATGATGATTTAAATTATTTAAAAATGAGTGGATTCAGATAAGGCTCTAAAAACCACGCGTAGCAATCTATTGTAACCCGTAGTTCTTCAACATTTACTTCATGTTTTCCCGCTGCATCGGTCGCGAAAGTTCTTCTGGTAATGACCTTTGTTTTTCTCAGAATTGCGTATCAATTTCACTGCAATTAGGTTCCATCAAGCTCGTAACAAGGTAGTGACTAAAACTCGCATCCAGAATGTTCTTATAAAGTCTACCCTGATTTCCATTATATTTCTAATATTTTTCCAATAGACGCATGTGTATGAAAATGATCTAACTCCGTCTTCGGCACTTTCTAACAGCGAAAAGACTGGTAAACAATATTCTTTCGGGTTGAACGGTACGTCGTACATGGAAGAGAGTTTTATCCTTAGCAGCACGCGGGTCGATTCCAAACTGAGGTAAATTGTGGCTTGGGGGACGGGAAAGTGAGACCGTGTTTGTTGAGTGTGCATTGCGGAGCGTATACGATTGTGCGAGTGCGAATGAGAGGGGTAGATCGATTGGTAGCCAGGAGGGAAGAGAAGGCAATACATCTCCCGACTGTCCAAGGGGCCCCTGGACCGGCGAATGACCTCCATCGCTATCCATCTTACGTATCCGTCGGTCCGTATATTATACGAACAGAGAGAGTAGGAGGACGTGGATGTGATGGTGCACAAGTTGAATTGGGTAGGGAATGGCTGAGAGGTAGGTGGTTCTACCGCCGTCGATGCGGCTTCTCTTGGTCGGACTGAAGGGTGATTCTGCGAAGTTGAGCAACGTCGAACTACCATCACAGTAACAATACAATATTGAGTTTCTTTTGCAAACGGTGACAGAACGAGTGTCGAAACTTAAGTTGTAGGAAAAAGTCAGGGATTCACAAAAAATATTAACTCGATGACACAATCGCATTTAAATGCTAATCTGGCACCTCAGAAGAACTGTATGTCAGACGCTGCAATGAATATTTCAAAAGCATCACCAGACAAATGTGACCGCTTCAATGTTTCAGAAATGACACAATTAGCATATAGTCAACAGTGTTGTTGATCAGCAGCTTTCGGAATGAGCTCAGAAAGTGGAAAATATCGAGTGGAACTTTTCAGACCTAAAAGCAAACGCCGAGGTAATCTTCTCCGCCAGAAAAACAAGCTAGACTCTCATTCGAATTGAAACATTTGCCCAGCAGTTTTGGCCAAATTCGGCTAACTAGCAGTTGTAGTGAATTGGCGCTTGAATTTCCCCTGAAGATTGATCAGAAGAGATTCCACAGTCGCAGCACAATGTGGAGGGGACTATAGGGGTTTTGTTACAATCTCATTATTTTTAACTTGAAACTTCGCTGATGCGCATTTGATGGGCCGTAACTCAACCTAAACTGGTTAGCACCCTTCACTCAGCAGGGTGGCCACCACTTGACGGCCGAGCCGGCAGGGTCTTAACAAATGTGATTTTAGCGCGTCCCTATTCCGGTATTCATTGCTGACAACTAAACGACGCCAAATTCTAGAACTTGGAACGCTAAACTGAACTTCTAATCGTGTCCATCTTGTCGATGTGAACAATACTCTTTTTCCGATCATGTATCAAGACTAGTACTAATACTTCGACAGTGCGGGCATTTTTGATGAGCGTTTTTCGTTGAAATTGCACATCAAAATAAATTCTGAGCCCATCTTCGCTTTTCGTCGATTCCAATGTTTAGTAACTATAGCAAGTTGAAGGACTGAAGGTCATTCGATTAAAAAAAGAGAGGCATGCGAAGTAAAATATAGCGAGTAAAGCAGCACTAAAACGCACAGGGTAAACAAAAAACATTCAAATCCACCGCACTTTACTTGAAACAATAATTCGTTTAGGTTAAGACTGGTAAATAATTCGGCAGTTACGAGATTCTCGATTTCAAAAGTTCGAATCAAGAAGGACGACTGTTGGAAATTTATTCAGCGAGCTTAAAAATCTCTGTATAAAGTTAGGTATCTGCTGGTAATTTTGCAAACCGCCTCGGCGGAAAGTGTTTAATCTAACAGTTCTGGATAGTTCAGCAGCAAAATTGGGCGGCAACGCAGTTAAAAGGAACCTCACAGAATTAAGACGCCCGAAGACGATGCCCAGATGGGTTGTTTGGTGCTCGCCAAACAGAACAAGAGGGAGCCCAGGTCATTTACAGAATTGGAAAGGCGACCGGAGAATGGGGCTGATGAGATGAAGCGACTAGACGGCTGTAAGGAAGCAGTTTGTTTCATTGAGGTGTTGCCGTCACTGTAGTAGAGAATGGTCGCAGTTTGTATGTATTCTACGTGAGGAAAGGAACAGTTAGAAGGCAGAATGGGCCCACAAGGGCTGTTTCCAAGGCGTTTAATTGCGAGGAGCGGGGCTTACTTTGATGGTGTACGGCATTGGAAAAGTGATGGGGTGGCTGGAGGAAAACTAGGTCCATGGCTTAGCATCTAGAAGACACGCTGACCCTAACCGTTCAAGTCTGGCAGGCAATACGAGAAGAGATGTTGAACTTGAGAAGAAAAGGAAGACGTCGTCATGAAGCAATTGAACGGCAGCAGTAGCTTCGACCCTTTGCAGGCTTAAATGACCGTAGGAGTAAATCGGCAGGGAAGGTAAGTACAAACAAACAACCAACCTGAAATGCCCCCTAAATTCGAGAACTTGTCTTAGGGCGCCTTCACGAAAGTAGTAAACTCTTGAACAACCCTGGCCATCCTTGGTACTCACGTCACATCACGTCGCACATTTCACCCTGCACTCGCAGTCAGAACATACTACAGCCGCCACTAACCCTTAATTCAATTAGAGATCAAAAGGGGAGAAAGATGGAGACTAGTGTTCGTCACGACCGTTCGGTCATTTTACCATCAATCACATAAACGCATCCCCGAGGCACCGATAAATGCAATAAAACAATCACCCTTCAGCACTCAATGTAATTACTATTGATCAGAAACGAGAAGTTGGAAAAAGTGAGCGCTCGACAGTTCCTTCGATGGCCCAGCAATCGACGACTGTTTCTTTAAAACCGTTCGAGGGGAATCGAAATTAGAAAACCGAGCGCGGTCGCACCACTTGCAAAATGAAAATTCAATTTCGTGCTGATTACTTGTACGAGGGTGGAGTATGAAAGAAATATCAGATAGCTACTAAGTAATCTCCGTCAACATGTGACGAGGCGCGAAAATTGTCAATGCCGTTGAATGACGGGTGAAGTCATATTTCTTGGTAAATTTAATAGTGGAGATACGGCTACAGTAATTAATCATAGACCAGTACCTCCATTATTATTTAGCAAGTGGTTGTCTTCATAATTATGTTCCAATTAAACGCCGAGATGACAAAGGGTAAATAAATATATTCTATTATAGTAGATCTTGAATTTGAAAAACGATTTAGAGTTTTCATTTTATTGTATTGTGTTACTTAAAAAACTGGACTCAATTGTGGATATACGGTAGACTTCACGACTATATATAGCGATTAGTACGACGGTCTCAAAATTGGTACAGAAGCAGACGATGACGAAATTGTGAGTGAAACAAACTACAAAAACCAAAACATCAGCTGGTTCACTTTCATCAAGCATGAAGCGATAACTCTTTCGATGAAAATTGATTTCGAATATCATTCTCAAGTTCAGAGAGCCAATTCAGTTCATACGAATGCAAAAGGGCTTTGTGAAATGTCAAATGGGGAACCGCTATAATTATTCTGTTATTCGACTATCGTGAAATTTACACTTTTTGGCTCCTTCTTCCGGAAATATATACTGACTGTATAACATTCGTTGAGCCTAGAAATCTAAGGATTCCTACTATCCCACTAAAGGCGAAAAGTGAAAGCTTGAGACAACCGTTCGTAATATACTCTGCCACATACTTGGAAGATCCACGTGTCACGACGTATACGGAACGTCAGGAGCTAATTCAAAACTTTCGTCGAGAGGGCAAAGTGACAGGATTCTGAAATGCTCTTGATGATACGACGGAAGTCAATGTCAGGCGCAAGTCACAATTAATCAAGCAAACGAACGTTTCCTTGCCCGTCAATGACATGCCGTGACGGACAGACCAGTCAGTCAGCGCCTCGTCGTCAAGAAACGTGACAAATCAAATTTCGTGAGTCTTGGTTAGACGACCAAGCAATCAGCTTCTGAATAATTCCTAGGCTTTTTGAAAAAGATCAACGAAGAATTCCAATTTCATTCGCCGTTTCGAACCTGCCATAATGGAGCTGCAGGTTCAAAATGAGCATTTTCATCTAACTCATTTACGATGGCTCGTTATTTGCTATAAAAGTGCACGAATTCATGTAATTCACTAAGCGTAGCTTGAACGGTTACATTTAGCATTCCACCTTTCCTGGAAGCGATAGCTTATGCAGGCTTGCGTTACCGTAACAATTAATGTGAAACTGCTATAGCTTTGTCTCTAACGACTGGTAAGCAGCCTTTTTAGCCTTCGATGAAAATAATTCGAAGAAATCGACGAACTTCCGTTGCAAATCTCGAAGAATAAATAAAAGATTTAATAGTTACCAGCTCTGTTCGATTGGTCAATCATTGGTTGTACGATTCTGCGTCGCGCGTTGATGAACCTGGAACATAGAATAAAAAATCGCGTTATTTACACGTCGTGAAGACAATATGGCAGAAAAAGTATAAGACCATACAATAATCGTACGTTCACTATTATCACTATTATCATTATCACTATTATTATTATCATTATTATCACTATTATCATTATCATCATTATTATTATCACTATTATCATTAATTATTATTATCATTATTATTATTATCATTATTATCATTATTTTCATTATTATTCATTATTATTATTATTATCCATTATTATTATTATTTATTATTTTCATTATTTTATTATTATTATTTTCCACTGTTTACAAAATATTTATCACCGCTCAGCGGGCCGCCTTTAGTGGGCAAGCCAAACTTGAACCAGTCTGATCAGATATTATTATTATTATTATTATTATTATTATTATTATTATTATTATTATTATTATTATTATTATTATTATTATTATTATTATTATTATTATTATTATTCATTATTATTATTATTATCCATTATTATTATTATTTATTATTTTCATTATTTTATTATTATTATTATCATTATTATCACTATTATCATTATCACTATTATTATTATCATATTATTATTATCATTATCACTATTATTATTATCACTATTATCACTATTATCAGGTTAAATTTCCGAACGTATAGACAATTGGTGGTAATTCTCTTGGGAATTTTGTGACGTAGCTCCCGTCAATCTCCCTTGCCACAATTGCTCATTCGAGCAAAAAACTGCAAAAACTAGATAAATCAGCGCTAGTATACTTGTTGAACTTAGGACGTACGGGAAAGGTATGTTATGAGGAAACTCGGCTATCTATCTCTTGTGAATAGGTTCTCGATAGTATATAGTTCCGTTTTACTGTTGAATGAACGGTTAAAAAATTACATGGTTCGAATAACTATTTTGACATCGGTCAAGTACATAATTCATTTTTACGGACGTATTACCTATCCTAGACGGCTACTGGACGGACAGACGATTGAATGACCTCGTCTCGTTTCTACGGATTTGTTTGACGAGCGATCAAAGTCCTTCTTTATACCCACGAACATAAAATGTGAACGACTAAACTCGTCAAATAAATAACTCGAAGCTACTACGCTTCCGTAGTGATGCGAGGGTGTAATAAAATTTAAACCGGTTTTTACGGAATAAGCTCCTGCCATTTTGGACTATAAAATTCTTGAGATAAAATTAGATTTATTTGCGAAAGGAATAGATAATAGACAAGTGCTCGTAAATTCAAAGGAATAACAATTAGACAGCATGAAAAGACTGTAAGTACTAACTTTAAAGAAATGTAAAAATCGTAGTGTCATTTTTGATGAAACTAGGTTTTCTGATTATCAATTGAAACAGTTTCGCATGTTTGAAAATCAGACGAGTGTCGTCGAATTGTTTTAGTCTTTTGCTCCAACGGCGAGTTCAACAATATAGATTTCCAAAACGAAGGCCAATTATCGAGCTTATTATTGAGCGGGATAATACCTTCAGTAGCGGTGCACGGGACGGAATAGTCACGCTCCAGGCGGACGAAGCTCCCATTAATTTGTTGCTCTCTCGGCCTCATTAGTTTCTTTGTTGGTGGAACAATACAACCGCAAATCGTACCCGATATCGTATTTCTTTTTCTGTTTCGACGGCAACTGAAATCTAAAAATCAACAGGGCGTGCTTGGTAACTTATTCCTCTAGCCCGCAGGCAAAATAATTGGGATTGTACAACTGGGATCAACAGTAGACGTGCAACATGGTCGCGGTGAAGTACGAATGATACCGAAGGACAATTATAATGCATTTGGCCGGTCGAGGACCCGTTTGGGTCGAATTAAAACTATTCTTCCGTTTTTATGTTCGATCGGGTTCCCTCTAATTTCAGTCAATGCCAATAAATGTTTGCACTTGAATTAGTTTCACTTACTTACAGAAAGTTGATTAAATATTGATCCAGAATTCAGACTAGCTAAGCGATTGTCGAATGGGCAATGAACTTTAAACAAATAACGGAAGACAAAGCTAAAACCACAGAACATATTAATTCCAATTGTCGAAAGAAAGGAAATTAATTTCTACTGACTCTCATAGTGCAATGAGGATCAATGCGGCCGGCGTTATAATTGTTCCCAAATGTATAATTTGGTTTCGATGGCTTTGATTTCCATTGCTGAACAGAAACAAGCGTTTTGAAAAAGCCAACAGACTCAAGGATTATATCAATTGATCGAGTCGGGGCCGAGTTGATATATCGACCAAAAGAAAAATAATGGGACTCGAGAGACCAACGCAGCTCGACTGCTCTAAGACTGGTGGGAAGGAGAAGGGTGAACTGCCGATAATGAAACTACGACGAAACCATCAGATAAGGGTAAAAAATGGATCTACCCCTGCTGATTCCACTCGTCCTCAGCGCAGAACGTCCCAAAGGACGGCTAGGATGACTTGAAGGTGTTACGGTGAAGGCTCTAAGGGAACTAGTGGCAGGGTGCTGCGTCAGCATTTTCCTCGAAATGGGGCCTTTCCTGTCACCAACTCAGGATATCAAGACCCTCCTACCATTTAAACATTAAGTCTTTTTTCGCTCACCGCTCGACTCACTATTCCATTTTATATACACCACATCAACTTCGAAATTCAATCCCTATCAATACTGGTTAGAGTACCTCACATCGGTTTGAAATTGAAAGAACTACACGAAGTCCCAAAAGTTGGATCTATTGTCAAAACGTTCGTAGGCTTAGGTGCAGAATCCATGGCTTTTTCTAAATTCAGCAATCAGCGGTTTCAAGATTATAGCAACTACAGACACAAATATCCATAGTGATTTAGTATGTGAGAGGATATGGTAAGTAAATAATATTCGGAAGGGAATTCCTGAAGCTGGGAAGACGTAGAGTGAACTGGCTCCATCACATAGACGCTGTTCATATAATTACGGTAAAGCTTCCTTATCAAATTTTCAAACTCCAGTCCGGAAGCAGCTACTAAATTATTAATTCCCCTCGCTCTACCGGTTTTCCAGTAGTGCGGAGGGGACCCGTCAAAGCTCGAGGGTGGAAGTGTCCAAGGTAGAGAGTGTACGAGGTGGCTGGCGAACGTACCGGTCGAAAGAACCTCGCGAAATACTGGCCAAAGACAGGCGTATGCCAGAGTACCAGGCAGGAATACGAAAAAGTTTATGCCAAAGGCTGGGCCCACACGACGGAGCAATTCCCCAGCGGGATCAGTTTACCACCAGAGGGGAAAGAAGCTTTTCCAGCTCTACGTGTTTCAACTATATACTGTCTCATATACGTCCGCCAAGTCGGCCTCGCCTGTACTTGACCACTTTAATAATATCCTTAGAAGACGCGTTTCCCGTTTCCCTCGTCGCACCTTCATCCCTTGAGGAGCGCCATCTATATGATAATGCTCATTACTTCGACACGTACCAGAAGCTATGAACTTATCCCCGCAGTAAAATCCGGTTGCGAAGCTAGATCTTTGGAAATCCCCTCCTCCCGGAATGGCCAATAACGTACTAAAATCCATATCAGTTGATCGCCGAAACGCTATTGAGCAAGATTGGAAATACCTAGGCTTTGTTATCGAATATCATACGCCAATATGCCTATCAGTGTATTAGTGGCCGAAGAAATATCAGAGGCGAATATCCCAGTACCACGACGTTGAGTACAAAAACCTCCTTCAGACACTCTAGCGAAGTGATTGTCGCGACGAGGCGAAAGGGCTACATTCTGAGACAGTGCGGAGAGTGAGATGGGAAATTAAAATAAGAGCTCTCCAATTCAATATAATAGTAATGAAGAGACGAAAGGGATTCGCAAACATGATCGAACAGAATGAAAATGATTACATCATATATAAATACGATGCTCGTAGATGCAGTGAAATTCATCTTGCAAGCGGTAAAACGGTGTGCGAATCAATGAAAGAGCGGAAGTTGCGGTAAAGGTAAACATGTAGGATTAAATTAAGTACGTAAGCAATTTAAAGGGTCGAATCTGTGAACGAATGGAGCAATAACTGAACACTCGCACTTTTTTTAAGGAGCATCTACTCATCATAAAAAGAAAAAAACTGATACGTTCGTCGCGCATCGCATCCATCACTACAGTCTACCACTCGACCGATAAAGGAACAAAAAAGGATTCACACAATCCATTTGGCTTCTTCGGCTCAGTAGCCTCTTTTTGTAATCAGACGCGAGGACAAGGGCGTAACAATAAACTGGACCCATAAAATAATTCATACGCTTAGGTTTATGCCTCATGTTTGCAGGAGCTCATAAAGACTCAATTTTAGTTTAATAGAGCTCAATTAATGCCTGAGCCACATCATAATTTTTATAGAAACTCGAAAATTGGTTTAATAATACCGTTGAAAATTTGAGAAATCTATTGATTTCACAGTGGTTTCATTATTATGAAAATATACTTAACCAATAAACGATACTATGAATACTCGTCAAACTCGGATAGCGGAAATAGCGAACTAATGTATTTTCGCGTTGAAACGTTTAGTATGATGTGCAGCATTTATTTATTCGCGATTGTAGATCTGGTCCGAATTCCCCACAGATACAAACGGTAAACGTCAAATCGGCTTTTGGTAATTGTAAGTTTGATTAATGTTCTATTCATCTTCATCATTGATAGACTCGATGCGATAGATAGCCCAAGTTTAAGACTCCTGTTGTACAACTCTTGAATTCCGAGCGGATTAGCCACTTTTCAGCCAATGGATTCGAGGAACATTCATAAATCCGAACTACTGACATACGATGACCATTAGTATTTACAAAACGGACCGAATAATACAAACATGGCACCTCGTTTTCTGCATCAAATTCAGAGTTCTCATAAAAAATAAATCAGACAGTCCTAGGTAGTGGCTCGAACAAGAATTCCTTCTTTTCTTTTCCAGCTGGATGAGTTTTTTCCTCCAGCCAGTACGTCTACTTGCGCACAAAATCATAGCGCAGGATTTTCGTGCACGACTCCGCAGAAAGCTCTCATCCGAATTTTATGCGTCAGTAAATCCAGAGGCTTCCAATCTTTCCCTCAGGCTTACGCGATGGAGAGGATCTCTCCATGCTTCCCCATCTTCTGGTGCCTTTTCTCCAACTTCTCCCAGCCCGAACATTCGGAAGCCCCGTCTCCAGAGGGAATTAAGAACACAGCCAAATCGAAATGCACCAACATTACACACAGCTGAAACGAGTTTCTCAATTCCCTGAAAATAGTACCCTCTCTTCGAAATTGTACTTATGCTTGAAATTGTACTCATATTTGATTGAAGGGTGCACAATGTTATATCACACTTTACAGCGCAGTGATTCGAACATGCGCCGTTTCATAATTTTCGGCACTTCCATTTGATAACAAATACACACGACGTTTGCGTTTTAGGCAATTTCGATGTCCACACGAAACCTACAGCTTGAAACCGATAAACATTTGAACTAGGCCAGTTCAACATTACATCTCTCCAATCCTGAACGGTGATTTATAAACGGAAAAATCTAACATTCCATGTGTTTCGTTCGATAATTTTTTTTTTTTTGGTAACGATGAGTGAGAAAAATATAAGAACTGGAACAGTATAGTTGTTGAAATGACGCACTTTCTACCTAACATGGTGTAAGAATTAACCTATAAGAATCGTCCTCCTTTTTCCACATGCATGACATGCAATTCATCCGTTGCAAAAAGACGATGCGATTTCTGACACGCTCATGAGATGCGGGAGAATACGGGTACAAATGAATTCGTTTCGTTTCACACGTCGCTCGGCCGAGAATGGAATTAGACAATATTGAAAATCACAGTAAGGGCATCCCTCAGTAGGGGAGAAGGATTTGCTGTACGGGATACACATCCCTGGCAACGTTCATCTCATTGTTTACTAACCCTCCCTCTACGATCGTCGCCTGTCTAATTCCTCACGACCGTCATAAAGACACTAGAGCCCTCGGGGACGGCACAGGCAACCCGACCGGATTACAACATTCTTTCTCACCGTTCATCACCTTCAGGGCAAATAGTTTCAATATGTGCTCCGCATAACTTCGTCCCTCGAGAAGCGAGGGGACCCGTCGAGCGAATAATGACTCTAACGGGGACGGTTGGCGGGGGCGGCGCGATATGCGAACCTCGTACGAGATCCGCCGTACAATTTCTCTCTCTTGGGCTGAAGAAGCTCGACTCTCCCCGTCTTCGACGCGCAACATTGCAATCTTCACCACACGCCTAATCCTCGACTCGTTCCGTGACATTACCCTTGTCCGACATCTTCCAACTTCGATATATCTCGGAAGGTGAAGTAGGAAATTGCGTATATGGAAGCACGGCTAAGGCAACACGGAATTATTTCAACTCCCCAGATGTATCCCTTCTCCTCCTTGGAATCACCTTTCTCCATTTCGAATCTTGGTAGGACATGACGTAAGCTATGGTTAGATGAATTTTACCGAATGATGTTTCGCTCTCGGCTTCTGCTACTGACTTTCTTGTACTACGTAATATTAAGCTCCATCCTATTTTTAGATGAGTTGTGGTAGAAGTTAACTATCAACATGTCTGTTTGTTGGAAATGCATTGTGCTTATACGTATAATTAATTATGGAGGCTCTTAGTTTACAAAATATTTTGAAAAATTTAGATGACATCCATTGATATTATCGTCAATTTTTCTTGATCCCAATTCAGTTATAATTCACTTCACAGTTAGATTTTGAACAAGATTACTGCCGAGAATTTTTTACAACAGTTGTTTACCAATATATTCCAATATTAAAATATTAATGATTATTTCCAATATTAAATATTTTCCACAACTGCATCTAATACCAAGTGTTGGTGATTAAAATCAAATTGGACATTAGAAATTGATCGGTTTATTTTCATCAATGCTAGAGACAGGATCAATTCAGAAAACGAAACTTGATGAGATTTGGAATCAGTTGCGCGAGGTGAACACTGGTTCGTATCTGGTTTCCCGGTCATTGGCATTCCCATCTGGAAATTATGATTACTCCGGCAATATTATTACCCGTATAAAACGAATTTGTTGCGGATGGAGACGCTGATCACCTCGCGAGAGCTAGTTCAATGAGGTCTGAAGTAGTTTCAGGAGAACGGTGCGTGACTGGTTTAAATTGATTTCACTTGGTGACTTGAATTATCTCTCATTGGAGGTAACTCGAGGAACTGACCAGCAATATACTGTTTGGTATTGATGAAACTAAATATAGTCACGGGAACAATTCCAGGTAGGTCAAAAAATAATAATAGTCCACCTTCGGCCGAAAGAGTTTCGGTATAACTGTTGCCACTTATGATGGAAGTGACAAAGTTGACTGTGATGTTTGGGAACTATGTTTCATGTAACACAATATTCAATGGAGCAGAATATAAACGAGCGAATACGAAGTTTGGGTTATTTTTGTTCAAACAAAGTATATACGTCTTAGCTAAATCGGAATAATTCTAATTTAATATAAAGATTTCGAATAAAAGTTTCAAAGATATTTTTATAATTAAATTCCAATAATTAACGTTATAGTAATCTAGGCACCTATGCTCAGACTAATCCTAGAAAAGTTTCCATGGCAGCCACGGTGTTCCACGACAATCGGTAATTTTTTTTCACTTTCGAAGACTCAACTCAAACCTGCAAAACTTGCAAAAAGTGCAAACTGCAAAACAATACTCGCACCCCCTTCTGCCGAACGTTGATGGCCATCGGCAAAGAGACCTGCATCTCGGTTCCCGTTTGGTTATAACTCAATTGTGTCTGTTGGGTTCGGTGAGCTGGGAATGGTGGGACCTCCGAACGAAAGCTCCTGGTCGGAAAGACGCACATAAATAAGGACTAATGGACAACGGACGGGGGAATCCTCCGTGCTCCTACGGCCAAGAGCTACGGTTATTGTACCGTCCTTTCTCGGCTCTCTCTTGCACTCATCTTCATCCTCAGTTCAGCCTATCCTACCCTTTTTCGTATCGTATAGCCTTTTCTCTTCTATCTTCCTTTTTTCCTTTCCTTGCCTCCGACCTCGTCCTCGCAATCGTCCAATCTTGTTATGGTATAGGCTCTGAGGGTTTTTAGCTCTTCCATAACCAAGCATTAGCCCTTCCTCCGTAATGAACAATACTTACTTTATGGTCCGGGGGAAATCCCTCCCAAGTCATCCAACTCTCCTGGCCGCCATTTTCCGTCATACGCTGAAGCTTTATGTACGACGCTGCTCTATACCGTCTCATTTCATCCCGTCTATCCTGTAAAAACCTCTTCCTATCCAGACCAGTCCAGTATCCTATCCGCCCCAGAGTCTTCTTTCGCTCTCTTTCCTATTTTCCTGGCCATATCACCATCATCTGTCGTGTTGTTACTGCCTAGCATTGTTTGGCTTACTCCCTCCCTCAATCCGAGGGCTAGTTACGAAAAAGGCTCTCATATACCATGAGATCTCAGTCCACCATGACTTAGCCATTTCCTCAACCTCTAACATCCCTTTCACATGTACATCGTAAATTTTCGACTCTCAATAGTCTTCTTCATGGCGTATGAAACGTCATACTGTACCTATCCAATCCATCAAACTTCAAGCCGTTTTCCGACGTCGAAATTCCATAATACTCCAGAGTACGCAACAAGTACACCCATAACACCAAATTAGAAAGCTAAAAGAGTGAATTATTGGTAATAATTCAACTTCAGATAAAGACAATTCATCTGAATCCCGATGAAAATTACTCCAATAACCCCCGTATAGTAATAAAAAATGTTCACGACAACTTGAGCCATAGCTTGCAGCTGTAGAAGTTTTTGGGAAGGCGTTTTTACTCTTGAATAGCCGAGAAATTTCTCTCGTTTAGGAATCCTCAGCGATTCAGACCGTTCGGTCTCTGCAGTTTTTGTTTCATCGGATTATAAAGCTATTTTCGGACTATAAAGAAAATCTCGTTTTGCAATGATTTGTTGATGAAATATTAAATATTTATTAAATATAGCTACTGGCTGAAAAAGATCAGTACTCACGCAAAGATAGAAAAGGTCTCAACGATTTGACAACACGAGCAACGGGCAGAGGTAAGGTGCACTAACACTTCCCAAGTGGATGAGTACGCACAGCCAAGTCCCACGAGACACCGCTAACGCCAAGAGCCAATTCTATACACCCCGTTCCTTCCCTTGGGGTCCTATCCTTAATAACACTCACTCCATACACAACTTCTACACTAATTGAGTTCTCGGGATCTCTTACATTATTCTCCCATCAGAAGCTCACGAAGTAGAAAGGATCCGTTCCAGTCCTACACGTACACATTCGCCCTCTGGGTAAACAACCCTTCACAATATTTAACTGCCCTCAGCGGATTTCTATCAGCCTCTCAGCCGATTCTTCGGAAAACATTCCACCACATGCGAGTGAAGAAGTCGACAAGTAAATGACGGATCGAGGCCTTTCTTCTGTCACAGAAAAGCTGCGAAGGGTACCTCATCGGATCGAGTAAGCTATTTACTGTGGAAATGTGAAGCCTTCTATTGTGCATGGGTTTGAAGAAAGCGAAGAACAAGAAAAACAGGCCAGAAAATATAGTTTAACCATAATCATTGAAAATCTAGATTACGTACACTGGTATATTGGCTAATAAACCCTCACTAGCAAGAAGCTTGAAGGTTGTTCATCCTAGGGCCTAGAACGACGTAATAGGAACGTGATTGTTCACAGGTGTAATAATACGTCATATCATTGCGTAACATTGCATTGCTTTTATGTACTCTCTGTGAGTAATACTTCAACTCACAAATGCATTCGGTTGGTTAACATTTAATTTTCCCTCGCAATCAGCCAAGTAATTAAAATTGAGCAATGCTCATTCAGCACGGTTCATGAAAGTATTGATGGACTATGAAGAAATTGCACACGGATGCGGATGGATGATGCGCAATAACAGAAGCTTTAGTTTCTAGGCAAGATCTTTATATTGAACATCATCACCGAGAAATGACATTATAATAAATTCATCTTTAACACTGATGCTCGTAATGCAAATCCGATGGTTTTTACGAATTTTTCAGTACTTCGCACTAGGGTATTTTTTACAGCTGGTTCCTTCGAAAATATTTTCCCCGAAAAACTAAGGTGACCTCAGCAGGCACGTGGCTCAGACGAAGGCAGCCAATGAGAGTTGATGAAGCGGGGTTGCGTGGTGTGAGGGTGGCTTGACAAACGATAAGTCCGAAGTAAATGGGTTGAGCGTAATGCGATAGGGTCGAGCGTCGTGTGACGAGTGAGGACAAAAATGAGCCCAGTGTGCGAAGTGTACAGTTGAGGGTTGGTGGACCTGCCCCAACTCTAGCTTATGCAACGGTGACTGCTGCTGGTCGGTACGATAATAAAAAGCACAACGGAGGGTGGGTTTTAATATTGGGTTAATGAGTGTTTGTTGAAGGGAAGAAATAGACATAGTGGTGACAGTGTAAGGAGGAAGTCGGTTCGTAGGGTGGCAACCGTAATGGCCCGAGAAGAACGAAGTAGATAGTCCACCGAATCCGCTACCTACCGTCAATGCTGCTGATGATTCGATGACTCACCACCGGCACCATCACTATTAGGACCAATATAAAAGGAAATTTATCATTGTTGTGCTGGTGACTTGCTTCTTCTAGCGTTAAAAAATTGTTTCCCTGAAGAAATCTATGGAGTATCTAAGTTCGGGAACCAATGGAACACCTACAACGGAACCAGACTCTAATGTTCGCATATTATTCACGATTGTCGGGAAAGTTGAACCGGTGGAGGAAAGACATCTAGTTGCAAAAAAATAATACTGCCTAAGCTGATTGATCACAGAAATCCACAGTTCTCTATAATTGTATACCCCACACACATCATAGAGATGGTGGAGGGAAAACGTATGTTTCAATGTCATAGATTACTTTCTCTTCTTTTTAAAAACTGTCTTTTGTTGTGTGGCGTGGCATCAAACTACCTTATTAATCTTAAAGGATTTTTTGGCAGCAGTTTGGTTAAAGATACGCTACTGAAAATCGAAAAGAACCGAAAATATTCTTTCCGCAATTACACATTCCTTATAAAAAAGTCGAGTTTCGCCAAGATTATTTTTAGAGAGTATTGTAGAGATGTAATCATCTTCCTAATAATAGCCAGAACACAGAATAGTTGATCATTTATGACTAAGGAATTCAAAGGGAACTTCGAAGCTCTCCTGAGTTATCGAAGGAAATGGGCTAAAAAAAGAATCCGACCGGTTCTCAAAATCCCCCATAGTCGTGGTTAGGGACAACACAGTCTCAGTAAACGCCAATCTAAGTTCGTTGAGCGTTTTAACATTCTTCTTTTTGTTTTCTCGAAAGTAATTTCGCCTGAGAAACGTAACTCGATATCTCCCCCAACGCCTGACTGCTTCCCTTGGCGCCAATTCAACACTTATCTGCAAATGTTTTTTAATTACTTTTATCTATGCCCCTCCACCCAAATAAACTGCACAGACCAACAACCGGGTTCTCGACGTTTTTATCTTCATCGATGTCGCCTCTTTTTCTCACTTGACTTAATTTCGTTGAACTGCCTTGGTACAGTAGGAATATTGCGGTTCAAAAAATCCATTCATCACAAAAATGAGGTTTTTTCCGTTCCTGCGAAGCATCATCTTGGATGGAGAATCGGGTAATCGAGATGAGCTAGCTGTTCAGCCTATGATTACTTTTAAAACGAAACACAACCATATACTGCTGCACTTCCTAAAATCCTACGAGTTCTGCTCGATAGTTCCCGAAAAAAAAGTTAAAAAAAAAAGTAAAGACAACATTCGAACTCGAAATGCCAAGTAACGTCAACCTAAACAAATTTATCACACAAACATGACTCTTAGCAAGTTCAGAGCGTTCACTGAAGCTTATTCGCATTCTTCGTGTTGTGGTACGCTTCAAATTGAACAGCTGAAGGTAAAGTTGAAGAGGAAAGACATGATAAAGTTATCAGGTGACTGTCATCATCATCAGGCTGATATAGTACCTCCTGATATATGTATGTGAATCATTGGAATAAAATTAATGAACACATGTTTACTGTGAATAAAAATTACGTAATAAAACACATCCTATCCTTCGAAAGGAAACATTGATAAAATTAACCCTCAACGATTGAGTTTCAGCTACAATTCATCTTTTAGTAAAAGAAGTGGTAGCAGAAGTGCAAAACCAGATTTTTTTATTCGAAAACTTTGTAGAGGAAAAATTCGAATGAAAACCTGCGGCAACGGTACCGGCTGGTATTTCTCTCTAATACTACCACCACTTTCCTTATCACAACGGGGAACAGCAGAGAATCTCATACAGCTTAGCCCGCCGCCATCTTCTATTTATATGTACGGCAGCACCTGCCTATTTCGACCCTCCCAACTCAGCCGTGCGTACCTTAAATTGAACCCTTACTAAACAAGGCTCCTTGCGGTCGAGGAAAACTTTTTCCCTCGAAAATTACGGCTTTTTCTCTTCTCAGAGCTCGCCGGCCGCTAACACGTGGGCGAAAAACGTTGGATCAGTAAAAAGAAAGGTGGCCGAGAAAACGGAGAGAAAGAAGTCGAGTGTAACCGAGAGAGTACATAAATATATTCACCAAGAGCACGTAAGTACCTTCGTCGAGCATATTTTCCAATTCACGCCTGGCGTACCGGTATTTCTTCTAGCTAAATTCGACATAGAATATGTTCGGTTGCTGGAAATCCAAGAGATCTGAGTTCTAGTAAAAAAATTAACAGTTTTGATAATTTGATCAATTAAGATCACTCAGTCTCTGACGAAAACAAGTAACGGCCCTCAGTTCTACCATATGAGGTGGGCTATAACTTTTAGTAGATCTGCTTCTTCCACTAAGAATAGTTGTCAAACCTTTACAACTAAATGACAAGTAGCGACAGGAAACGCTTACGTGAATCCTGAAAGCTTTTCGAAAGCTCACAAATGAATGACCGGCTTAAATAGTGAGCAATCTCGATTCTAAAATTCTCTTCCGCATTTTTCGTCCGAGGTACCTAGTTCGCTGTTCCCCACTATGGACGATTCGATATGTCACTATGTTTTTTTACAAAATAAAAGAGCAGAGAGGAAGTTATTTATGCTACTACTTTAGAGCCGTACATATATATGAAACAGGGACGATCACAATGACTGTTTTCGGTCCCATCGATGATCCCTTCGGCGCGATTGCCAGATCACGTCTCAGTAAATTCAGAAAATGTTATTTATTTTAAGTTTATCAAGACGTGATCTCGAGAAACATTACCGGCGAACTGGTCAGGACTTGGCAGGTAGAAACGGGAAAACTACAGAAAGCGAAAAGGGAAGATAAAACGTTTGATGAGCAGTTGTCAGACAAAATTGAACACATCGAAGAGCTGTGCACGACGTAAGTCGCACCGTCGTGGAAAAGAGCTGGGCGAAAGGGGAAGAAACGCGCAACACGATCATATAAGAACCACTACCAAGACGAGTTCGAGATAAAGGGCCAAATGTGATGAGGTTGGCGCAGTGTGAGTTGGAGGAAGAGAGACGGAAAACGAGAGCACCTTTAACGAGAAAGGTGTTCTTAAAAATCGTGACTCGGAAGATTGGGCTACGTTGAGGATATTAAATGCAATAGCCGAAGATGACGACTGGGCGTGCGCTGGTGGGGAATGTCGGTGTGGCTTCTGTGAAATAGCATTCAAATGACAGCCACCTCACCTCGCTACTCTCTTTCTACACCCTTAGCAGCCAAGACAGAACGCCGCATTATAGTGGAGAAAACACCGAATGATACGGCGAAAGAACACCATCACTGCAGCCGCAACAGCCACCGCTTGCACCATCAGGCCAGTAGGAAAAAGCCTCTTTGCAAAAGGGGAGATAAAGACGAGGCAAGAAATAAACGAAAAAATGAAGGTAAAAGATAAAAAAAAACTTCCTGAGGAAATGACCTGAAAAAATGCCACTCACCCAATTTAGTTTTCATTGGGTGCGGCAACCCCGAGTATTCCCGCGGAGAGGAGCACTGTCAATGTTACCAGCGCCCGTCTCCAGGAAACGGCCTCCGCCACCACCAGTTCATCCCGTACAAGAGGAAAAAACTTAAATTAAGAACAAGATTATACAGAAAAAGAATGAGCATAGAAAAAGAAGAAAAAAAGTTAAGGGAAATAAGAAAAACTTGTTCCCTTCAACAGAAATGCGGTGGTGAGGAACGTTGAAAATGGAAAACGTGGAGGAAAAAGCAGTGTGGGTTTTCTTTTTCCTGCCTGCCGCCTGAACTAGTCGGCTGTGCTCAGTGAATCAAATTATTTATTTAAAAAAATTTACCCGAGAAGATATTCTGAAGGAACGAAGGGTCAAAGCAGAGGAAGCGGAATATGGAGAAGTCGGAGAGGAAGTTTGAACCCATCAATACGGTTTAGGAGTCGACTTTGGGAAGTTGATATTGATAAAGTTTCAAGTCTAAGGGACGAACCGAGCTACTTCGGTCTCTCCGGGACTCTTTCAACTTACGTCGCCTGTTAATGGAATATAAAACGAGCTCTTGTACAACTTTTCTTCATCGGTGCTATCTCTTTTTCTTTCAGGCACGCATGGGGCTCCGTTCCGGCGAAAAGTCACCGTTCATAATCAGTGAATACATCACTGCAAATAGTTCTCTTAGTTGATCGCTTCATTGGTTGAATAATTCTCAGTCTAACATCCATAGGAAATAGCCGAATTTAAGAAATTACGTATCTTTAGTGAAATTCTATAAATTCGTACTAGGATAGAAATAAATACCATAAACAAACCCTAGGCATTTAGTACGGTAAGTGATGTCATCAATTTGAAGGTTTATAGTACGAATTAATCGAGCCATAAAGAGCTCAAAGTAACTGATGGTAAATAGTGATCGATTTTAGATATTATTTTGTTATACGTGAAAATCATTTCTTAAAATGGAAAATTTTTGACACTGCTTATGATATGAAGCATGAACTGATGATAATTTTGGTTTATTATTCAATAATAAACCATTGTAATCGCCCAAGGAACCAGATTGTCTAATCCCCCTCCAAATTTGATGTTTTACGTTTCAAGGCATGTAGAATCCGAATATCCAATAAAAAAATTCTGTTTCCGGCCAAACTGTAATAGCTATATTCTTGAAATTTTCATCAAAAATCAATCTCGGTCCTACGACGGCCCAATTCTTGAACCAACTTGCTAGCTCAATTTTAAGGGTAATTTTGGGGGGTTTTGAGGAGGAGAAAATTCATATTTGCCGACGTTTTTCAGAAAAAGGTGTATTTGGTATTAATTTCTATAGCTTTATTGGTTCTCGAGTTATCGCACTGTACAATCATTTGCAGCGTTTTTCAATCCGCCTGGCGGATTTTTTTTTCAGTATTCATAGAAAGAAGACTGTTGCCGCAGCGGTGTGGGTGACAAGCGATAATTAATGTTTATTTTTGCTCCGTGATTGATCCATAAATAATGCATACAACTTTTACCTCTCCACAACTATAAAATGAAAGAGAAAATAACTGACTGCTCACTTTTCTTCATGTGAAGAATAGTGGAAAATTCACAGAGAGCTGAGAATAGTGGATAAAACCGAAAATGAGAAGACAGAAAAAAGAGTGGAAAAATAAAGGAAAAAGGAAAAAGTAAGATGGATTCAACTCTGAAAGGGGAATGCTCGGTATGGAAATTCAGCGTATATATCATTGCGGGCTGACAGGGCAATTTCTGTTATCACGAGAGGATTGGAAGGGGAGAGCGAGGGGAAGGAGCTATGTTGGAGCGTGGGCGAGTGATTGGAGGTGGGAAGGGCAAGTAGGTTGTTTCACCCTCTCTGTCCTTCAACATTTACCCTATCTATATCATTAGCTGAAGAAAAAGACGGAACGGCAGAGGCTGCTGCTGGGAGGTAGAAAAAGAGTGCAACAAAAGAAAGATTGTCACCCCAGAAAATTGTCAGTGTCAGGTCGTATCAAACGGCTTTTGAGACTCCAAGGGAGAAGAATGAGCGAGAAAAGGCTGGGGTGGGTTTAGTTGATGATCGAGGAAGGGAAACTTCTGCTGGTCCGGAGGCTATCAGCGGACGGATATTCCAAAAAAAAAAAAAAAAAAACGTTGGCAATTATCGTCGGCATAATTCAAGTGCACTTTCTCTAGTTGCTGGTTTGAAGGCAGTGCGGTCCGGGAAAACAATAATTGCCCTTGTAAAATGACGGTTAGCAAAATTAGATAGTGTGAAATATCAAACTGTATTTAAATTAGAAGAGGACTTGAGATACAATAGCTTTCAACGTTGGTAGCTTAATTATCGAAATAATAATGTGAAGTTCAATGTTCCGAATATCATACGGCAAACAGTGTTGGAGCGGGGTTTCCTGTTACTAATGATATTCTGACAGAAAAAGACTCACCATTGATGGCTTCTAAGATAAATTACTACATAAGAGTAAACATGAGCTCACCTGCAAAAAAATCACACACACTTGAATATTCATGGAAACGTATTGACTTGCGAGACTAACTGGATCGATTAATTAACCTCCAACTAGAGACGTCCCAAGTTTTGTTAATGACTCAAACTCGCATTAACGTCATAATCCCATTGACGGCCGTTTTGAATTGATAAGCTTCACTTCATCAGTTTCAAATCAGTCGTGACATTCGATTGAGAGGTGGATGAGAGGTGGCATTCAATCCCTAAAGAGTGAGCCTATTCTTTTCACGGCTTCTTTGTTTCTCTCGTCGATATAATGATATAATGTCAGGAATATCAACCCGTTGTTCGGATAGTCAAATCCAACGACGAACTACCTACATCCGGAGAAGGATATAGACGGACTATCATGTAACCTTCACGCTATCGCTGAATTTCATTAATTTTTTATTTAAATATTTCAAACCTAAATTAGTTATTGAGTTGCTACAGACTCAAGTTTCCCTATTACATACAACATTTTTATTAAAAATATCAACTAACAATCAATTTGTAAGGTGGAAGCAATAATTTACTGAATATTACACTCACAAAAATTTAATATTCAAACAAAATAAAAATAGTAGTCAAGGAGGCCGTTACGCTTCAGGATTTTAATTTCTATATCGCTCGTTTCACAAACAATCATTCTCCCTGGAGCACATAACAAAAAAATTCTGCCGATAATAAGGTTGAAGCTTACCATAAGGTGAAAGGTATTTTTTCTCACCTATTTGCCATGCAGAATCAATTATTTGACTTGAGGAAATCCATTGATCTAATATCAGACCACAGTCTGTTCAGAAGCAGAAGCGAGTTCAACTCCTGTTGTTGCACGCAACGAATGGAGGTCGTGCGGGTGCTTCATCGCATTATAAACGTGATCAATGATTCTTTTTCTATTTTTTTAAAGATCATTCCATATAATTCCCGTGAGCCAGTATGTCAATGCTTTGAAAAGAAACCTGCTCTATTTAAATTTCTTTTCTGACACCATTATTTCCGAAGCCCAGGCCAAGTTTACAATAAGCACTCATATTAGGAGTTTCATCTCAAGTTTGAGAGGAAAATAGAGGCATTTCCTGATGAGAACAAACAGGTAGGTATTTTCGGTACCTACGCGGATCTCATCACCGCATAGTTCAATGACGTATATAGAAAGGATTTAAAATGTTATACTTGTTTCATTATTAATTTCTTAATTTCGACAGTAAAAATCCTGTCAAAGTTTCCAAGTTTCCTTACAAGTCAGAGATGATTTCACCTCTATTTTCTCGGGCTGTTAAGTCGCATCACGGTGTCATTCCTCTCACGGGAATCAAGTAACAATCTTGAGCGTGTCTAGAATTGATTCCGAATAATTCCGATATTCGTTAGGCCAAATGTTTTTACTACCAATAGAAACGACTATTGCCGCATCATACCGTCAGATCACATTATTGACTCGATTCCAGTATAATATGATGTCTTTTACAATCTGCGAAGGGTTGGAAATATGTTCTACAGCCCATTTCGACAATATAAGTGATGCTATTACACCTCGAGAGCACCGAAAGCTGTAAATAAATCCGGAAAAGTTGAAGTGTGCTAGTAGTCCTGGCGCAGTTCTTTCGGTCTTTTTGTTTTTGGCATTCGGAATGAGGAGGGGTGTCCCTAGGCGGTTCTATCATCGCCGGTGCTGCAATTTGTGCTCAGGGAAAGAACAAGGAAAGATGAAAATGCGAATGTAAAGGGGGACTGACAGAGAAAAAAAAAAAAAAAAATGAACGAGAGCATACGAGGAAAATAAAAGTTCTGTTTATACTGGGGCGGAGCTTACGAAGGTATGGTAGCAATTGCAAGCGCGTGCTTCACTTCGGTCCAAGTGTTAATCAGAACCAATACTATCTAGAGTCAGAAGATATTTTGATGTGAAATAACCACAGGCAGATTTTTCCGTTGTTCAACGACAGGTCCAAACAAGTAGAGCTACAAAAGGCTACAACTATTAAACCTTATGAAAACTGAGGATACGTTTTCGCCGTTAAAGACCCCCTATTTCATAGCTCCGCTGTAGCGTAACCAGGGTCTTATAAGATGAAGATTCTATGGTTGAAGGATATGCATAAGGAGGGAGAAACTCCACAATATAAGGGAAGGCATATTTCACGGCTCTCTGAACTTTTCTTGTCGTATGCTCTCTTCACTGAATCACCTGAACAGTTAAGGACATCCTGGTTGCGAATAATCGTTCACACACGACACGATGGCCCAATGGTATGAGCTCGCCTAGATCCCTTACATTACGCGTTCTTACCTTCCTAATCCCACAGAACGATTGCTATTCTATTTAAGGTTTGGAAGGCCATTTCAAGGCAAATAGTTTTCGAATCAAAATCTTAGTTACAAATAATGGACTTGCGGTCATTCTAAAAAAGAAAAATAAATAAAAATAATAATAAATGTCTTTTTTGTCTAGCTGCTGAGGCTAGTTTAAATGAATGTAAATCAGTATTATTAAATAATATTTCATAGAATCAGTCCATCTTTCAAAACTGTCATAATCGGTCGGCTCAATTTCGTCGTTTCTACGCACACGCAACGATCGCCGATAGTAAATCAGGCGAATTCTACCAACCAATGATATACCAATGTGTGTATGTGTGTGTTTGAGCCTATCATGATTTCAATGAATAAGCTACTGTCCAGTGTTAATGAGGTTTATAATAAGTAGGGAATTAAGTAATGGTTCATAGTGGCTTGAGAATATAATTTTAGAAACAGATCAGATCGTTCAGCGACGGCCCGACGTGACAAGAGAAAGATAACCGCGTATTGAATTTGACAGTTACCAACCGTTCTTTTGATACGAGACATAATCAATAATCGTTTCAACGGATTATTACTATCTCCAATATTTAATAGGGCATGTTTGATCCACGGATTAACCTTATCTTGTCTGGAAATCTTATGATGACTCGCAAATAAAGATTGCGTGATTGCTAACGTTCTTCAAATATTAAACATGTCAGTTGGCCCATAATCGTGTAAAACGTGGCGAAAAAAATGTAATGTTCTCACTCTGAAGTTCACCTACACTCGAGTGAGTGAAGGAAGAATTCAATACCTTGCTCGGACCTATCTAACCGATTGTTCTCATGAGTTGCAGGGGAATTGAAAAATTCCAAAACTACTAAATGAAAAAATGAAGCGTACTGTGATTAGGATTCTATATCATCTCGATAAGAAATAAAAAAGATTGGAGGATATAATATGTAGATAACACTAACTGGGACAATTCAAAGCAATATTTCAACAGTATACGCTTTTATTTTCCCCTGAGAGTTGTTAATGATGTTTTCTTTTTCGATCCCCAGATTGTTGGATTTCAATTCATTTTAGTCCCCGAATTCATAATTGGCTGCCACTAGTACAAATAATGACTAAAATTGTTGAAAGGAAGGGATATACAATGACATATGAATATGGCTACTGTGAAATAATCATAAGCGTCATCAGCCACTAGGTAGTTGTTTATAGTTTCCGAATAAAGTTTCAGTTGGCTTTCTACTATTGAACAAATACTAATTCCACAGCAAAAATTACAAAATGCAGTAAATACATTTAAGAATCTTTCCTAGATTTCTCTCAAGGAGAAACGGCTCGTTCTTTATGATGAACCCTTATAACCGTATGCCAAAGCGTAAAGCTGAACAGCATGTCATATCTCTTCTCACTTTTACTATCAAAGTAGCTGAAGATGGAACACGACAGGGAGAAAGGGTGGAATTCATGTTGTCGCACGCTTGGATAAGCTCTTTGAGCTTCTTTCGCATGAATTAACGGGCCGGGAAACTTTCAGTAAATCAATTTTGGAGAGTGCTAGTTTTACACCGAACCCCAGTGAATGGTTTTGCGGGTTAGTTGAAATGAAGATCCTGAGTCGGTAATATATTCTGGCTTGTCTCAAGACATGCCTAAGGGCCGTTTCTGAATTAAGACGGAAAAACTGCAGGCAGCCCTAAACATAAATACAGTAAACGCTGCACCAAAAAATAAGAAAATGTAACGTTCAGGTAGCATTTCGTCCAATCGATGAATTTCTACGAACGATCAACATCGGAGCTTCACGAATTAGTGAGACTTAATTTACAACATTTTCGATGGACCTTTTGTTTATTTTTTTAATCATGCAAGGAGGGACGGTCGTTGATGGATGGTTATGAAAGTATCGCGAAGTAGGAAGATAGAGCGGAGAAGAGAAAAATAAGATGAAAATCGACTAAAAAAGGATTGGCTCAACGAAGCCGAGGTATCGAATAGGCACGTTAAAAATCACTGACAAGGGTTGGAACGGCAGTAAAAAAGGAGGCGCGCCTCGCCGCTCCACAGTGGGAGGAGCTGAAAAAAACAACTGTCGCAATCAAAACCACCATTCTGAAAGGCTTGACCGAAGCGAAATTTTAAAGAGGTTCCCACAGGGCGCACTCCGCCAAGCGAAATAGAGGGGAAAATTCAGAAAAAAAATCTCAATGCCGTTCGGAAGGCGGTAAAATGTTGAAATATTGACGTTTTTACAGTAAACGGATTCGAGTTGAGTCGTGTACTGCGAATGAGTTTCTCGGCCATTGGCTCGTAAAAGGACAGCCGCAACGTTTAATGAGGGACTGACCAAGGTAGGTAGCACAGGATTAACAAAGAGAGCAAGCCAAGAGCTGACTTTATTGGTCGAGTACTCATTTCCGACGTCCCAGCTTAAGACGTGGTGATTGGATATTTCCGTAAACGGCCTGTGATGAGTAGACAAGGTTGAAATATAATATACGGGAACAACCAAGATGCATCCGTGGAAACAATAGAATTTTCATACGAAAAGCTCAAGCAGAAATACATTCTTAAATCTTAACATCGGATTTTCAAAAACCGATGAGGACTTGAAAGTATGAGATCGAGTCAAGGTAAGCAGCGCACATCACGTATTATGCCAATCACATAATATATTCTCACGCGTAAGACACAAAATTGACAGAACCGAATCCGAACCGTCCAGATTTGTGAGATGTCAGGGAAGATACAGCTTGGAAAGAATAGCTCTAGAAGATCAGAGTGTGGGATGGTGCCAGAAATATGGCGTAGGACTAGATGGCAACTCCGATCCCATGGGAGGTGTCATGATCCCGAACCCGAGCGGCTCAGCCCACATACGCAGGGACGTCTCAGCCGCCACTCACAGGGAGGATTCACCTGGATTCACGTATCGCACACACTGTCCATTTCGAGAGTCGGTCTCTGAAGCGATACACGTGGTGGTATAGAACAAAGTGATGTGGCTGGGGTTTCCTGGTGACAGTTCTCTACTCCCAGATCACTTTCTCCTCTTGAGCCAATGGATATTTTTTTTCACTTCTCGAGTCACTATAATATCTGCATCAGGAAACCTGTATATTCTTCGGATGCAAGTGTCAGTAGTGCAGGCCTTTAATTAATGATGGCTTAAAATAAAACCGCCTGCAAAAGAAGTTGAATGAACGTGCAATTTTGCCCGTCAAAACGCCTTCAAATTATCTCATAACTGAGATCAGATTGATGTGACTGAATAATTGAGTCACCGTTTGTTAAATCGTAATTGTAACAAATTGTCGCTTGGGTCATGAAGTTTTCCCTGAAAAGTAATAATGCCCGGCGAATAGGATTTTGTTCCTCGATATCATACCAATATAAAAGTAATAGATATATGAAGTTCCGATGAAATCAGGATACTGAGCAAATTTTGCAGCCAACTTGAATCATTTCAAACTCCAAATTTACGTTTATGTAAATTATCGGTATCCGCACACGAAAAATTCATAGATCGACGGATAATTAACACTGGCAGCTAATCAACTTCCATGATACAGTACATTTTAACAAATACAATCACGCCATAGATCTGTGCTCTCTACGCCATGTTAATTTTTTCCATGCGAAATTGGCAATAGGCAAGATTCCGTGCGGGATGAAAATGATAAGCAAACTCGATTGTAATGATCGTGTGCTCTTACAATAACAAAACAAATACGTGAACATTTTCTAATTTGCCAGTTCAAAGTAATTATTAATGAATCACTGCTAAGACTGAATTCTACGAAATAGAGATGGTGCGACAAAAATAGCGTGTTTCGCCGTGCTCAGACTAGTTCTATCTTCTACTATTATCTATGATAATAAACTCGTGACATAAATCGTAAATCTTCTTGGACTGTTCTCGTAGACAGGGGCAATAAAATGCGTCAATATTTGATGTGAGATGAGATGAATGGCTGGAGATAGCCTTTCTTATCTCCGTTCAGTCCCACGAAACCTTGCCTACTGACGTAACTATCGCAGTTGATTTAAACTTACTGCGAAACTATTGGTCGTACAATGTTTCCACCAGAAGTTCAGAAGATTGGCAGTGAACCGATTCAAAATATGGGAACTATCCTGCTCTCGTCTATACCACCGACATAAATAGATAATACATATAAGAATATCATTTCTTGAACTGTCTGCCTCATCATTTACGATCTCCAAACTCAAGTAAAGGAGGTTCATTGCAGTAATGCTTTTATCACCCCCCCCCCCACCTAATACAGATCTGAAATACATGAATAGGCGAAATCGCTCGGCTCGTTAAGAAAGACGCGAGTCGTCTTGCGATTCTCCTACTCAACCAACGAGCAGCATCGTTCTTCTTGTCTGATCGGTTTCTTTGCACGTGGCAAGTCAAATCAACTCGATAGGCGAGTGAAGACAAAATCTTGATATCCCAATATGGTATAACTAGCTTCAAAAAGCATAACAAAAAATACTTTTATCTCTGAAGCTCGCATTCAAATCATAGGTACACTCCATCTATAGATGTTGGAAAACTGCAACTTTCCTAGACGTTCTTCCAAAGTGTGCTAATGAGTACGCTTTGAAAGCGGTTTGTGCATGCTGATTATGTATGCTCTTCCTGAAACTAACAAGTTCAGTTGCGTAATCGATAACTTCGGAAACTTGCTAAGTCGGTTTGGGAAGTAAACAACACATTCAGTACAAGCCGAGGTTGTCACGTTTTATCTCATAGTAACAGTAGTGCACTATCAGTTCGGATGAGGTAAAGATCCATACAAATCGAAGTAAGTAAGCGATGGGCACGGCTGTTTGAGTTTTGTCATTTTATCGATAATTCTGAGCCATCTATTCGTGAGCTACGAACCCCAAAATGTCAGGCTCGAGTCCAAATTTCCACGGGTACCGAGCGTTTCCCAGACAGTAAGAGCTAGGGTCCCACGGATCTAAAATTATTTAATGCTCTCAAGAGAATTGAATTAGAGGAAGTGAAGCAGTGGCAATGATGCTGTAGTTGTATTGGAGCGTACGAGACGGCATGCCAATACGCACCCACGCGTAGACAAGCACACAAACTCAGGCAAACCAGCAACTACCGAACCATTTCCATCGACGTCGAGAGAGCGTGCGAGTAAGAGGGTGACGAGAAAGGGAGTTCGACGAGGGTGGGCCTCGCCTCCGCCACCGCCGCACGAGAGGATAATGGAAGTTATCCATTTACATGCATTTGCTCCTCCAATAGAATTAGGTGGCACAATGGAGCCAGATGGATCCTCTTTCATAATTAGAGGCAAACAGAAATGTATACCCTACACCTCGGCTAACTGCATTAGACCACACTTACAAAAACAGACCTCCCTCCGTCGATAGCCAGCTAACTCTCTTTCTGTCTCTTCTATCCTCCTCACGTTTCTACGTGCTGCTTCTTCTCATTCTAATCGGTTCTTTTGTACAAGGCCAGTCAATTTAGCTCGATAGGCGAGCGAAGATAGACAAAATGTTGATAAATCGATATGGTATAACAAGCTTCAAAATGCATCGTGAAAAATATTGCACACTGGTTGCGGTTTAGGGTCAGTTTCAAAACCTCAACTTAGCTTAACTCGAAAGTGATTGTTGACGAGCTCGGAGTTGGGAAAAGACTATAATTATAGCAAGGGTAGTTTGTAGCGTTCTCATATCAACCTCAATTTAAAAGCTGAAAAACGGCATTTTCTGCCAACTTCTCCTTAGCCTTATTTCCCAGCTACGTGCTACGCTGACTAGAGGTGGGGAAAAAAAGTTAATTTCCTCTGATTCAATCAATTCTGATTTAAGAATTATACCATGTATTTGGAGCAGTAACTAGGGTGATAGTTGTGAACGTTTGAATTTCAATTTCAATTATAATTATTTTTCCAAAACGTCGAAATTAATCTTTTCACGAGTTGATGAGTCCGACTAGCATTTTAATGGGCAATGGAAACCTCCTAATTCTAATCAAATTCTAATCTTTAACATAAATTTCTCGAACTCTTGTCGACAACACCACAAACGAGTGCTATTGATTTTTAGTTTCCTGTAGATCTGCTTCTACGTTCTGTATCGCTTGAAAAAACATTTTTGAACCCTCGGGAAATGATTAACGATAGTTACCTAATACAGGATGTGTTCGTTTGAAATTTCTCGTAAAATTAGCTGGATAGCACGTTGTGAATGGCTGGAGAAAATTAGCACCAATCGAGGAATCAGTAAACGAATTGTTAGTACTATGATTACTGAGGGTCGCAGAAGGAGACTGCCGAAACACGACGGCCGAACGAGGGGAGATACTTGGGCTGTATCAAGGGCTTCGGTCGGTAGTGGAGGGGGAAGCGGAACGAGGCAATAAGGAAGCGATTGCCGGAGAAGTTTTGCCGAGTCGGAGCTTGGAGGGACAATTAGGACGAGGCGATAGCAGGCTTCCTAATACGAGATTATCCTTTCCGGTCTTCGTTGGAGGGTGGGAATCTCTCCACATCCAAATCTTTCAGCGTCCACACACCACCTCATCTGCCACAAGTCAAATTAGAAATCACCCGATTTGGGAAAAGTCTATTTGAACCAGCAGTCTAACTGCGAATCACCGGAACAGGAAAAAAGGGATCGACACGCAACGAAAATCACGAACTTCGGGATAGTCAACTCTACTCTCCTTAAACTACATCGGCAAAGGAACAGCGAAAGAAATTGTCGTCATGCTAGAATTGGAAGTGGAATGTGCATTTTCACAAGTGACGGGACCATCGTACCGTCCAAAGTAACCAATGTGTTCCAAGACCAGAGCCATCACCATGTCTGGTCTGCGCGGTGGATAATATTTTATATTATATTTTTAATATATTTATAATTTATTTATATTATAATATTTTATATTATATTATATTATTATTCTTAAACTTATTCCTCTCAGTTGGAATGAAATGTGACCGTTCACATAATTTAGTCTTCGGTATTTACCAGCCGAAAAACTTCACTCGAATCCCTGAATTTTACGGATGCGATTTCAGGCTTTTGAATCATAATTTGCTTATCACGTGGCACGGACTTTCGATTTTTTAATTTTATTTTTTTAATCGATGCAAATTTCCTATTTTGAGTTAAAGGAAGATCGGGTAGAATATTTCTTGGCGATGCGAATCCCCAACCCACTTATTCAGAAACACTTTTTTTGTTAGATATTTATTATTCATCTCCTCATTATTTGCCGCTCGCGCGGCTAACATCAGACGGCGACTTCTCGACCAGAAAATGTGGGAACAAGTTTTATCGGTGAACCGAGGTAGAAAATCTGGTTCCGATGCGACGAGGTATACCTAAAACAGGTAATAGGACTTGGATCGGATGTGCCGTAGCCAATCGAAACGGCGGTGAGCTCTGCTCGTCGGATATCTCTACGTGCGAGAGAGGTTCGAAATCGAATAATGGACTTCCAGATGAACGAACATGAGAGAAGGCTAAAGGGTTGTTAGGAATGCAACGTGCAACCACAGTTTACAACAGGTTCAACCAGTTATGTTAACTGGCATTAGATTACCCTGGCGAAGATCATGTTTGCGTTCGATAGTTCTGGGCCAAGATTTAGAAAGAACTGAATGTACTAGTTACCAATGATAAACTCTTTAAAAAATGGTAGCCGTATTAGTGTGAAGGGGAGACTTAAGAAATAGTATTTTAGCATCATGCAGTAGTTACGTACTCAAGCCGTGTCACAACGTCTCTGGCATTTTAACCTTATTTACTTGACCACTCTCTCTTTTTCTCCAGAATAATCCCATTATAATGACGCAACGTCAGAAAGTCAAAAAATATTTTTAAAAACGGAATGGCAAGTATTTTCAGTTCCATTATAACAATATAATTCTTATATATCAGTTCTTTGCTATTGAGTGGTGGTGATGGGTATCCAGGCACCTCAATCTACCGGCCAGTTTTGCTTCTGTCTCCCTAGTCGTATGTTTCTTGGCGGAATCCTCCGTTATCGTCCACCTTGCTACGAGCAGCGTTTTTCACCGCAGCCGCATTTTATAGTACGACCAGTCGGGGACGTTCAGCCGGTTTCCCCGAGGGTTGTAGCCTGCCAGCCCACACAATACTTTCAAGGATTCATACATATGCGAAGAAAGTTCATAAAATCCTGAGGGAACCTATTCTCATGGGACGAATAAATGTACTAGAAGACATTCCAAGGTGAAAACCAAAAGTTGGTTGTTGCTCTCTCAAGAAGATGGAAGATTCCAAGGTTTATTGTGTTCAATATCAAGAATTGATTTTCTTTTCGTTCGATGATCTGGTGACCCAGCAGATTTGTTGGTTTGCACTATCCTCAATGATCAATTTTTCAAGCGAGGAAGTAACTTTTTCAATATGAAGAGCAGTCAATATCAGTATAAACTACAAATCTAAATACCGTGCGATTTTTTCGTCAAAATTATACCAGTTTTTGAGTATAACAGCAGTATTGACCAATAACAGCACTAACAGTTGTAGTGGAGGGCTAATGATTGCAGCACACTACGCACTCAAGTTTAGTTGATTTGAACTTTTTTCGAAAATTTGTAACTTATTTTATTATGGCTGTAATTAGCGTGCTGCCTTATTTTTTTAGCTGTCTTGAGAATAATCTATCATGCCTTCATGTTAGAGCGAGAATTTTGTTCTTGCATTGATCGATCTTTTGAGTAGTTACAGGTACAGCCAAGCATCGGATGGACAGGAAACTGAATGAAATCGTTATATACGAGGGTACGAAGAAATTTTGAGGAATTAACGCATCCTCTGTGCACAAGGGACCGGGAAATATTGCAATGGTAGTCAGAAGAAGGATAATATACGTCGAGCTGTGCTGGTAGAGAGTGTTACTTGTTTTAGATGTTGCCACCACGTGTGGATCAGTCGCACATGTCTCACCTCTGATTGACAGCCGACAACCTTCGGCTTATTTATTTATAGGAATCACTCGGAACGGAGAGAATAGAAGTGGGGAGAGACCGAAATCCCTTCCATATTCCAAAGCTTTCCCCAGCACATACGAGTTTAACAACGCATTCTCAGTGTCTAGAACCTTTCTTTCGCAACACTACATTATTTACTTTGTCTCGTTCTTTCCTATTCCAGCTTGTGATTTTTACCCTCCGCGTCGCAACGAATTGATTTTTCAACCTTAACAGCTCTTAGGTGCTGGAACAAGTTAAATTTATCTTCTTGTACCTTTCAATTCTTCCTCGTTTTCAAAGCTGAATCGTGGAGAGGTTTCAACAGTTTATCGGGGCTTTAAACGCCACCGCTGGGAATTCCTGGCCCAAGAAAAGCCCATCATGGCGCTATTTTTTCCACTCTTATTTTGGAGCTGAATTGAATTGAAATTATCGGCACGGCGTCCAACTACTGGTGCATATTTTGTTATTTTTTAACTCGGCGGTTTTCTGGGCAAGATTATCGCATTACTCAATTTAAACTTCAAATCGAGTTAGGAAACTGGTACACGCTTAACTTATCAGCTGTACTATGTGTTCCATGATTAGAATAATGTCTCCTAAATACGGATCATACCTTCTTTTTTTCCAATGAACGTATTAAAAGGAACGAGAAGCCGATTGTTATCGTGCGTGATAACAGCCGGCTAGGGGAAAACTTCTTGAAGCTGATTTTGGCCCATTTCAAGCTAGCTCAAGTATATAATTCCGTGAATTAGCAACAGCCGAGCTGAACTTTCACTAGCGCAACTAAATTCGATCTCCATTTAGTAACACTGAACTAGCTCAAGTAAGATTGCAAATACAGTAAATTACGAGTGCACGTACATCAGACAGGTCACCTGCGCTCGAATAGTTAGTCAGCTACCTACGAACTTCAATGAAAATATCGAAGGCATATCTAAATCAATCGTATGAGATGCGAATGTGTCGAATACTGGAAAGGTTAGAAAGAATTGTCGATGCATTTTTCGCTATTTTATCGCCATAACTGTAAATAACACAACGTAGCGTGCTCTCCGCTCAAATAGTTGGCATATGGCAACTCCGGAAGAGTTTGTTCACTACGTAGCGAGAGGTATCAGTAAACTAGATAGAAATCTATAGTTTTAAATAGCAACTGAACTCCGTTAATACTCTGTCATAATTATAAGCCTTTCAATATCGACATTTCTTGAACTCGAGTACATGCAAATGGCTTCGCAGGGCTCTCGATAACTCCATTATGACTCCACTCAAAATTGTTACGAGAGTTGCCATTAGGAGCTCGTGGAAAATTCCTTGTTTCCCATCTAAAACCCTCTACTCCTATGCATTGCTTACCGCCCAGCAAAACGCCAACGCCATTTCATTTCCTTTCGAGCAGTTCATTAAAAAGGTGTTAGGAGACGCTATTAGGCTTTCGATTGTAAAAGAGGGCGGAAAAGTCTACTACCTTCGTCGTCGACGGCAGTGTTGTCTGCCACGGGTGGTAGCTGCTATAAGGCAACCACCCACCCCATTCCAGCCGGTGCCTGGGCAATCAATACAAATACTCACCAACTCCTCTCCTCGCGAACAATGCAAACCACGCTTTCGCCGCCGAAAGTTGTAGCTCTTAGCGGAAAGAAAATACGAAGGAGATGAATTTTCGCCCTCAACTTTCGGACGATCAAATGAAATTCACTGAGTGAGAAACGGGCTGATGCTCGGTTAAAAACGCTGCAAATGATTGTACAGTGGTTTATTATTCCTTCACTTCAATAATAATTTCAGAATCCTATCCATTTATGATAGTAATTATTCAGAACATGTGTAAACGTTTCAACCGAAAAACAGATCGGTAACTATCGGGGAAAATTCCGTAGCAACTATTGTAATTTTAATTAATTTTATTTTTCTTAATTTCCTAATTAGAAACTAAATTTTTTGCCTAACAGTACAGCTGAAGAGAGTGTTTGTCGACCATTCCAATGAGTATAGAACGATTTTTATAGCTCCAAGAACTCTCGAGTTATACCCTCATGTCAAATTTCTAAAAATCTCCCGAATTCGGCACAAAAGCTGCGATAACTCGAGAACCAATGAAGCTATCGACCCCGCAATGGTCTCATTCGATTCAGCGTCCAAAAATCTATATAATTTGATACCACGTACACATTTTTCTGAAAAACCTTGGAAAATATGAATTTTCTCCCCCTCAAAACCCCCCAAAAACACCCTTAAAATTGAGCTAGCAAGTTGGTTCGAAAATTGGGCCGTCGTAGGACCGAGATTGATTTTTGGTGAAAATTTCAAAAATTTAGCTATTATGGTTTGGCCGGAAAAGTGTTGACGGCGTACGGCGTACGGCGTACGGCGTACGGCGGACAGACAGAATTTTTTTTATTGGATATTCGGATTCTACATGCCTTGAAACGTAAAACATCAAATTTTGAGGGGGGTTATAAAAATTTTTTCCTTGGGCGATTACAATGGTTTATTATTGAATAATAAACCAAAAATGTATTTAATTAAACACCATGAGACATACCGTGTTAAATGATCGCTAGTGCTTTTCCCTCTTCGTTGACATGAGTAATATAAAGATGAGGTTGTACGAGGCTGTATGAATTCTAATGTATATTGAGAAGATTGAATTCAAAAATATTTTGACTCGATTGTGAAGTCCTACATGAAATACGTAGGTATTTGCTTAGCTCGCAGCATGGTAAAATTTCTAATCGGATTTAGCTTGAGATTAAAGAGACGTGAAGAAAAACGTTAGCTCAAACTCGTATGCTTCAGATGACATCCGATACAAATAAATTAACTAGACAGTTAAACTTAAGGCCTCATAATTGCCGAAATTAATTTAAAATTTTAATTATCTCCTTCTATAGGTTCGTCCTTTAATTTTTTCCCTTGATTTTTACCACCCTGCCTGCAGGGATGTCCATAAACATTCATGTAGGACAAACTCCATCCACAAACTAGCATAAATATAAAGTACAATATTATTAATAAGTCACTGTAAAGTTTTGTTACTACCAGAATTTCCTTATTTCATTCTTCACAGTTTATGCACACGTTAAAATGAATTTTACTACGGTTTCATGACATCAAACGGTTTTCAGCTGTTTCATTAATTAAACTTCCAAATTTTCAGGCTCCTATAGATTGAAAGTTTTTATCAACTAAGAAAATTAAATTTATATTTTCATAATGTGCTTAACATACTCGCATGTGTAAAATTCATCGGATTTAAATTACGATTTGAAAGGTTACAAGGATACAGCACCAATTGGATAATAGCAATGAACATCTTGAGCTTGGCACCTTTGAAAATTAGAGGCAAACGAATTTCAATGTCAACACTAACAAAGGTTTGAGAGGAACAATCCAAGCCCTATCGCCGAAAGTGTAACTGCTGCCGTGCTTCTGTAATGAACGTCTCACCCTAGGCTATTTCCCTCTCCAGCGACTGAGTGCAAGGAGCCTTCTTGAATACTGTTCACGAGGTTGAGGGGAAAGGTATTGCCGAATTTATTCGCAAAGTACATATTAAACAGCAGTAAATCCTTTTGTTCCTTAGTGAAACAATTAGTTAAGAACGTTCCCCTTAATAAATTAAGCTTAAAGTCGTTTCCTTATTTTAATTCGAACTGCGGGAGGCTTAAAACTGATTTAATTACTTTCCAGCGGAAAATCCTTACGCCCTTTTACACAAAACTGGAGTATGATAATTACCCCAGCAGAATTCGGTTTCAAGTATAAATATTATCAACATAGTTGCTAAACGTTGGACGTTCACCTCAACAACTGAGGATGGGTTTTGGATTCCGCAAGCGACTAAATAAATGAACAGCTAACAATAGTGATGAAGAGTATATTTCAAACGGTTAGACTTTCAGAGACCAGGCGGTGAAACCTCGAACGATTTTTTCGTTCCATACATGGAAAAAATAAGTCGATAAAAACGGGCCCAGTCTTATTTCTTTGATACCAGTAACAATATCTAGATAGAACGATACAAAAAAAAAAATCGTACATTATAGAACTACTCAGCACTCATCTCGCTGATTCGCTGATTAAAAAAAGGGAGAAAGGTATCACTTCTAAACCGTAAGGTTTTTTTTTAGTGGAGTCTGCGTGTTCTTTATTAATCATCAAATACAAGCACTAATGAATATTTGAAGGTAGTCAACGGGTTCGAAATGTCGGAAATTTCCGTGAAATAAGCGTAATTACTGTAGATGGTTTCTAATTATTACGATCACATCCAGTATAATTGAACAGTTCGTAATGTAATTACATTAACATTGATTGCCGTGATCGCTCACGAGAGGTTTTGAGATTTATCCATTAATTTCTGCGTACTTCAACCGTTCGTGATTCGAACGGAAAATGTCATTTAACCGACAATTGGAGGACGTCACGCGAAACATGTCACGAGCAACCAATTATACGCTTATCTGATTTCTGTGATTGGATGAGTATTAAAAAACAGTTTATTTAATCGTTTTTATTCATTCGACACTAATTAGAGTTGACTTGCGAAAATGACTGCCAATTTCCATCAGATAAAGGAGGATCATTTAAATAGAACTCTCTTGGTCTCGAGTAGGTAGTTTATGGATCATCAATACCGGTAGTCAGGAAAAAGTCTTCCTCCCTTCACCTAAATTATCTTATACAAACGTTCGACGAATTTGACTAGAAAGAGACAAAGATCAGTGACAATAATATTGCGAAAATTAAATAAAAGGGAAGCTGCAATGACAATTTTTCTAAATTGTTATATTCGAGCAGCTATTAAACGGAGGCAGGAAACCGAGGATGGGAAAGCGAGAGCTTCACTGCAACTGAAAACGTGATGGTGGAAAAGTAGTAAAAAATGGATAAAAGTCGTGTATTGTGACACATTTATAACAGTTTCTATTAGCTCCCTGTAATGCTGTCTAGTTTATGAGTCCTCGACTCATAATCGATTGTAGCTAAAGCTATTATTCACCAAACATTTTTCGAGTATACGAAACCGTGGAGGCTAAACGATTTTCAGCTTTTGATGGTTTCAAGTTCATATAATCCACCATTAACTTCCACCATTAAACGCGAGGAACATTTCTAAACGTAGAGCATTTTCCGTTATTCGAAGCAGTTTGTTAGGTTTGATGAAGCGTTGAAACGGAACGTAGGCCTATTGAAATTTATACGCTCGAACTAAAGTGACAGACCTCAATTGATAAATCCGTTGTAAATCTTCATTCTCCTGGTTTGCGGTTGACTGCTGACGAGTTGACTTCGTTAATAAATCCACTTTCTCCTCCCCCACTTAGCTGTCCCTTAACTTACCGGGCGTATCTGAGATAAGAGCTCATATTTTGCAACAAAACCTGACGCTATTATCGGGGAGAATTTTATTTCAGTTGTATACGAATTTGTAATGTCATAAACACGAAAAAATAGAAACTAACATTCAGCACGAACTAATAGAAGGATAGCTCTCGCATTAACTTTCCTATAAATTTTTTTTTTTTTTTAGGTTTTATTGTGTTATCACAAGGATTTCACAAAGGTTGGGCAATACAAGTAAAAAAACAATGAAATCAATGTACACTTCTTGAGGTAAATTAAAGGAGAAAACCGAACGAGAAATTAGTACAGCAGCCGAAGAGATTAAAAGGTCAATATACAAGAAGAACTAGAAAGTGAAACATCAGAGCTTAAGTGCCAGAACAAATAATAATAGTAAAAAATAAAGATAATAATAATTAAAAAAAATAAAATAATAAATAAAAGATGAAAAAAAATTAATAAAAAAAGTAATAAAAAAAATAAATAAATAAATAAAGATCCTAGATAAAGATTTCCTATCAATTCTAGAGCTAAACGCTTTCGCACTGTTAAACCTAGATGATCAGAAATCACGATGTAAAGTAGGTACATTTACGTTCGTCCTACTTTCATTTTTAGCCGCCGAATAAATCGTTACTGCTAGACAAATGTGAGTCGGAATTAAGTTTTTTTTCCAATTCCATGATTCATATATTGTCGGCATCACAGAAGGAATAGAAAAAAATATAATAGGCACGGAAGACACTATTGCCGCGACTCTGTGCGTCCATTGAAAACTCGTCCACGGTGTACACCAACCATCGAACCCTTCTTTCTATTCTTCTATGCACCTACCTTTGCCGCATTTCTATAACATAGCGCGTATCGAACGAAACCGGGACAATGAACATCCGATCGAATAGAATGGAACGGCCTCTCGACGCTATTAGTTACCATGGCTGCTAATGATGGCGAAAACGAAACAAACGCCGGGAAACCCTTTTGAAGGGGAAAGAAAGACCTCCGTACACCGAAGGTCTTGGGATTCAGTGGAAAACGAGAAGGCCACATAACTTAATTGGGCTGTTGCTAACAATGAAACGGTCTTATCAAACTCAGAATCATGAAGTCCATGTTCACCGATTTTCGAAGCGACCGCTACCTTATTTGAGTTGGCAATCAAGTAAATACACGTCGGAGCCAATTCTACGGGTAGAAAAAATTATAATCAGTCTTTTTTATATTTTTAATCGATTCTAAATTAAATTTTTTTAATTTGATCACACAGAAACTATTTTTTCGAAATTCGCGAAAGTGACGAAAAAAAATTCCAATGTTGAAACTTCCGTAGTATGAAAATCGAAAAAAATAAAAAAAAATATTAATAATTGTTCGAATTTGATTGTTTTCATTTTAAATTCGAATTCTACGTCTAATTTTCTGTGGGAATTATCAATTAATCAAATTTCAGTATTTGCGAAGGATTTTTTAAATTAAGAAACATAAAAACGTGAAACACTGAAATGAGTAAAAACTGATAGTTGTCGTCAAATTTACGCCATTTCGACGTCAAATTCGGATTCAGCGTTAAATTTCCTATAAGAATAGCTTTCAAAACCGCTTTAAAACGACAATTTAGTTTTTCACTATTACGGAGCTCGGAATTTCGGCCGGCGAAAAAGTCGATTTACGGAAAATAATTTCTCTGGCTCTGTTTAAATTTTTTTCACCAAATTTTTTGCTATGTACGTATGTAAGGCGTTCGAATGAAGACTCCTGCATAATAAAACAATTGATTCGCACATATTTTGACCCCGAAATGTACGGTTAAAGTCCAATTTTTGAGCTTTCAAAAACCGATTTTTTTAGACCAGTTGCAGATTTTTCCGAGCAATAAAAAAAATCACAAAAATACATCTTGGTAAGACACAACTTTCCTAAAAATTTCAGATTTTTATCTGTATTGAGAGAGGAGTAAAAAATCGTTAACTGTTCGGTTGAAAAAAATCGCAGGGGTACCCCTTGGATTTTTCGCGAAAAATTTTTTGAAATGGATTTCGCTCAAATTCAGCATAATGATAGTTGATGATGTGTACATCAATAATATATGGTTCATTCTTTGTTTCTTTCGCACTAAATAGATGAAAATAACGTTTAAAGTTGAAAAAAGTGATTTTTTCGTGTATAGTCCACTATTATTGTAGAATAACGCAAAAACGGTTGAAAAATGGATAGGTACATTACATTGGGAAAATGTGGACAATGAAATTACCTATCTTTTGGTATATTCAAACATCTGAATTGACGATTTTTTGTTTGAGTTATCCACTGTGCAACTTACAAATCTTGGAAAACTTTGCGCAAGTTGAAAAACGGTGCTAAGCCCCTGGCTAATTATAATTCCAGAACTGAAAAGTGATACGCTTTGAAAAAACCACTCCTAACCTCGAGCGAACGTTACGTATATATTATCTAGCCGACAAAACTGAAGATGAAAAACCACCGCACAGTTACGAATCGGGAAAAAACAAGAATCCGTTCAATTTTATCGGAAAATTAGATTTTTTTCTCTCTTTTTAAAGCGTTCCCGATAGTAACTATGGCACTTAAGAAATCGTTCCAAAGGACCGATCCTTATTTGACTATTAATATCGTCGCGTGTACGTAATTCGAGAACATGAAAATAAGTTCACGAATTTCATTCAAACCAGCAATAGTATGGTTCGTAAGAGTTGTCTAAGGTCATTAAATTACGTTTTGAAATTGTTTGAGAGAGTATTCTGTTGTTCATGATTCGCAACAATACGAAATTGAGCGCGATCGCATTTCTCGAGCATCATCAGACGTGAAAACGATACGAAATGAAATCCTTGACTTCAAGAGGTTGAGTTTTGCTCTAACAAGTTCATAGTTCGACAGAACGTATCAACAGTGTGTTCGGAGATCGAATAACTCGGCGCCTGCTATGAGGCTCTAATGGAATGATGCGCAGGTAAGTTGCCCGTACGAAATTCCCTGTAGGTCTCCTTCGTGACAGTGTATGTTAGTGGTGTCATGCAAACGGATCGGATTTCTTCAAAACAACCAAACATCGACGACCCTCGACCGCTGGTCGTGGTCACATTACTGAAGAAGGTCGCAAAAGCTCTAGCTGTGTCCCCTATATTCGCTTAGAATCACTAGAAAGTATTTATATAGTACGGTTTCGAGGTGGCGCATGTGCATGATTTTTTCGGAAATAAGTTGAACGCATGAAGCAACGAAATAGCTATAGTTAGAAGGAAGGAAAACAACCGGGAAGATTATTTGTCTCACATTTTTCTGGACAGGATGAAAAATGAGTTTTGTGAGGTGCGCGAACGCTTTTCGCGACGTTCGCACTGCTTGCAACCAAAAACCTAAACGATTCGACGCGGAAAAAGACAAATGGTAATAACGTTTCCCGCCTGCCAAAGGAAAATCTAATTGGTACCTTACTACCGTTTATACTTCCAAAATCTTCAACTTCCAATCAAACTTTCCACATTGGAATCACCAGCACACTTAGTGGACACCACAATTTATAGTTGACAGTCCTTTTGGATGACATTCGCGGACACGCTAAGTGTCCAATTTAGGATTCGGTAGACGGTCGCATCGAATCGAGAATGGATCCAGGGTTTCCGCAGTAATTGATCTATTGGACTTGAAAGAAGGTCGAGAGGTGAACGTGGGCATGCATGATGGTGCTAGGTAGCTCCTTGGGGTGCGCTAAAACACCCTTCCTTTTTGCACCCGCTACAAACTCGGTAGCACAGCGTCTCGAAAACCTTCACGGAAATTACAACTTTAGTGAGAGAAGTTCTGCCTCTAACGCTTTAAGCTCTCCCTACGTAGGACACTTCACTGGCTCTTGAGCACGACACCTTGGTTACGCCAAGCCATCTTACGCAGCCACCCTTGACAAAGGTCTTCCAATCCGCCCGCCCATGGCTCCTTATTCCCAACTCAATCCTTCACCTGAAAGCTCAGGGATTTCAAACGCACTAATTCGCGTCCTCATGGAAAATTGGTGAAACCTCCGAAGTTGTCTTCCCTATTCGAAGGGAGTTTGCCTTCTCCATCTTTGATCAACATCCTCCCCTCACGTACGCCCTTCGGTTAATGACCCGTTTGTATAAGCATCTCCAGTCGAAAGGGAATCGAAAGTGACAACTCACGAGCAAGGCTTGCATTAAACCGCAGGTGGTTTAAAAAATCGTGTGTTTAGGTCATACACAATTTCCAAATTTGAGTCTGAAGACGCTCAACCTAGTAATTATAACAAGAAAAACAATAGGTTTCTACAGGTCCGGCTGAAGCATAGGTCCTGTCGACGGAACTTAAATGATTTTAAATCTCACAAGCGAAGCTGATTTGAATGCTTAGGGCGACAGGTTTCGGACCTCACGCGCCTCTCTAGAAACGATAACAGGGTGTACAGTTTATTGGTGCTGGTTTGCACTATTTCCCGCACATGGCGCCCCCTTCTTTTAACGGCTGCTTTCACACTTGGTGCACTACACAGCCGTTTCACGTCCTTACTCCGAACGCCTTTCCCGCTCAGTTATTGTAACTATACTTCGCACCTACTTTATTAATTCAAGCCATGTCTTGCCCAACCAGATGTACACGCTCTGCTTCAGCAATTACCACTGGTACCATTCCCTTGCTACCGCTTCTTTTCGACAAAAATTTTGGAACGCAATAGTCGGGACGGTATTTGCTATATTTCTCCAAAGCTGATTAACCCCTTCATCATATTACAAGGCAAATCAGCCTAGTTTTTTTTTTTTTCAATTTCGGAACGGCTTTATCACGCGAGCATATCTCTGCCGTAATGACAACACAAACTATTGGTTATCGGTTTGAGCCTTTTCTCTATAACTTTGGAATACGTTATAGGTTTCTAAAAATAATATTTAAAAAATATAATATTTCTATAGAATGGTGTTGGTTAGAATTTTTTCAATTACTCAAATTCGGATGTTAAAAATTGGCTTAAAAAGTTGCGAAAAGATATCGACAGACGACTCAAAATTCGGGATCAACTATGAGACTATCGGCTTGAAACTAGCCTTTATTTTATCTCCAGCTGATTGTAAAAGGTTTGCAAAAATATAAGCTATACACATATTTCTGGCGTTTGGATAAAGCTTTCTGTGAAATAAATTAGTTCATTTTGGGGCGCTTCAGCGTAAAATGCTCGGTTAAAGTCAGTTATTTTCTAAATTCGAAAATAATTTTTTCAACCAATTTTTCCATGAGCAACGAAATTTGCCCGTATAAAATCGTCAAATACAGCATTCTCGGAAATTTAATCTCTTTTGACGGTAGAGTGATTGATTGCTTTCAATAATTGAAAGAATCGGCGAGTAAGTAGTTTTTGTGAAAAATTTTACGTACTGATTTCATTAAAATTGGGTGGGGTGAGAGTTGGTTATTGAAATTCTATGCGACATTGTTCATTTACATTGCAATTTATATTTGTTCTAGGATATGTAAGATACTCTAAGAGAAGGGAAAGCATTAAAGTGCCTATCTGAGGTTTCGTAAAGTTGTCATGAAAAAAAATAACGTTAAAAATGAGTCAAAAAGTATATCTTCAGCCTAGTGTGAAAAGTGAACTAAATAAAACTTTGTTGATAAAAATTACATTCTGAATGGGTCATTAAAGAACACGGACACCGATTTAAATATCACACAAATCTCCAAGTTTATTGAAATAATGTAGATTGATAGCACTAGTCGGAACTTTAAAACAACTACGAATGAGTTTTCAGATTTGTGTAGTAATAGAGCGTTACTTCGATAGTTCGATAGAAATAATGATATTAAAAAAAAATAGCGAATATAGCATCGAATAACGGAGTAGCTGAGATGAGAAATTGGCAAGACCACATGTTCCAGAGTTCGTCAGAGCCGTCGGAGGGTCCGAAAAGGGGAAAGTGGTGATATTATAGGAGTTAAGTTTCACTGGTGGTATAAGTCTGTGGTGTCAGTTGTAATGCTGAGAAGGGTGGACGTAGTACGACGGTATTGCACTTTTGCAGGTGGAAACCACATGGCATAAAAAGAGTACCCATCTGGTTGAGCACCCCTAGGCCCATTCACTAAATATAACAGCGCAGGATTCATATGCGGCTCTGCTATCCAACCACCCATCCAAATCAAGATTTAATCCAACTGAACGTCGAACGTCCTTCCTCTTTGCATCCAACAGCTTTATGCCAGGGGGTTGACGAGAATCAGCGTCACGTCGTTGAGATGAATAAGTCGCGAAGGGGAGAAGATTGAAGAAATAACCAGTGACGGATGTTTTCCGCAGAAATTGGAAATATTTTGAACTCGGCTGTAATTTACGGAACGCCGTAAGCAGCTGGGGCTCTAACTGTTGTTTTGAAAACTTAGTACGTTTAAAAAACCTCGACGAACGGATTTACTTGCTGAACCGTTTGCAAGTCAAGGAAACACATCCAATAAAAAAAAAAAAAAACTGCCACGATGTTAATTTTATTAGTGAAGTCTGCTTCCAAATGAGTTAAAAGATGTGACTCAAATAAGAAATTTTTTAAAAAGAGATTAATGTAATTGAAGTTCGTCTTGATGAGCGACGCTTTAGACAATATCGTAGAAGTGCTTATTTGCCATCCAAGTGTCGGTGTCTGCCATGGGAAAATAAGGGTTATTGTTTCCTTAAATTTTGCACGTTTCAAACGTTCAAGTTTCAAAGAGAACGTGTGGCTCAAATTGCATATTATTTGGAATGGGTCGCAATGTTGAGGGACACTAACCGAAGCCATTTTGAGTCAGCATTATTTTAATAAACGAACTTGGAATTAATTCTTTACGTTCTTTCATCCGAAAGAGTGAATTTTATTATTATTTCATATTTTCTAAATGAAATTTCGTAAGAAATAATATAGTTCAAGGAAGTCTCCAGCTGGAACGCTGTCGTTCAGTAGTTAGCAAAATGGGATCTCATGCTTTAGTGAACAATCTCTATCTGAGCTGTGGAGAGAAACGTCCTAAGCAAATGTTTCTGCTTCATATTAGGTGGCTTTGAAGAGCTACCCAGTGGCTGTGATCTGGGAGAATCTCCAGGGATGCCGCATTCGGTAGGGGTAGCTCTGCAGGCATTAAGATCCGTGTTTGTCGCCGACAATATGTCAACTGTTCCCTACATAATAAGATTTCGCCCCCGCCAAAATACCCGACACACATGCTCTCTTCTGTGTTAGGATTGATTAATCGAAGTAATTACAACCAGCTGAGGCCTTTCCTTTTCAAGACTAATTGTTGTCCGAATAGAAACGAGATTTGGTAGAAATCACCCTTCCCAAGGGGGTGGTATAGTTGAGGAGAAGGATATGGAAAGAGGAGGGATTTGATATAGCTCTGAACGCCTCATCAGACTAGCGCACCCACACTATTTCACCTAGTGCACATCGCATCAATTCGAAGACCCCTTTTCCAATTGTCGTGGCAAAGCCTTTCCACCCTCTTTACTCATTTTCATCTGAACACACAGTGGTGCACTGTTTGATAAAAGTATGAGCGGGAAAGGATTATTTATGTTAATATTTGCCTACGGTCATCCTCAGTCGACCTTACAGTGACTACAAGACGATTTAGAAGCCCTATAAATACCATCAATATCAAAGAATTTCCAATAATAACGTATGAGTACTCACCAGTTGTTTACTTGGAGTATGGTCAGACCAGTGTCTTGCGCTAATTGTTTCTTCTGATCTTCAGAAGGGTAGGGGTGCTGTAACAGACATAGAAAACATATTTTCAAAATCTCGAACTCAAGCAGTATCAGTATGCATTCTTCCGACATGAGTTTCAACGTTAACCTTACACGAGGAAGATGAATATGTGTGGGGTTGAAGAATGTTGTCAATTAAAGATATTCCTTTTTCAGTTGAATTCAAAGCACAGACTAATTTTTATTGCATAGTTTTACATTCGAGGTGGAATTTTAAACGCGAAATGTTTTCGGGAACAAATTTGACAACAGTTGGAAAATTCAATTATAATCAAAAATATAAATTGTCAATGACGTATGCCGCCACATAATTATGTGCCTAAGTCGGATTAAAATATAGGTAACAACCATTTGAATGATAATTGGGCCGTTTATTATCGAGCGATGGAACTGTGTTTTAAAGCCTAGTTTGGAACCTCGTTCTCAAATTCTGGGACTTAAATAAAAAGATCGAGATCTAAAGCAAAACAAAAATTCATGGTGGCACTGAGGTAATCATGAAAATGTGTCAAGAGGTTTTTTTTAGGCAGCTTATCATCTGAAATGTTAATAATATATATTTTAAGGGCAATTTTCCTTACTAAGGAAAGCTACCTTCGTATTCGCCACCACCGCGCAGGTTTCATCGCATCACGATCAATGATTCGCCATTGAAAATAGCATTTTACTTGAACGTCAATGCTGCGAATGTTTGGGGCGAGAAAACGAACGCCGAACAGGACCAATTAAAAAGCCGAACGTCTCTTAATGAGACCGGGAGTGTCAGGAGGGGAACGGAAACGTTTTAAGCGCACGGTAAGATGAAAAGTTCGGTGCGGATCAACTGAGGAAAAGGAGGATATTATGAGTTTTTCCATGGGCGACGGGGGAAATTCGGCCCATCTCATTAGGACTCGAAGTTGAGTTTGAAAGGGGAGAAAAACGAGTTGGTACAGAGTTTGGTGGTGAAGTTTGGGTAGGGGAGAGGAATGAACGATCAACTTAAAATGAGGGCACGAACGAGAAAATGGAGGAATTGGGAAATTTAGGACAGAGCAGGCTTTTGGTAGTAAATATAACAAAATATGTTTTTGGTTTTCCATAGAAGAAACATCGATGGTGCACAAGTATAAAATAAACTCAGGAGGTAAATGCTGTTGAAAATGTAATTCGCATATTTTAGGAAGAGTGGGGAAGGCAGAAATGATGATACAGCGAGTAAGAGAGGAAAATTGTGAATAGAATGCTGGCACGTTCTCTCAAAAGCTATCGGCAATCGAGGAAAAAAAATTAACGGTATGAATAATTTACATCGATAGTGTTCGAAATCAATAAGTCGACTTTTTTCAACGATTGCCAACTTATTAAATTTTTGAAGCTGTAAAGACTCCACAATCGAAAACTTTGACAACGTTGTGAATTTTCAGAACAAGAATCGATACGAAATTCCTGTATTGTCGTTTGAAAGTGACTATTTTCAAGGGCAGTGAATGATTCTAACTCGTCTTGATTGAATGATTTGCTCATCATTTCCCTGCTGCTAATTTCTTTGCATTTTACGATACAGGATATTACTACTATAATTCCAGTCGAAATATACTATTTTATGTGACCAGTTTATCGAACATAGTCAAGCTGTAGAAGAACATAAATATTATATTTCGCAAAGTAGATTTGAATTTCGTTAGAGGATGTAAGTTGAGGTTACTACAAAAAGCCCATTATACCAACACAAAAAGAACCGTCAAGAAAAAAATACTTTCGTTTGAAGACATAATGCCGTTCGAAGCCATTCGGTACGCACTTGATTTTGAAAAGAAAAATAATCGAGCACGATGAAACGAAGACACAATGACGGAACATGCTTTCACGTCGAAGTTCACCACGCAACTTGAACTGACACTAACAACACCTTCTCCACAATCATAAGATGAAGATGAAGACGTTGAATAAGCTTTTTCATTTTTCTTGTCATGAATATACCTACGTGATGTCTGACGTTGTGCTCAGCAGTAGAGCCGTGAAACTGCTTTTCGTATTTTAAGAAAAGAATCGTTAACTTGTTCGTGGAACGTGAGAATCCAGACGCGAATTCAGATGACAAAATATCTTCTTTAAGAAGTAAACCATAGATTCCTGAAGGGTTGCACGGTTTCCTGAAGAATTTTCTCCCCCTCAAAACCCTCCAAAATACCTCAAAAATTGAGGTAGTGATTTGATTAAAGAATTGAGCCATTGTCAGGCCAAGATTGATTTGAAAAACAGTGAAGAGAAAATAAACAATCATCGAATTATAAATTCAACGAATTCACCACTTTCCCGAACAGTACGATAAGATCTTTCAGCCATTTTACCCCCATGGTTGCACGACTGTGGTCACTTTCTGAGATCAGCGCACTCTTTCGAGATGTAAACTCCTGTGATTTATCCATGTTTGTTTATTTGTTTACTTATGTGAGGGAATAGCTAAATCAACTGTTGCCCAATATGTGCCTTGTGCAGGTAAAATAACGACAAAAGTAGAAGTTGAATTCCTTGTTCAGCGCCATAGTGGTGGATACACTAAGATGTGGATGATGAAGGATATATATATTTTTAAATGGCTCAACTTTTTGAAACTCGTTGGATACAACAGGCATTACAAAACTCTAAGTATGGCAAATGAGACAGAGCTGAATAGCCCGATATTATGTACAAATTATGACGTCATAGTCATGAGATGAATAATGTTCACACAAACAGTTGTTAGGAAAGAAACTCAGGGTGCATTCTACGGGTTGTGAACAACGGTACTTGGCCAAGGTAGGAGAAAAACACTGAAACAATGAGTTGCAAGTGGCAAAGCCGTCAGGTTCCAACACTTTTTACAATCAACCAATTGAGCCGTCCTTCGAGTAACGAGCGTTTTTTTCGCACCAGTATCGGAGATGAACGTCGACGCTTTGGCGAGTAGGTTGAGAAGGAATTCGGATCGAACTGGACTTAACCGTTGAAAATTTGTACGCTCGAACAATGTTACGTATCATTAGATCGACGAAAAACTAGGAACCTCTGGCTGACCATCTATCTATGCGAGCGGATAGTCGGATTTCTCCGAGGCGCACAAAGCGAACCGGTGATTTGATTCGTCAGGGTGGACAACTACGGTCACGGTCCAAGTGTGTTCCTTCCACTCTTTCACGAATACCTTGACTTCTATATCGGACAAGTCGAATTCGAGAACCAAGTCCAAAAACTCAGCTAGGAGCCTACATCGTCAGGTTAATATGCACGGTTATAAAATTTCTATGAACTAATCGAGATATTGTTCCAAAGTTAACAAATTCAGAGTCGAAACGGATTCCTACTTTTGATAATAATGAATAGCAATCTCTCCAGCTCTAGAGCATGCCGAGCTCAAAACGGAAATGCACAGTCTCCAAGTTGAACAGCTTAATAAGGATAGGATGTTCTTTTAATCTCAAATGGAGTTGAAAAACGGATACGAGAGAAGCCTAATAATTTTAGATGAAGGTTAAGACGCCATCGCATCAGGCCTAAGCTAATGTTTCCTTAGTTGGGAAAATGAGCTTTGGAATTAGTCCCGGAGGGAGATAGAAACGGGTACTACACCAACTGGACTGCTGGGCAGGGAAAAAGAGGAATTCGAATACGGACGAAAACCGGCGCAGCTCGCGAGGGGAGAAGCGAAGCAACAATTTGCAATTTTCTTCCGAGGACGAGGATCGGAGGGCAGGGAACTTGTTAAGGGGCATGTTTGTTCCCAAGGGCTGCATATCCAGCCACCAAATTGTTTGTAACGCCGGCCGGGAACCGAGGGCTGCAGGCAATGCCTTCCCTAATCCTCCCTTCGGTTTTTACTACTCTTCTCGTCCTTGGCTTATTCCCTTACGCCCTCGCCCAATCCGACTCGTTTCCTTTATATTCTTCAGACCGCAATTCTCAGTTTCTTGCATCGGTTTCTTGCTCCTATCGTGAGAACTAAAGGAGCTCGTCTTGTCCTTAACGCGCAACACGACAGAATAAGGACAGTCAACTTGGACGGCCGTCTAAGACGCAATCAATGGCCAGTAGGCGGAAGAGAAGCCTCGGATAGTTCCTTAACGTCCCAACAATTTCTTCTCCCTGCGTAGCAACTTTGGGATTTCCGAGAATTCAATTTAGCAACACGAACGAGGAAACATTGAAGCACGGTCCGACTAAGTTATCAAGAGATAAACCTTGCTAAATCACTGAAGTTTACAGCGCGGTTATGACACGCGGTTATGGCTACATAAACCAACTCCAACCTCCGTCAACAGAAACAGGCGAATAAAAAAAAATCGTGAAGGCAATTAGTCTAATCGGTAGTGTTGTACTTGAAAAAATTATTAAATGGTTTGCTGGGAACTTGAGAAATGAATTTATTTTGGTAGGTTTTCATACCAAAAACATTGTGTTGCTCAAGAGACACTTGAGATGAGTTTTTAAAAATAACTTTAAATATTAAACAATACTTACTATTGACATCCAAGTACCTAGGTAACAAGTAGTGACAGGAATAACCTGGAAATGTCAGATTTTTCCGAAAATCTCGAAAGGTAATTTGATATTTTTAACCCATAAACAGAGAATATAAAAATGTTGTATTTTTTATTACAAAATACACATTTGTCTGTCTACCATAAAAATCCAGGTTTTTAGAAGAAAAAAAAACTGTTGATAATTGTATAATAACTAACTTGATGAATTTAAATACAAACTAACTTGATAGTTAGTACATTGCTCGAAATTATTTTTGGCTTTTCGAAAGGGGAGACAATTTTTAAAATAATTAGTTTTTTTTTAGTACATCATTTTCAAACGTAAGCTATTCAAAAAATTACCCGCGTTTTTTCTAAATAAATTTCTAAAAAAAGGATGAATTTTTGTTCGGCGTTCTAGGATAAGACACCGACAACAGCAATTTACTAAAAAATCAACTTTCCACAACCTTTTTTCTGGGAATTGGACGCGTTTCAATTTTGAACCGATTAAAAAATTGATACTTTTTTACCAACGCCCTGTATAAAAGTATGGGAATGTACGATTGTTCGCGAAAGTACAGATGCATACGGAGTACTACGTAGATTTGCATGAAAGCATACGAGTGCATAAGAATAATAAAATGGATAAATATTGAATCGCCTATGGTCAATATTGAAAAATTACCGCAGAGGCGAATCATAGCGGAATGCTCATTTAAATAACAATGCCCGCACTATGATCAAATTTGAGAGGGCAGAGCACGTTCTTAGGTCGGATGATGAGAAAACTAAGGGATTCCTCGCAAGGGAGGCGCTCGGTCGTTTCGTCGAGATGAACGAGAAGAACATATTAACTTCCCTTTCCGGCCTCCGAGAGTGATACAAATCCTGGCGGAAATAAGGGTGTCGTGAGGATACTGCGCGCCCTACTGTATATATATATCTATACGTATATATAAGATCACAAAGCACAAGGGTTACTGTACTGACTATGCCCCTTATTTTCGGAAAAGACTCCGTTTTCCCCGTAACCCGTAACAAACAACACGTAAAATTGGAAATGTGTTTCCTACTACACATCCCGAGCCTCATTTCAAGCCTTTCCGAAGGGAGAAAATACCAAGGAAAAAAGCACAGCAGAACTTGTTAGATGGAGAAAAAGAAGATACGTCGCGAATCGGGGATCTTCCTCTTTCGCGGGTCTTGGGCAGGGATTGGGAGCAAGGGAGACCCCAGGAGGACGTTGTATAGGGAAATGATTGTTTTATCGCGCCCTAGGCCACCACAGCGCAATACGCGCATTTAAGGGTGCGAAGCTTTTCCATAGCAGGGGATCGCACTCGAGGGATCCCAGCAGCAGTACAGGATTCAATCGATTAACCCGAGAGCCGTTTTACTTCTCTTTGAGGCGCTTGCAATAACCTTTTTGGAACCTCTTCGATGTTCCTTTTTTTTTCAAGCAAAGAATAAACGAAAAAGGGAACCGATAATACGTTTCTCGTTTATGGTTGCGCGCGAAACCATCAAAGGCAAAAAGGATTTCCCGCGGTCGAGACGCGGGTTGAACAGACGTTAAATAATTCAATAAAACGGCAGAGAAGAGGCGGTGGGAAAGTGAGGAGTAGCAGCAAAGCCTCACAACAGCCAACTTCCACTTTAACCCTGTACCTCTCAGTTTCAAAACGCGAAGGAAGGTTTTCCCGTTCGTCTCGACAAGGCTTGACGTATTTTATTTTATTTATAACTCACAGCTATGCCTGCCCTGACGTGACGCATAAAATACGTTGGAAACGTTTGATCCAATCGAATGACGTGCACGTTCATTTTGCGAGGCTTTTTCTTCTTTTCGTGGGTTCAGCAATAGAGTGTTTTAGAGATAAACCCAACCGCCACATACCATAGCAGCGTGCCAATGAAAGGTTAACTATACATTTGTCAATCACCTGACAATCGATGCAATTCGAATAAACTTTAGTGGATTGAGTTTAAATTAAAACCGACCAGACTTTCGTCGACTTGACTTATTAAAGAGGCGTTATTTATATACCAAATTAGAAGGTTTTAATTGTATCTATACGCAGTATCGAAGACAACTCCGTGTTGCATAGTTTAGTCAGAGGAGTAAATATCTAGGTAGCAAAACTGTAGATGGTACGAAACTCGCACGGTTCGCATGCGATTGGATGATATAATTATGGGCTCGGCAAACGACTGTCATTCTGTTCCGTTTAACAAACGTAACACTATAATCGTCATCGGAACGATTATTCTTCTGCCGATACCGCTTGCGAGTTATTCGGTTCCTTTGTACTGCCAGTTTGGAGGCGTTTTCAACCGTAGACCCCTTTATTTATTGCCGAGGTGAAATGTCATGGGGCATTTAAAGCGAGATAAACTCGCCTGTTGCGCATTGAATGTAACGATGACTATGATAAGAATGATTATGATTATTACAGAAGGCATGCAGCTCTAACATCCCTCATTTCCTTTACTAATTTACTCGGGTTCACACAAATTGATCTTTCACTTTCAGTGAGTAATTGACGCCGATAAATCCTCTGCGCCGATAACTCATCGAATAATATTAGAAGAACATGAATCAAAGTTGCTGAACTGGAATCGGTCGCAGTCTAGGACTGAAAATGAATTTCATCGGAAGTGTAACTGCTAATGTTTCATTAAAAAATTTACAAAAACGTTTTCCAAAATATCAGCGCTATTGCTTCAATATGTTTTGAAATTTCGAGCTCACTGTAAGGACTTCAAATAATAATTACCTACTCAATATTTTCGATAAGTGGATTTGTTTATTAGCTCCACACTTGCCATTTGCTCACCCGATTTTAAGTTCACCAGATTTTAAGTTGCTTGCTTCTTGCTTTATGGTCATTCGTGACCAATTTTTGAAACGCAGAGAACTCAAAAGATAGCGAAGAGAACCCGAAACCCGTTATAGCTGGCCACAAGGAAAGCTCTTTTACTAAGAGTAGGCGATTTTTTCACAATGAGAGCATCTCAGAGGCATAACAAATTGGATCAAAAGGCACGACAGGAAATGCGGTTTTCCAGCTCGAGTAGCTGTAACTGTTTGAATGACATGAAAGCCAAACCGATTGCCTCTTCTTGATCCGTCTAGACAACTCCTCAGTTAAAGGTTAATCAAACGTTTTTCTTCGCAAAACTACGTAATAAGAATGGAATGAACGGATGTTCAGGAAGATTTGGTCAATTTCACTCAGTTCCGCTTGTTAAGAGTTTGCGGTTTCGAGATGGTCACGCGATCACAACATGTTCCTTCAAATTAAGGCAGCTTTGGTCCCCATCAGTCTCGAAACCGCTTCTGGAACCTCTCGTCATTGCGTTCATCTATTATAGTTCGCTCATTTGCGTTTTTCCAATGCGTAGACTAAATAGAGAATGGAGAATAAATGGAGAATAAATGTCTACTAAAGACAGACGAACTAATGTGAAAATTGTTAACATTGGAATAGTTAACAATTGGACGTCTAGGCTCAAAGTACTGTACGCTGTGTGATCATCAAGATTGTGAGCGTTTATTTCACTGATCGTCTCATCAATAATATTCGACACGATCTTATATTATTTTGCTGAAAGGGGGAGGTTTATAAAAGCGGCAGCGCTGGACTAAAAAGTGGGGGGTAACCTGGAGTGCCTCATTTGGGGGTTGGCAGGTAGAAAGGTGTTGAATGATAAAGGGAGGAGATAAAGAGAAAGAAGGCACAAGCGGTCGTGTGCATGTGTGAGAGGCAGGCGTGGGCGGCGTTCGGGCAACAAGGCCAGCCAGAAGATCATAAAAAAAAATCTGAAAAAAGGAGAAACAGAAGAGAAAAAGAGAATGGTCGGTGAAGGTCGTGAAAAGGGTTTGGAGTTGAAGGTTTTTAATTAAAGGGCCAGTCAGTTGGAGTGGGACAGAGATGATGAGAAAAGAGGATAAAAGAAGAAATAGAAGGAAAAACGTGGACTACGGTGATGAGGGTTCGATGGCGCAGAAGGGTTCAGGTTTAGCTGGAGGACTGAGGGAATATATATTATTATTGGTTTGTCGGAGCTCGGACGACGGACGTGTACAGGATTAGCGTGTGATGATAAAGCATGCGTGTGTGTGAAGGCGCGAGTGAGACAGAGTAGGAACGACTCTCTGAGCTGACGTGAAATGGAGCGACGTGAGGTGGGACGATGACGTGAGGTAGTGGGACGTGAGGTGTGGTTAGAGACGGCCAATAGGCGATCTCCCACCTGTTCGCCTCCCGCCATCTTAACTTCCCTGCGTTGCCTCTTCTACCGCTGCTACCTTCATCATTTCATACTTCTCAGCAAAAAAGCCGGGTTTCTTCCCAAGCTCTCCTGTTCCGTAATCCAGCTAATTGCGAATCTATTTCAATACGCTACCCAAGCGTGGAAATTACTCGATACTGTCAACACGAGCAATCTGCCAATTATTATACCACCTTACAGATGTAGACGAGTTCGCATTTTTTAACTCAAAAAAATTATTATGAACATTGCCTACTAAAACGGTCAACATTTGATGAGCCAACGATAGTCTCAATTAGATTCCGTGATTCCAAAATTAGTTTTACTACGAAGAACATGCCCGCATCTGCGAAAGTGCTAGGCTGCAAAATGGATTTACGAAGCAAATGGGGAATAAAACAAGTCCACACCCTCGGTGCCACGGCAGTTTTGTTTTTGCTCTTTCAGAATAAATCCGTCAAAAGCGAAAGGCCCATAATTACGTGCACGGCCATCAAACTCCAAAAACTGAAGTAGGTGATTTTGAGGATGTCTTCATCTTCAAAACCTACCGCGACTGGTTACAATGACATCAGATCGTTCCATCGTAGCTTTCGCATGCCTATGGCGCCGACGCTCTGAATTAGTTAAATAAGAGAGGAGCATGCATTTAGATTTAAAACTACTATATCGATTGAAATTAAGGGGAGGAATTACAGCCGGGGTGCAGGAAAGAACCGTTCGACTTAGGGTAGAACGGATGTTATCGTTCAGCGCAAGGGCTTCGCATTATCATAGTATGGAGATCGCCATTTAACTGAGACTGGGGAGTCTGGAGGGCGTCTGTGTCCTTGCGTAGATAAGAGAATTGGCGAGGGCGGCATGGGTGGCTGCAGTTGGGTAGACGTCGGGACAGACCCTCACCCACATGCATTTTAAGTCTGACTGCTTGGACTTGGCGCGAATACTGAGTTGTTCACTGACCATTTTTCGTTTAGCGTCGGATAATCTCGTTGAACTGAATGGTTGAATTCAAACCGAATACTGGCTGTATTGATGGCTTGGTTAAGTTGGCCTGGGTTTCAGCCCTCGTAGCTTCACCGCAAGGGGACGAGATTCGTGGATCTGCATATCTCAGCGGCAGCCTTCGTCGGGCTCGCCTATCTCCTTTTTCAGTTCGAGTTGGCAAACAAGGGACCTCTATCGTTACCCCCTCAATCTACTCGAAGTTAGCTGATGACGAAAAATTTTTCACCTCGTTACGTTTAGGGATAGGGCCGTAATGGGGCGAATGAAGATAAACTTTTTTGCTACCAAGCCCTTGGTGCGCAGTTATCAAATCTGCCGCTACCGGAGGGAAGAACAGAAACGTTCTTTTAGTGAACAAGCTGTCGAAAATCAGACATTGCACTATATCATCGAGCAGGTTTTCGAGCTGATTGAAATCGATCGTATTTCCTCAAGCCGAAATTTGCGTGAAACATGTTTTGCGCCGATAAAATAAGTTTAGTCACACCAGATCTGCTTGAACATTATTTGTTTTACATATTCACCAAAGTGATAAGGCGGGACAACCGTATGTGTATTTCATTTGAGGAATGCAAGCCATTCGGCGCGTAGAAGGCTTTACATCCAGAATCAACAGGATTACAGAAACCTCAATAACAGTTAAGTCGCAAAAATTTCTTCCAGACAGACAGACAGACTAGAAGGCAATCACAAGAAGAGAATGGAACTTGGGTACCTTGAAAGGGGATTCGGGAGAGCGTGACAAGAGGGAGTCATCCGGAGTGATGTATTACCACTTCTGCGCCATCGGAGCTGAGCTCCCTCTTCCCTGATTGATATCTCTCCTCTCTCTCCAATCATATCCCTCCCCATTCTCAATCACTCCTTGCTCTATGGCGACCAGGCCTGCAAACAACTAGAAATATTGCCTAAAGCCTCTGTAACAATGTGAACATTAAGCTTAACGCAGTATTCTACCAAGTTTAAAAGTGCCGATATTTTTTAATACATTTTTCGAATCAAAAGTGAAAACAAGGGTAGTTATAGAGAACTCAATTCATCATGAGTTCAACTCAACACAAGTTAAAACTGAAGCACTCGATGAATAGGTAAATTAACTAAGAACGCTTGTCTCGCGATACTTGAATAAAGAAAATCGAACACTAAGCAATCAGCTAGAAAAAAGCAGGAAAATTGGGATTAAAATAAATAAGGAAACAAACAATGTGAACGTAGAGGAACTTGTAACATCTTCTGCTAACGTATGGCCAACGTTAGCGTTCGGAATAAGCCTTCTCCTAACAAGGAAATCCCATTATTATTTCTAGTGGTTTAGCTCAAACTGATTATCGATGGTAACGAAGAAACAGAGATGATTTTACACTTCGGACAGCATGTAACAGCTTTGCGATTATACGTCAGCTTTGCTAACGAGCAGAAAAGGAAAAGGAATCCGCCCTCTGTGAACTGCGATGAAACTCCGTTAGCAATGAAACTGAGATATTTCTGTAAATTTTATTAGAGGAGCGACAATAGCTCAACTCGTTTCAATCTCAAACCCACTGTGATAAGCGGTTGATACTGGCCAAAACGTCTAAATTGATTAAATTTTATTAGTTCTAAGAGTTCTAAAGTTGTTCTGTTGGTTCTAAATTATATTAGTTATTTTTTCCTTGTTCATTCAGAAACAACAAATAAATGTTGGTTCGATAGAAATTTCGGCAAATGAAGGAGTGCAGTGAGATTAAACCCAAAGGATGATTTTCACTGCCTGGATATTCTTTCGATAGTTTCATGCTGTTTTGAAACGAACTCGGTTGGCTCTGTTGTGATTACAGTTCGATAGTGAGCAATACAGATCGAAGGACCTTTCTGATTTAGGGCCGAGCAACGAAGACACGTCCAACAACGAACGAGCTGCCAGCCCCACGTGCTCGTGCTGTAGTAGAAGACTACCTACGGCACACTAAGACACACGACATCTTGCTGCACTTTCTGTTTCACGGTACCCAGCCATTGGCACATCTGGTCCTTATGGGTCCCACAAATCCAGATGTTCTTCTCGTATTTCAAACAGAAGAGGTGCCTACTCAACTGATGAGGCACCGTTTCCACATTGGTCTCCAAAAAAGCACACACTTTGACTTCCTATCCTTAAGAACATATTTGTCGAATAATAGCTGAATATACAAAAATTTCCCTTCCCTTCTGACAACAACAATGAAGGTTATTGACCTTCAAAATTCCATGTAATGTTAGGTAATCACTAACGACAAAAGTTTGATGCAACATAATTTCTTTATGAATTAGTTCCAAGAATCGTTTCAATTCCAATCTCTCCTGAACGGTAGTATTCGTAATTTTTTTCTCAAATGTCATCGTCGTTATATTGAGGACAAAGTTAAAAAAAAATCTAAAAGTCGAAATGCCTCGCCCAACAAAGTCTGTGAATTTTAGCTCAAATGATCCTTCTCTCTTTCTTAACATCATTATCTCTCTCATCGACAAGGCGAAATGCTCCTTCTGTCGGCATCGGCTAATTTATGCCACTTTGATTCCTCCCAGCTTCCAATAACTCAATCTCTTGAGATGCGTTGGATTCATTTCATCACCCACGGATACAAGCAACATGATCATTCGTCATCCTCCAACATCAGCCTGCCTCAAGTTCATTTGGCTCCGTGTTTTCATTAATGCGCGAGTCTTTCGATGAGAAACCTTGAGCGAACATAGCAATTGATACTCATAGCCGTCTCAGTTTCAGAATCCAATAACTCCGAACATATTTTGAACTAATAAGTTACAGTTTTATCCTTGAGAGAGAACCGTTTTTCCTGGACATCTCTCAGTCTAACATTTTTACATCACATTTTTGCCATTACCGCCCACTCCTAAAACTCGCTCATTGTTTTATTCTCAGTTTAAACTCAACTATTGCATACGATTGAGATACACAATGAAAAAAGTGATTAAAGAGAGCGAATGATTGAGGGCGATGACGGGGTATTGAATTTTAAAGATGAGCGAGCATCGCAAGGAAATTATCGTCCATAAGAATATTGTTTCAGATTTTAGACATTTCCGGAAACGTAAGGTCCACTCTTTCAGAATCTTGGTGGTCAAAACTATATTGACCCGATATCTGAGCGCGAAGATACCTTCTGAATTAATGTCCCGCGAAGTTCTCTGTTTACACTAACTAGCTATGTATTGGCGTGCAGTAAAACGTATTCAACCTTGTTTCAACGAAACGCTTCACGTTGGGAGCAGTATAGGGGAAGGAAAGAGGAGATAATTTGGGCCGCTATCTAATCGGGTATGAAGGTTTTCCGTGAAGAGAGAGAGAATTTCCTAAATAAGTTCCGCAAGGTGGGGAAATTCCCTCAGTTCCTAGGCTGAGCAAAGCAGCAGCAGCAGAACTACTACAGCCACAGTACACGGCAAGTGAATGAGCTAAGGTTGGAAGGGAATCGTAGGAGATTGATGAAGATTGATACGAGTTGAAGCCACCCCACTCTCGCAAGAGTTTCACTCTTACCCGCTGTACCAGAAACATCCACACCATCACTCAACATCACTTCGTATCCCTTTCTCTCTCTCCTTTGAAAGCTTCCATCCTCACCCAACATTCGCACTGCTACCATCGCTTCCCCGCCGATTTCCCTTCCGAAAAGCAACCCCTCTTACGCTAAATGCTTTTTCCTAACTATTTTTCGCTACACTGAAACGTACTGTCAGGATTTGGCCATAAATTTTATTTGGGAGGGTCGTAATCTTTAGAATCCTTCCACAAAAGCGAGGGAAACGAGGAAGCGGAAAAACTCAGACTGGCCCTATTTTCGGCTTCCTCCTCCCGCTTCGGTTCGCTCCTTTTCCTTTCAACGTTATACCATGTTCAGCACTACTCTGCTCAGGATTGCTCGGCTCAGATCCTCTCTCCGCTGGCGACCGAACAACCGCAGTCGACAACAAAAGGCGACGACGTTTTTCTCTGGCTCCGAAAAACACTTCTTTTTATTTCAACTAGAACTGGGCAGAGAGCGATGGAGGCGAGGGAGGAGGAAATAAATAAACGTTTTTTCCTCTCGCCGCGGGAACTATTTCGATCTCGACCACCTGAATTGGGCTGATTTATCGCCTATTTACGAGTTCAGTTTAAGGCTCCTCGAGGATTTAGAGATCATCGCCCCCTGAATGCGGTTATACATTGAACGAATCGATTCAAATTTTTCAAACGCTCACCTCGGCCGGGTTGACACTCGACCGAAGTCGATTGATGAAGATTACAATAGAAGCTGTAAGCCTATATTATCCGAGCCATCTTTGAGTATAACTGAGTATCAGCTGCCAGGCACCATCAAGTTTTTATAATAATTTTGATGAAAAAAATGTACAAATGAAAAAATTGTTTATGAGAAGGCTGGATTTAACGTGAAATGGGAAAGGGGGTTATTGGTACGGAAAAATTATTACTAAGTGTGAAATCAAAGCGCGTCACTTTCCAACCCATTATTATAAAGGGCACATTGGTTTATTCCGGTAATCCGACTAAAATTATTCAGAATTACTGAAAATTGCACTAGGTATGCTATTAACTCTGAACATAATTGGTAATTAGGTGAGATTTTTACGAACGTTTTCCAAATGCTCAGGAGCCCCAAAACCATTAATTAAGGTTCTTAGAATTAGCAACAATTTATTGCAGAAGGCGGAAAGAAACTCATGAACAATATTCATTTCGAGGAATATCGACTTATGAACAGAGTTATCATTTGTTACTCTGCTCCTCGAATTCTCCTGACTGGTGTGATCTATATTAATTTTCATTCCACTCAAACAGTAGGTACCCCTTTTCGAAGAAATCCGAAACGATTCGAGTATTTTACGACATAATTGAAGAGCCCGTAAAAGTCAGATGCAGGACGTTTTTGAGAGTCACTACAACGATAGCAATCGGCTCGTTTTACACCTAAATTTGGTGCGGCGCATAAAGCGAACGTATTAATCCACATTAAAGCACCTAGATAGCAAAAATCGCCGGAAAATTATGTTATTCGTCCGCAACAAATTTATTTATTATGTATTTATTTATTATGTATTCAGTTAGAGTGAAGTAGCAATTTACCTTGATGCTCAATTTACCATAAAGCGCTTAACAAATGTTACAAGGTGGCCAATGAGAATAGAACTTTTGAGATTAGGAAACAATTAACGTTTACCCAACAAACTAATACTTTTTAACAAACCTAGGTAACCTCTTGTCGACGAATACTAATGGAAGTGCGAGTGGAACTTCATGAATCGGAGGAGTCATAATACAAATCACGCAATCGGACTTGTAGAGGTCAAGATTCAAAACGAAAAATTCAGTTCTCGAATTCGGTTCACATTGTCTTTAGAGTTACTTTGTTCTTGATCATTATTTCGAAAATTCAGAAACCATCTTGAGGGATCCATTTTGTACACTCGGAAGGAAGCGATTTGTCACATTTTTGCACACTACCAGTGAATTATTGCTATTAGTGATTTTTAAATAACTGGAAGTCCGATGTCGTCGATGGAGATTAAACCTATCGCTTGACTGGAAGCTTGATTGAGTACGCTGAAATTATTGAATTGACAAAATTGCTCAAAAAGAGGGGAAAAGTACGATCGTCATGGCCAACGTCCAAACATGATCATTTCGTCAGCATGACGAAAATCCTCTGGTAATTTTAGATATTCAATCGCTGAGTTATTTACAAGAGGTACAGAATTTAATACGCAAAATATGGCTGCACTACTAAATAACATGAAGCTAATAGCAGCTTTACTTGCATTATAATGCATTTGGGTATCAGGAATTTTTTTACATAATGATGATTGGTCTATTGAAACACTTGTTAAACTATTTTCGTTAGTTTTAAACAAACGAATAGTAATTTCGATCATTTTAATAAGAACATCACTTAGAGAAAAAAATGTCCAAAGTGATGTAATTAAAAAAATTATATATCGTTTCCATATTAAAACAAAGAAAGTGAAAAACGTTTCTAAAAATTCTCGGCCATATGTTCTACTTTTTGAGCTATTTCATACACCGTTTTTGAAACACTCAGAGATAATAATAACTGAACATACATTATAACGCTTCTATACACAAATACATGTTCATAACCAGTTGAAAAGAAAATCATCGAATTGGCGCCTCACTGAGGAGATTGACGAATTTCAACTATGAAAGCTACAGAAATGATAGCTAACAGGTGTGACAGGGGAACGGTGGTGCATAAAAACACAAGAACAAAAACGTGATGACAAAAGGAAAATAATCCTCGAAGAAATTTGAAAAAAAAATAAAAATGAAAACTCACAGTGAGATGTTGAAAGAGCCAAGCGCGAAGAATGTTGGTGGCCACTTTCGGGAAGATACCACGCTTCTTCTGGCTCTTCTTGCCATTGGTATCATCGTCTTCTTCTCCCGTACCTTCCCCACTTCCAATACTAGCGTTGCTAGCGTCGCCTAAACAAACCAGGGTAACACGGTATTACACTTTCATCACAAAGGGCTACTATACTGCGATTTGACTTTTGTTTGCATATTATGAGTCACTTTCGACAATAGAAGAGTCAAGAGGAGAAGGAGGTGGGGTAGCGATCATGATCATCATGTGATAGGGTGCAGAACGAAAGAGAGGAAGAGGAGTGGAAGGACTCACCCCGTCTTGTCATGTCACCAGGGGAACCCTCCAGTTCTCAGTAAAGGACCTCCCACTGGTAAAGCTATTATCTCGGGTCACTGGTTTTCCGCTAATCCTTATTTAAAAATCTACCCTAGCAGGCAAGCAACTCTCCGTCCACACAAACAGTATCAACTCACTTATTAAACAAGTTAACGCTCAGTATGACCTTAGAAATAGAACAGTTACCGCACTTGATTTTCGTCAATCCCTTTTCTATCAGCGCTCGCTTTTGTTAATTTTTTTCTTAAACAAAATAGGTACCAACATGTTTTTGTATAGAATCGATTACGCAAAGTGTTGATCAAACGTAAGGGCTGAAGGGGGATTGCAAATGGACGCTTCCTCGTTGGCCACCAGCATCCTTGTTGTTAGAAGTTCAAAATCAGCATTACCAATGAATATCTGCTTGCATTTTTCAACATCTTAGCCGGTACAAACCGCTGAGCAGAACGAAACAAAATTAACCAAATGAACTGCATGAATAATCGTGAAACACTGAACTTCCTTTCTCATGACTTGACATTTTTTTTTTTTTTTTAATTTTTAGGCCGGTAACGCCTCGAGAAACCTGTCGGAAAGGAAGCGTACTATAGCCAGACACATTGTTCAAGAACCAACTAGCAACTGGTTAATTGGTACTGATAATGAGAAAAGTTTCGTCGGCAGTCGACGCAACGTCGTCGTCAATGGAGGAAGCTGCTGAATAGCTAGAAGCCAATACAATCCGAGGAAGGTGGATGCTCGAGTTACACTGAAACCTGTTCTCCACTCCGCAAGAAGCTAATTTCCTGAGCTGTTTGAAAACATTTTGCACCTGTCATGACACAAATCCTAACTAAGAGCAAAAGTGTGGGATCAGTAATTAGTGAAATTCCCTCCACTGAAGTAAAACGTCGAGCAGTTACCTTTTTAGTAAAAACTGCTACAAAAGTGGAAAATCTTGGGAACGTCGCGCAGTGCGCTTTCCGAACGTCACGGTTCCAAACGCTTTGCATGTTTTTAGGGGCATCATCATAAATATAACTACGTCTAATTTCCTGTAAGAATCATTAATTAATCAAATTTTAACAGTACTGTAAGTATTTGCAACTGAATTTCAAAGTTGACAAACGTAGGAGTGGCGTAGTATTAAACTGGAAAAACTGATAGTTGTCGTGAAATTTCCGCCGTTTTGACGTCATATTCGGATTCAGCGTTAAATTTCCTATAAGAATAGCTTTCAAAATCGCTTTAAAACGAAAATTTAATTTTTCACTATTACGGAGCTCGGAATTTCGGCCGGCGAAAAACTCGATTTACGGAAAATAATTTCTCTGGCTCTGTTTAAAGTTTTTTCACCAAATTTTTTGCTATGTACGTATGTAAGGCGTTCAAATGAAGACTCCTGCATAATAAAACAATTGATTCCCATTGATTTTGACCCCGAAAATCAGCGTTAAAGTCCAATTTTCGAGCTTTCAAAAACCGATTTTTTTGGACCAGTTGCAAATTTTTCCGAGCAATAAAAAAAAATCACAAAAATACATCATGGTAAGACACAACTTTCCTAAAAATTTCAGATTTTTATCTGTATTGAGAGAGGAGTAAAAAATCGTTAACTGTTCGGTTGAAAAAAACCGCAGGGGGACCCCTTGGATTTTTCGCGAAAAACTTTTTGAAATGGATTTCGCTCAAATTCAGCATAATGATAGTTGATGATGTGTATATCAATAATATATGGTTCATTCATTGTTTCTTTCGCACTAAATAGATGAAAATAACGTTTAAAGTTGAAAAAAGTGATTTTTTCGTGTATAGTCCACTATTATTGTAGAATAACGCAAAAACGGTTGAAAAATGGATAGGTACATTACATTGGGAAAATGTGGACAATTAAATTACCTATCTTTTGGTATATTAAAACATCTGAATCTACGACTTTTTGTTTGAGTTATTCACTGTGCAAGTTACAAATCTTGGAAAACTTGAAGTTGTTACATCTAATTCTGCTACAACATACCAAACGGATTGATTTCTAGAAGAAAAAGTCGGCAAAAGAGACTTAAATTTACCTAAATATTCCCAATATGGCCAAGAAAAGTACCATATTTGGCATGACCCCAATGTAGATTTTTAGGAACCGTAGAAATCAAAGTGGAAATAACTTTGTATTACTTCTAAGACGAAAGCTCTGCGTATCATTCAAAATTGGATTACACTGATTTTGCACATTTACTGAGAAAATAATTCTTGAAATTTTATACAATCAGATATATTTTTCACGAGTAGATGACGACACTTATTTTCGAGTTTTTGTCCATAGCTACAATATGACAGACGCTGTGACACACACGCACCCAGATTCACCAATTATACGATGCTAATAATACAACCATTTGGTACTAAAGTATACAATTGAGCAACGAAACAGAAAAAAATAGACGAATGTTTTCCGACACGTCGAATATCTTTGACAACAGTAAGCATACTTTACATGTATCGGACGAGGAAGGACGTAACCCATGGTCACGATCCGCAACACGCGTCTCAAAAGAGCAAAAATGGAACGAAGCTCGTAGTCGCATGCGTGAGTCGCTATTGTGTGCCAGAACAAGGTGAATTTGTCGGCGAGCAACCGGCGACGATTGTCCTTTGGGGCGACGCGTGCGCTCATTCCAAAACTTCAATTCTCGGTTGTTCGAGTGTGTTCTTAGTGTTTGTAGTGAAGCAAGGGCTCGGTGAATATTATGAATCTGTGCAGCCTATAACGACAAGGATGCTAGTGCAGAAGACTCCGGCATTGTTGAGAAGTAGGGTCGGAAGGTGAGATACTAGTAGTACGGAGAGAGTATTCGTGTGTGTACGTTTCGACGCGTGTAAGAGAGGCTGAAGGCAGAGTGATAGTAACTGTATGGAGGCGTATCGGTGATGCACGGAAGCGGGGAGGCTTGGCTGTACTCGGCCTTTCCCTTCGGAAAACCTGAGGGCAAATAGAGGCTGGTAGTGACAGGACGCCCCCTCGGCCGTACGCCGCACTGTCACGAGCAGACCTAACCATTAAAATCAGCCAATCAATAGAGTCCAGATGTGGCCTAGCACCGCCGCTACAACTCCTTTCCTCCTTTTTCGTCGATCGTCCTGGGAAAATTTGAGCCCGCCAACTTTAGCTAACGGAGACGAAAAAAACTGAGCACAATATTGTCCAACTAGAACATTTAAACGAGTTGAGTAGTCCTGCTTGTATTGATCAGCCGTTCGGATTTGCGGAGCAGAGAAGCCTCGGTTTCGTCTTCACCGCTCAGTAAGTTTAAACGGTCCACTTTCCGAAATTCAACTCGCAGTTTGCTTTTTAGAAGTTTCTGAACATTTTTTCGTTTCATCGTTTGCTTGCCGCATGCGCAAATGTAAAATCCTATCATTTCAAACTCTCGCGACTTAGGAATTGACGATAGTCCTATTTTGCTCCAAATCTAAATAAATCCAAATACATAAAAATAAATGAGCCTATGAAATGATAATTTCCTATTCAAATAACAAGTCCAAGTTCAAAACATTGTTTATTGATCGTTTTGAAAGATTTAATCGACGTTTGCACATTGCACTGTCGACAATGTAGAGAACTGCGTAGCGCACAGCGGACAAGCAGACTACACGCACTGGACTGCGGGCGAATTTTCGATGGAATCGCACGTCGAAAATCGACCCCGATGTTCAACTTTCGTACGCATGAAACCCACACAATATTTACAATTGCTTTTACTGGAACTTCGCATATTTTCATTCGTCTCTCGTTGCATCCCTTCATCTCTTTACATTTCCTCGAGTTTTTGCCAGCGGAAAATTTCACATCTGGCGAGGGAACGGTTGCCAGGCGGAGTTGCTGCTGATGCTGATGCTACAGAAGAGAATGGAAGTAACGTAGCACTCGGAAGACCGAGGAAACCTTACAGGCAAGAGTAGCGGCAGCTCTGGCTCTTCACGGACTCCTGTTTTTCCATGACGCTAAATATCCGGCAGACTGGAGCGATAAATAAATAACTGTCAAGGGGTGAGAGGATGAAAACGGGGATCGGTGGATGGGAGGATGATGGAAGCGGAGGAGGTTTCACAGGCGGAGGCGGCTCGAGTTGCTCGGGATCGATGCGATGGAGTGATAGAAGGCGCCGAGCTGGAAGGGTTAGTTGAGGGCGCAGCAGCCGGGGCTCTGGAGAGCCTGCGCGGGAACGGGAGGACCAGGGTGGCACTAGGAGTTCAGGGTCGGTGCCAGGATCAGGGTGTGTTGGTGCGCAAGAACGTAGGGCTGCTGCTGCTGCTTCGGCTGCTGCTGTTACAAAGAGCGGGGCGGTACAGACAGCGTGGGCGGACGATGTGCGGCGGAGCGATGGTAACATAGGAAGATGAGAAGATGCGAGATAAAGGGAAACGGGATGAGGCGATTGCTAAGAATACTGACAGACAGAGAGAAACAGCGTGAAAGTGTGTGTGTCCGTGCGGAAGAGAGCGAGAGAAAGAGAGGGAAAGTGGAATGAACATTGAGAGAGAATACTTACACGAGTTGTACTCGCCAGGGCTGCCAAGGAATACGGAAGAATACAAGACTCCTCTTCGCGCCGCGTCTGACGCCGCCCGAGCCTCTGCCGGCGAGGGCCACTCTCGTCTCGACGGACACCATTTGCCTGTCAACAGAAGAAATTAATAGAAAAAATTAAGAAACATCGAAAATCTTCTGGGAGTTCACTTAAAAATTTCTGTCATCTCAAAGTCACAGATTAGTTGGAGAGGAAATTGAGCGAAAACGCTGCAAATTATTTACTAATATTAATATGTATTAATGACTATCTTCATTCCGAAGTACTCAATTTTCGAAAATTGCGATAACTAGAGAACCTTTGAACCTCTTATTTGTTTTACCCACAGCAACCAATGATTTGTTGGGTGCAAACGTTCCAAGCATCGGCATTGTTACTAAGTGAAAATTTGTATGTGGAACTGATCTAAAATATTTTAAAATGGCATACATTTATACTGAATGTTTACCTCGCTCATAAATTTGGGAAGAATTATATGAGTTTTTCAACGATATTGGAAATTTCTCACTCGGGTTAATTAATTATTTTTATTGGGCAACAAAAAAAGTTGCTCGTATCATTTGCAGCGTTATCTCCTTAGTCTAGTTGCTATCTAAATTATTTCAAAATACCGAAGTAGCTTTCAGGCTGGAAATTGAGCGATTAAGCGAGCAAGGACGATAATGAATTTCGGTGAATCTTCACAAGCTCAGTTTAATAAGTATTAATTGGAAACATAGAATGTACAAACTATCGACAATCTAAGAATGTTTTTATTGTACCGGGAAAATAAACCTCGGTACATTTATGATCATCGATTATTTACTAAGCGTCAGTAGAGCCATATTTACATTTTAACCTGTCTACGTTGTAGGTGTTTTAAATGTTCAATGGGTAAGTTGGGAATAATTCCTTACTGAAAAATAATATATCGAGTGAATACTCGATCGATACTATTTTTAATCATCGAGCATATTCAAATAACATTATGCATCTGGTCTTTATTTTCACAGGGTTACACTTAAGGGACCGTTTGATCGATTACACGAGTTATTTTAATTCGAACGAGACACAGAGAATAGGCAGTTGTAAGTCTTGTCGAGTAGATTAGATCACACCACTCTATTACCTTTTCAACTCTCAACATCAGAAGGAGTAAAACTTTTTATTCTCAAACAAAGATATTTGCAAGAGGTAACGCTAATATATTCGCAAACTCAACCCAAAAGAGCAAGCGATTCCCATAAAATCCAGTGTTTATAAGAAACTGTATCATTCTAATCGCTCGCAAAATGTAGTCGGGACAGGTACGGAGGAGCAATTTGAGCGTAGGGAACAGTAAAGATGGGCCGGATGTGTAACTTGCTCAGAAGGCGAGTCAAGGACCGGAACCGGTAATGAGAGACCAGCGAAGATGATTACACGCCCACCCAAGCCTCCTCATCACTCCTCACACCTTCCTATTTCCTTCACCTCCCACAAACCATTGCCTCGCAGGAATCGCAGACGAGCCGAATGCTAAGATTGGCAGACGAGACAGAGATCGTTATCAAGAGGACCAATACTCTGAAAATCATGGAAATTTTTACATTTCGTCACGCCAATTTTTCAATTTTCACAGCAAAATAAAGGTTAAATATCTTAGCGCCGAAAGAAGTGACGAGCTCAATAATTTTTTATTCGAGCTACTCAAAACCTCATGAGTTCTCGTCATTCGTGAATAAAATCATCTGTGAGTTAAGGACGATGAGCAGAAATTCATAATAATCATAAACTGTAATTGGAAGCTAAGATTCATATTTTTAACGCAAGCTGTCCGTTCGGAACATTTTCCAATTCATTCCTCCGACCCTGTGTATAAGCACCTGTTTCCACAGCCCCCACAAATAACGAAACAGACCCATCAAGATGGCGCTCTATGAAATCAGAAGATCGAGCCAATACGAAAAAGAGCACATTTTTTCACTTTTCGGTACATGGTACTTTTATAGTAATTAGCTATGCTGTACATGGATTAAGAAACACGGATGTACACGGGATTAATAAAACCCAATTTGTGGAGACCAAAGCACGATAATCAACCAGCTTAAGCGTGACCCTTAAATAAATTTCCTGATTTATAGATTGACAGCTACGTACTCGTTTCCAGTAGGAACAGATACTTTTTTACAGATAATATAAATAACAATGACGTTACAATTCAGAAAATTCCGAACATTTTTTGTCCCCGTTTTCGAATATTAATACGAAATTCCGTTTTCGCAAAAACTGTCAGTCGTGGAATGAACACATCGGCCATCAAGGTTTCAGCAGAAGCAGAGACGAATGAATCGAGATTGGAAAGCTGAAGTAAGATGGTAGACTCGATGGCGTGGATGAGGCGGAGGATTTGCTTCGTTAAGGGCCCTAATAGCAATAATGAAATGGTGAGAAGTGGAACTTCTTCTCGAAGGTCTGTAGTGGGCATGCTCACTCATTACTCGAACCATGGGCCTGGAACATGTACCGAAGCATCGGGACAAGACCCCGCATGCCCTCTGCTACAACATTACTTCTCTGCCATCTCACAATCAGGTAGAAACGCGAGTTTCGTCTCTGTTCTCCATTGCTGACCACGGTCTACCCATCTCGCTCGCACGCTCTCATTGCTCCACACAAGAATCAGCTTCGTTACTAGTTACTGTAGTAGTGCTACAGCCCCGATACTCAAATCCACGGTCGGACGAGCTCGCACAATCAAACAATTACCTGCCATTTAAATAAAACCCGCCCAACTCCACCGTTCTGGACGTATGGTCCTCTCTGTTTCTCCGGTTTATGAAACAGCCTCTGTCTCATTTCCTCTCTAGCTTGCATAGTTTGGAGTACGTCTCATAGAACATTCGTAGCCAGTTATATTAGCCGTAGTTGGGTCCGGTCGACTACCCATCTAGCGGTGGAATCGGAGGTCAAATCTACAAACGTTCGGGTCCTCACCGAAGCGCGACCTCTCGGGTCTCGAGAACATAGTAATAACCATGGATGTTGACGATTCATGATAAGCAGAAAGAGCCTCTTGTGAATTCGTGTCCGGTACTTGAGCCGGTTACACTCTCATGTAAAATCCGGACAAAAAGTGTCGACGCTGCTGGTTCCTGCAACTCACATCGTCAGTCTGTGCTCGCCTACGAAAGAGCTACGTTTCCGATTTTACTCCTGCCTTCTACGATATCTTTCCGAACTTAAAATTACGATTTGATCATCTCTAACTTTTTGAAATAACATCTCTCGTAAGTACAACATATATATTGAAAATCGACCTGTTAATTTATTGTTTGAGAATAAATTAACAGTTCTCAACCGTATCCTAATGGCCACCTCAACTTTTCATAGCTGATCTGGCCATCAATTCGTCAACCGACCATCAGCATCCGACGCACTGGTTCGGCACCTGGACCACCGTTTTCTCTCGCTCCCTTACAACATCGTCGTCATTTTCGTCCCGTCAGTCCCGTTTGGTCTGCGGCGAGCTCATCCGATCGTCCGACTTATTTAAGGTTGAGCTGAGAGGACACGTGGAGGACACAGGGACAGGATAGTCCATTCAGGTGGGATCGTTCCCTAATTATTATCCATATACCGACATCATCTTTCTCCTTCACCGAAGACGCCAGAGATCCGAACTATAAATTTTACGAAACCCGTCAATATTCTCTGTACATCTCTGAATCCGATAGAAATTAATTTTATTTTCATAGCTAAGGAGCTCCTTTTTTTTCTTATTATTTTAACATTTTCAATAATTTTATTTCGAAGAAAGAATATATTATTTTCCACAACATTTTATCTTATTACGATTTTACCTCCCCTCAACGTGTATTTGAAGTATAATTTTTCGATCCGAACGTTTTCGAATTTTGTTTGAAATTCAATTCATGGTAGCAGAGCGTGGTTTCATCTGTACACGTTATGAGGGTTTTGAGGTCTAGCCTATATTATTGATATGTCTGTATTCTGAGCAATTTGAAAAGTTTAGAATTCTTGTCCGTATCCTACGATTTATTTGGATATTATCGCGCAAATTTTATGCGTTTTGAATTTTTTATTCTCGAGAAGTATTTATTGCTTCTTCATTACTATTGTTCTTAATATTTTGGTGTGTACCAACATCCCGGTGTTTGTTGTGATTTAGTGCTATCCTGCATTCTTATAGTTTCTTTGTAATAATTTCTCCTTTCTAAAATTCCCTTCCTATTCCTCAGAAATGGCTGAAGGAGGTGATTCCGTACCTGGAAAAGGAAACGAAAAGGGGAAGAAACTATCTCCAGCGTCAGGGCCTTTAAGTTTTGAACGACATGTTGCACTCATTCGAAAATGCATGGGTATTGCATATCGTGAAGTTCAGAACATCAACGAACTGGGTCGAAACGCGTTGACTGAGCCCTCTACGAAACCCGAATTCAAGGGTGGTTTTCGTGCCCTCGAAAAATATCACTCGAAAGTTGAAGAATGCTACGAAAAGCTGATGTACTTGTACGAAGAACATGGCGAGACCAGTAAGTTCCCAAGCGAGAACGACACCGCCACGCGAACAACGGCACGCAGGTACTACTATGAAGCTAATAAAAATTATGAATTATTGTTTAATTCTCCAGATCTAGCACAATTGACTTTGCTAAATGAAACTCGAGCTCACAAGAATTTACCAAAAATTAATTTGCCCAAATATGACGGCTCTCAAATTACCGAATGGCCTTACTTTCGGGATACATTTTCCTCAATGGTTCATACAAATGAATCTGTTGGCACTATGGAAAAATATCATCATTTGGTAAGCTCGCTTACGGGTGCTGCAGCATCCATAATTAAACATTTACCAGTTGTTGAAGATAACTATGATATTGCATGGAAGGCTTTATCTGATACATACGATAATAAGCGAGTTTTAGCTACTTCATACCTGAACAATTTATTATCATTCCGACCATTACATGGAAAACCCTCTGGTGATTCCTTGAAATTTTTCATTTCAAAAATAACCGATAACATCTCCGCCTTCAAGCTTCTAAAAATTCCTAACGAATCTGATTACATTTTATTCTATCTTGCGATAAAATGTTTAGATCCGTACACCCGAGAGCAATTTGAGTCGTCGAATAACAAAGATTTCCCCTCGATTAACGATTTGACGGCTTTTATAAGAGAAAAAAGTTTGGCTCTTCAACTTGCCGAAAATAGCAATTTTACATTTTCTCCCGAAAAGTCACAACCGTCTCAGGTCTCAAAATTGAGAGAAAAACCTATGAGGCTGTCCAGACCAGCCCTTATGGCTAATAGCAGCTCCAATTCAAATGTTGCTTTAAACTCAAGTGCTTCCTCATTGAACGCTACACCCCAGCCGAGTGGACAATCTCACTGGTCGAATAAAATTACGAATATTGAATTAAATACTAATACAGTTCCGATGCCAACTTGTGTCGTGTGCCGACAGGCACAGCATGGTCTTCTCGATTGTTCGAATTTTCACTCTATGACTGCCGAGCAGCGTTTCCATTCATTGCAAAAATGGAAGGGGTGCCGGAATTGTCTTTCTCATACTCATCATACACACCATTGTAACTCAAAGTATTCGTGCAGATTATGTCAACGCCGACACCATGTAATGCTGCATTTGGACAATGCTAATCAAGATTCGACCATCACGAAGCCCTCGCCTACGTCTGGATCTGGGCTTTCTAAGAATTTAGCGCCGACTGGAACTACGTTGAGTTCGACTACTCATGCAGAAATAAATGTGCTACTTGGCACAGTTTCAGCGCAAGTACAAGATGTGAGAGGACAATTTCAACCGATACGAATAGTAATTGATTCAGGAAGTCACTATTCTTTTATAACTCAATCTTGCATTAACAAATTGGGACTGGCTATAACTCGTTGTGCAAAAAGAATTACTGGCATTGGCCAAACTCTATTTGAAGGTGTAAAAGGTCAAAGTTGTTGCATTCTAAAACCTCGAAATGCAGTCACACCTCTCATAGAGGCTAATGCTTTAGTAGTAAAAAACATTACTTCTTTTCTACCTACTGTACCAGTTCCTATTGACATTTCTACTCGGTATCAAAATTTTAATTTGGCTGATCCAAAATTTTACGAACCTTCTGCTATTGATTTTCTGCTTGGAGGTGACATTTTCTCTGAAATTTGGAAAAATATCCAAGTAGTTATTGATGCTGACCTTCCAAAATTGTTTGAAACCATTTTCGGTTTTGTTGTCATGGGTCGATATACCCAGACTAATTTACCTACCGATATTCATGTTGGGACATCCTTGTTTATCCAACCAAACAATGATTGCGATATAAACCAAACTTTATCTCGATTCTGGGAAATTGAGGAGATACCTTCCTCAAAATTAACAAAATCAAGCAATGAAAGATTTTGTGATGAACATTTTGAAACAACTCATTATCGATTAGAAAGCGGTCGTTACGTTGTGAGACTTCCTTTCAAAGGGATTCCTCCCGCCTTTTCTAATTCATCGTTCAATGCCCTCAAACGATTTCGAAATTTGGAACACAAATTTACCCGAGATTCTAACCTTAGGGTACAATATTCCGAATTTATGCACGAATATTTATTGCTTGGACATATGACTGCCACTACATCAATTCCGAAATATGTAATACCACATCATGCTGTTACTAAAATTGATCGTGGTAAATTAAAATTGCGTGTGGTATTTGACGCCTCTGCCACAACCTCTACAGGGTCCTTGAATGATTTTTTGCACACTGGTCCAAAACTACAAAATGACATACGTATCATTTTGATGAATTTTCGAATACATGTTGTCGTCTTTGTTGCAGACGTTATTAAAATGTACCGCCAGATTATGGTTGACCCAGAAGATCGAGCATATCAGCACATATTTTGGCGAAATGATTCATCGTTGCCGATAGAAGAATTTGAGCTAAATACGATCACGTATGGCATGTCAAGCGCACCCTTTCTGGCTATGAAGGTACTCCATCAATTATGTAAAGACGAAGGCCACAATTTTCCCCAGGCTGCTCGAGTAATTTTGAGAGATTCGTTTGTCGATGATATTGCTACGGGAGCCAGTTCTACTCAAGAAGCTCTAAACCTTCAAAATCAAATCATTGAACTGCTGAACCGTGGAGGATTCAAGTTGTCTAAATGGGCATCGAATTCTCCCAGGTTACTCGAAGCCGTCCTGCCGGCCGATAAATCTTCGGAATCTTCCATTAAATTTCAAGAAAGTGGAGATACTTCCTTGAAAATTCTTGGACTTGAATGGAATACCTCCACCGATTATTTTTCATATTCAATTTCGGTTCCTACTTTAACTATGACGAAACGTGGAATTCTTTCCGCGGTTTCAAAAATATACGATCCACTTGGTTTCATTTCACCGTCAGTTATAGTTATGAAAATCTTGATTCAGGACTTATGGAAGGAGCAAGTTAATTGGGATGAACCGATCCCGACCGAAATTGCTGAAACCTGGAATAAGCTGGTTTCTGAATTTGAAGCGCTCTCTTGCATTCAAATTCCTCGATTAATGTGTGTTGAAAAAACCACAAATTTCCGAATTGTTGGCTACTGTGATGCCTCAATTAAAGCGTATTGTGGTGTAATTTATCTATTGACCACTTCGAAAAACGTGACGTGTTCCCGTTTACTTATTGCTAAAACACGTTTGGCCCCGTTGAAGCAAATCTCTATACCGCGTCTCGAGCTATGCGCGGCAGTGCTGTTAGCCCGATTATACGAATTTTGCAAAGAATTTCTTACATCTCTTCCGTTTGAAGAATGTCCTCCAAAATTTTACAGTGACTCTTCCATAGTGTTGAGCTGGCTAAAAATACCGTCATATAACTTAAAAACTTTTGTTGCCAATCGTGTTTCTGAGATAAATAGTCTCACACCAACAAACTCCTGGAATCATATCAATTCTGAAATGAATTCAGCAGATTGTGGATCTCGAGGCCTACTTCCGAAACAACTTGTTCACCATGATTTATGGTGGGTTGGACCACCATGGCATTCATCACCTGAGCATACGTGGCCACTTTCATCATTTACGCCTATTGAAAAAATTCCAGAAATGAGCTCAAAGAGTGTTACCCTTGCTGCCATTAGTGGACAAGAAAATCTAGTGTCATGGATGACTCGATTCTCCTCATTTCTAAAACTGATTCGTTCTGTTGCAGCAATCAAACGATGCGTTCATAATTATCGAGCTACCAAGCAAGGTTGTCCCGTATCCAGAGGAAACTATACTCTTCAAGAACTAGCTCAAGCTCGACTAGCCTGCATCAGAGTCATTCAATCTCACTACATCTTTAATGGCGATCATTCTCAACACGAATCAGCTTTCGAACCGTTCATCAAACTGCAACCGTTCCTCGATCAAGCTGGCATTGTTCGTGTCGGAGGCAGATTGAGGCATTCTGATCTTCCCTTGGACCACAAACATCCGATACTTTTGCCAACGAAGGCACATTTCACAATTCTTCTTGTGGATTATCTTCATGCTCAATATCTGCATCCAGGTCCGACAGCTCTACAGGCTCTGATTCAAACTCAGTACTGGATTCCGTCGCTGCGGAGGTTGATTCGACAGCGTACATTTCATTGCATAAAATGCTACAAATCACGAGCCAAAGGATCATATCCCTTGATGGGCGATTTGCCCTCGTCCCGCCTTCAGGGTGGCCGGGCATTCAGTCGAGTAGGTGTTGATTTCGCCGGCCCATTCATAATTCGTGACTCACTTCGTCGCAAGGCTCAACAGTCAAAGGCATATCTTTGCATATTTGTCTGCATGTCCAGTAAGGCTGTTCATCTCGAAGCAGTATCAAACTTAACTACCGACGCTTTTCTAGCCTCGTTGGCACGATTCCAGTCTAGACGAGGTTTCCCTATTGAGATTTTCTCCGATTGTGGACTCAATTTTGTTGGAGCGTCTAATCGTTTGAAGGAGTTTTTCAAATGGTATTGCCAGCAAGACACTCAAGAATCCATCAATGACCACTGCACCAAACACGAATTTAAATGGACATTTAATCCCCCTTATAGTCCAAACTTTGGAGGATTATGGGAAGCGGGAGTCAAATCCTGCAAAACGTTGCTCACAAAAATTGCAGGTGATTCCCCACTTACATTTGAAGAAATTTCTACACTCTTCAGCAAAGTGGAGGCGATCCTCAACTCAAGACCTCTGTGTCCCTTATCATCCAGCCCCGAAGAGGTCAATTTCCTCAGTCCCGGGCATTTTCTAATTGGAAGACCTCTCATCGCACCACCTGAACCACCCCTGCACGATGTCCGCGACAACTTACTCACCAGATGGCAGCTTATTAAAAAGATGTCTGATCAAATATGGGCACGTTGGCGTCTGGAGTATTTATCCACATTGCAAGGAAGAGTGAAATGGACTCGCAAGACACCGAACCTCGCAGAAGGAGACTTGGTCCTCCTTATGGATGAGGCCCTTCCTTTGAGATGGCCTCTGGCTAAAGTCATCGCAGTTCATCCAGGCAAGGATGATGTCGTCCGCGTCGCTACGGTAAAAACTCAAACCTCCACCTTCAAACGTCCAGCCTCTAAGCTTGTACCACTTCTTCCCCTCGACCAAGATCCTTTTGACTCCTCTTTATAAATTTATCCAAATTTAGGTGACCGGGATGTTGACGATTCATGATAAGCAGAAAGAGCCTCTTGTGAATTCGTGTCCGGTACTTGAGCCGGTTACACTCTCATGTAAAATCCGGACAAAAAGTGTCGACGCTGCTGGTTCCTGCAACTCACATCGTCAGTCTGTGCTCGCCTACGAAAGAGCTACGTTTCCGATTTTACTCCTGCCTTCTACGATATCTTTCCGAACTTAAAATTACGATTTGATCATCTCTAACTTTTTGAAATAACATCTCTCGTAAGTACAACATATATATTGAAAATCGACCTGTTAATTTATTGTTTGAGAATAAATTAACAGTTCTCAACCGTATCCTAATGGCCACCTCAACTTTTCATAGCTGATCTGGCCATCAATTCGTCAACCGACCATCAGCATCCGACGCACTGGTTCGGCACCTGGACCACCGTTTTCTCTCGCTCCCTTACAACATCGTCGTCATTTTCGTCCCGTCAGTCCCGTTTGGTCTGCGGCGAGCTCATCCGATCGTCCGACTTATTTAAGGTTGAGCTGAGAGGACACGTGGAGGACACAGGGACAGGATAGTCCATTCAGGTGGGATCGTTCCCTAATTATTATCCATATACCGACATCATCTTTCTCCTTCACCGAAGACGCCAGAGATCCGAACTATAAATTTTACGAAACCCGTCAATATTCTCTGTACATCTCTGAATCCGATAGAAATTAATTTTATTTTCATAGCTAAGGAGCTCCTTTTTTTTCTTATTATTTTAACATTTTCAATAATTTTATTTCGAAGAAAGAATATATTATTTTCCACAACATTTTATCTTATTACGATTTTACCTCCCCTCAACGTGTATTTGAAGTATAATTTTTCGATCCGAACGTTTTCGAATTTTGTTTGAAATTCAATTCAATGGACGTCTATTTTTCCCAATTTTTTTCCGTCGGGGCCGAAGCGTTGGCGCAGATCCGCTGACTATGAGAACAAACAGAACAACATAAACGCCGTTGGCAATGAGAACGAGAGGGACAGAAAAAGAGAGTTCATTGTGGTCCCGACCGAACGGATCTGACCTTTGCAGAGACCGACTTCTATTGCACGGTGGCAGCTTTGTACCTGTGTAACAGGTCACAAAGCTACGACAAAATAGCGATCGACTCGTTTCTAATAATTCCATGAACCGCGAGAGTTAAGAGGATAATTATTTTCAATAGAAGATTGCGCATGGCTCAAACTTGGTTAGTTCATAACTCCATACTAGTTAATTTACCGTTTGGTCTAAAGTTATTTGCTAGAACATGGGTAAAGGTAATCCGTAGGATAACTGACATGAAAATCATTCTGGTGTGGGTAGAAACAAGAGATTTTCATCATGATACTCCGACAGTTATACCTCAGAAAATTGGCTACAGCGTACTATTGTTTTGATCATTCTACCTCTTCGTTTGGGTTTCTTTCAAAGACGCGGTCATTTCCAAATCTCGTCAACTTGAATGGAACGGATGGTCGGTTGGATGGTATTTATGTACACAATATTCCGCAGTTAGGAGTCAAAGAATATTCCAATTCAACGTTGAGATGTATTCCGCAAAATCCGATTTATTGGATTGTCACTGAAACTGAAGCCGCCAACCGTATCGAACTAATTTTATTCGAATTCTGAAACCGCGCTTAATGGAGTAGATTGACAACTGCCTACAATGACAGCATGTCAATCAGAAGACGTGCGCACGAATAAGTCTATCAATCACCGAAGCGACGAAGAGTACCGAGTACGATAATTCCAAGTTTTCAATACAACCGATAATATGATTCAATTGAATTTAAGCACTTAGGTAACGTAGGTGAATCTAAGATTTGTCCAATGTTTCATATTAATTTACTGACGGTTTACTGACTAAACCGTTTCAGGATTTGTAATGTATTTAATAGCTTTTGAATGATATCGATATGAGCCATTGAGGGACGATTTCACAGACAATTTTAGATGTAATAAACCAATCATTTTTCGAGTTTAAAACTCTCCCGCCGTAGAAGGATATTTTTACTGACACGGAAAAATTTAAATTGAAAGATTTTTACATATTATTATTATTTTTTTTTTTTACCTAATATTTCTCTGTATTTTAGCTTTGACTCAGAAAACTCGAAAGATTCTAATAATGATCAACTCAGTTTCTCAATTCATTCGGTTAAAGGAAGGATTAAAAATTACCAAATTAAACGAGTCTATTGTTCGTCCCATAGTCGCATTCGTTACGGCACGTCAGAGGTGAGGGGGAGAAAACCAGGCGACTCATTCTCCAAAGTGTAACCATATTCCGAGTCCGGGCGAACCCAATGTTTCCAAATCGCTCCGAGGATATGTAGGTATGTATTACATGTATACTTCGCAGAGTAAAAAAAAACTTCGGAGAATGGCACACTTGCCCTCTCTCCCCCTCATCAATTAAGCACAGTTAATTAAGTTCACCATAGGGTTTTCTAATTATAGGTATGCTGAGATGTGATATTTGGCGATACAGTTCGGCCTTAATGAATAAAATGTTTAACCAACCAGCAAGACACACGTTCTAATATAACAGATAAAATTAGAATGTGAGCGAGATGTGAAAGAAATAACAAAAGAACTTAACGGGCAGAGAAAAAGTTGGAAGAGCATTGAGTCGTGTTTTTGTTCTTTTAAAAACTTTTTCTTTTTTTCCTTGGGGAGAGGAAAATAAAAATCAGTTAAGTCATGTCTAGCGGACGGAGGCGGAGAGAACCATGGGTGCACTGGACGAGGAAGGGTTTTGGGAGGAAAACAGAGGGTAAATGAGCAAGTGTGCGTGCGTTGATGACGGTGTGCGAGTGTGGATTGGATAACTGAGACGGAGAGAAGGAAAGAGAGGACAGATTGTATGTGAGTGCGAGAGTGATAGGGAAAGCGATACAGTGGGAGCGAGTGAGAGAGCATTACGACGAAGAGGCGGCTGCCACAAGGACTGAACGAAGCGCCTGCGCAAATGTCGGCCAATCACAAGAGCCCGTTCCACCCATCTACTTCGATCTGACAATTATCAACCGTCCCCGCTGCCCCCTACACCGCCTCCAGCCCTTACTTTATAGTTGCTATAGCAATTCTCGGCTTACCTCAGGATGGAGGAAAGTCGAGAGGAGGACGGCCTCCACACACCTACACCAGTTCCATCTCCAATATCTTTCGTGTTTTTCTCTTTTTCTTCATTTCTTTCCTCTTTCCCTCCCTGGTCACTTCGCTCACCCTCTCCGAAAAATACAAATGCAAATTTATCGGTTGTCGATGGACTTTTTCTATTGGCCTTCAAATCCCGAAGCGACAATGGATGCATATTAGAGGTTGCCTTCGAGTTCAACTGAAAATAAATTAAGGTACGTTTAACGTTTAGTTAGTTACGGTCTAGTCAGCTGACTAAACCTTTCGTCTAGGCATCTAACACTTTGGAGGTTTGGATCGAATACAGGCGACGATAGCGTTCTAGAAGAAGTTCCAAATATGACTCAGAATTTTTCCCAAAATCGTAATTCCTCCTTTCGATTGACTCGATACTATCAGCTGTTGACAAATAATACACAATTGCATTTTTTCCAGTCTCGTTTGTCAAAACGAAGAATAAATCCATACCTTACGAGCTACAAACCCGTTTTTTCTGCTGGCATTTCGTCGGTATTTGATAAATACCTGCAACTTCAATTTGGTAACTTTTTCATAATGTAATCAACCGAAGAAAACCGATACAGTGGTTATCGGCTGGACTAATGAAGCATCCGTAAATTTCAGGGATAGAATTGAAGTTGTCAGAGTTCGAAAAATTGCTAGAGCCGCGGCATGATGATTAAGAGTCATGTCGGTAACGATTAACAGCCCGGCTGAAATCCCGTATTCCATTCGACGTATTCGTAGTCAAAATGTTGAGCTCAGCAGTCCGATTACGAATCTGCTTAGTGCGAGGGGTTTTGGCTTGTTTCCTAGGTATGCGCTCTGAGGTGAAACTGGGCTTGTGACTTCGCCACTATATATTCTCCTCAACAAAGTTGTTTTTTTCCCAAAGAATAATTTTATTTTTTAACTGTATTTAGGATGTACAATAATTATTAATAATCACGGTCGAAATAAAAAATAAATTTAAAAAAAAACGCAAAAATTGATCTCAATTTGATAATTATGTTCGCGATAATATGAGCAAATATATACATTTTCCCATTAATCTGGAATAAAAGACGGATTAAACTGGAATTACTTCGGCGGGTTTTTTTTTGTTTTTGTTGTTGCTTCCTTTGAGGTTGAGTGAGAGAAACGACTCGTTCTTCGAGATTTATCAATAAAAAGCTTAGATGATGGCGAAATCACGCGCTAGTATTCGTCAATGAATTTGAGAACAAGTCACTGCGTTTTCACCTCCTCAACGTCACACTACATTGGTAAGAAAAACGTATAATGGTTAAAATCTCTGTTCTTGATGTTGGAAAATGAACGATTATTTCTTGGAAAGAATAGCGAAGCGAGACACTCCCATCGGAGATTAATTACCTTCCATCTCTCGCTAATGAACTTTCAATGGTTGAACGATCGCGTAAAACCAATAGAAGAACGTGACTTTTAAGATTATGGTATTTCTCTCTAATTTGCGCGTTCTCAAAGGTTCGATTTCTTGTTCGAGTCGAACAAGAAAAATTTAACATGAAGTGAGATGGAGAGGACAAAAAAATTTCCATTCCCTAATTCGAAGTCTCCTTGGCATAGAAAATCGTCCATAACAAAGAAAGCCGAAACGTAGTCAGGTATACAGTGCGGGGGAGTGTAGCCTGCCTATGTCTAGGTTTGACTGTAACCCGGATTGGTCTGTCCAACACGTCATGTCAGCTCAGGTAGTGAAGAGAGCGGCGAAGAGATGCCATTCTCGTTTATAGTCCGTCTTCGTCTCTCTCGCTGCGTTTAAGGTTTTCAACTATTCCCAACTCTCGTCATCCATCAATCCTCCGTCATGGCAGCTGGAGTTAGCCCACGAAGGTTGGCTAAGACCTGCAACTCTCATCAGAGCCGGGAAAGATAAAACGTGAGGAACGAAAACAGTCAGCGATGAACAAAGTTCTATCTAATCAGGAATAGAAGTTTAGTATGAAAAATTTGCAATTGATGGGTCAGAAGAGAGGGGAACCATCCATACCGATGACGATGATTTAAAAAAGAATACCGACAATTTTTATAAGAAAGTGAAGGAATCAGGATGTAATACTGACTAGCAGACTTTTTATTCAGCGTCTCATTAGCAACAACACTTCCAAGGCAAGGTATCGAAACATTCCACCGCTGCGTGAATCAAGCAAACTTAGTTGGACTCGATTCAAATGACCGTAGAGCGAGGAAGCGTTGTGGGAGTCGCACCAGCAGGGGGCGCAGCACTAATTTACTAAGAAGTGTCGAGTGGACGTAGTTGGTCTAATTAAACAAGGCAGTTCTTCAGCGAAGAAAAGTAGGCTAGTACAAATGACACGATTAACATACACGATGGTAAAGAAAGTAAAGGCACGCCTGGCGATAAGAGGAAAGAAATTAAAAGAAAAAAAAACGGTCATGTCATTCTTTGGAAAAACTTATAGCGAATTAATCACGAGCAATTAAAGGTGAGTTGTTAGTACGTTGTCTGGAAGGCGTTCGCCGTCTAATTAGTCACTGGCGGTGTGTTTCTTGCACGGATAAAGCCAACCGAGCGAACACAAGTCGCAAGCGCACTTCATCTCATGCAGTTCAACTGGAAAAAAAAGATTCAGCGTCTAACCTTGCAAGATTAAACGGAGAATCTACGCTAACAAGTTGATACAAGGATGACATCAACTAGTGAACCATGAAGCAATGATTATTTTACTGAAATTGGCCGTGAATGATTCAGAAGCAGATTGTCTTATTGATCGATCGTTTTCTATGACATGTGAAATCGCCAGTATGAAGTTTCGTCATGTAACGAGTGAGCCAATCGAATACAATTATTAACGGGTGAAATATTCTGAGCATGAATAAATATTGTTGGACACTCCATCGTTATAAGCTTCAAGATGATTCGTTCTTTTTCAATGGCATTTTGCCGAATAGTGTGCGGCACAAATAGTTTTCTAAAATTTAATAGTTTGATAAAATGGATTACCATTTTATCATTTTTTTAATTTTATTTTTTTATTTTTTATTTTTTATTTTTTTATTTATTTATTCATTTATTTTTTTATTTTTTTTTTTAAATCTGTTGCATGCCATTACGGTGAACTACCGTGGTTTACAGAAATAGTGTACCAATTTGGTTGCTTCGTTACTTTGTTAGCTCGTTGCTTAGATGCAACCTTACTTTGTTCTTTCGTTGCTTTATTTAGCGCTTTGACCGGATGGTTAAACGTTTGCTTGACTACTCAAATACCTATACCTTGTAATTTTAATACGTTCAACGATATCTAAGGAATTTCGAACATTACCATCTCTGTCCGCACTACATATAAATTGTACATTTATAAAAGGAGCAATATCGTCAGTTTCTTTGAAGAAAAAAATAAATAAAATAACGAATTGCTGGCCATAACTATTGGGACACAATCATTGGAAAATGTGCGTGATCAAGCGATAGTCCTCCATCCAACTCAGTTCAGTTCTCTTATGTGAGTTATGCCGTTCTAATCTATTTGATAGAGGTGGCTCGTTGTTGCGCTGATGGAACATAGCTACGCTAGTGTCAGCGTATGTGTTGGTTTACGTTGAGTAAAGACACAAGAGTAATGTCAGGCAGGGAGTAGGCAATGGTGAGGGTGAGTTCCTACGTGCACGGCACTCTAATGTATTGCCACCTAATGTTATTGTAACCCCCTCTTCATCGCGTCAGTCCGACCTCATCCCCTCGGTTCATCTCATTCCATCTCACTCTCGGACAGGGCCGTCAGGCTGGCAGGCTCAGGGGTCTGTCTGACTGTCTGTCTCCCACTGGACCAATTACATACCTAAATCATCCATCCAGTTCCTCGGCCGCTCCGCATGACCAACAATCCAGCTCTCCATCGCTTGAAGATGAAGGGGTAGGGTATGACTCCTTTGGATGAATTTTTAAACACCTTCGTCCCTCTCCCCAATAGTGCCGTTCGATCCCGAGGGAGCGTATCCCCCAGGCGAGAAATTAATTTCCAACTTTCGCATTTAGCCTACGCCGCTTCAAAGAAGCCGACATCACATCAACAGCAATTTTCCACCGGGAAATCGATACAATCGCTTTGAAAACACAATCACCATCTCCAGACTCACTCGGTTTGAATGAACGTGGTCGTGTCAACGGATAAACTTGAAAGGAAACCCATTTCTAACTAAGTTTCACGATGCACTATTTTTATTTTATAGGTTCAATA